>JAHHFK020005303.1:0-209012 GCA_024533555.2 Aedes koreicus | reverse complement strand
CCTGTTCTTGTGACTCATTTTCCAGTGATAATCATCATCGCTGTATCCCACGAGCAACAACTACTTTGCAGTCCCTCAGCTCGTTTCAGATAGTCAGCGCAGCCATCGGGAAAGGGTGGTTATGAGCAGGATGAGCAAAACCAAGCGGAACAGGAAAAACTGAAAAACAAAGAAGCATTTAAAATAGCCCGGAGAGGATAAGTTTTTAATTTCTGATATTCTATGAATTCTTTTGTTAAGTGGAAATTCTTGCCTCCCATAGGAAGGAGATGGGGGGTGAGCTTCGCTTTCTGTCGCATTGCATAATAGTAGGGAAGCATTCTGTGTTTGCTGGATTTGCAAACGTCACTCATCCTTTTGCTGGGTGCATCTTTTGCGAGTTTTTAGCTGGCACTAGACTTAATGTACTTGAAGTACTTCCATGGTTATTAATTTAGAGTATGCTGTTGCGTATTGAGTGGACCCTGTGCCTAGGTAAGTAGGAATAGCTTTTTTCTGGAGTTGAACAGATATAACAAGACATGTTTTCTTGTCCTCTTAGTTCCCAACTATCTGATTCTAATGTGATTAATGAAGAATCTTTCAATGCTTACCATAAGGTCCAAAATATTATAGATTAAATCTTGAGTCAAAGCTGCAAAGACTTGTTTAATAAAAATGTCATTGAAATACATTTCCAGTTTCTAAGGCATTCACAGTAGTTCCGTTAGGCACATCCAGATAAATCCGGTTGCGATGTGAGTTTTCTGATAAATATTTTTTTCTCTCTTCTCTACCTAGCACGCTTCATAAGTTACACCCTCGCTTTAATATCTGGGTATCATCACTCTTGGATCTTTCGCCGTGATGAGACCAGCGGCAGAGTCATCACAATGTGCGAGATTGCAGGCGAGGTGGAGTTATGAGTGGGGTGCTGGGGTGAGTGAACAACGCAACTGCCCCCAAGGACTTGTGCCATTCGACTTCATTTTCTATGATTATAGCGTAATATTGTTTTATTTTCACTGCACTTGGCGTAAGCATCGTATCGGTGTATGAGTCGGAGTTTGTATGCCCTTATTCGTACCAGTAAATCCCGTTCGCCAATTTTTCGCGCTTGAGATGAAAAATCCTGTTGCTCAGGCATTTTTTTTTGCTATTCTTGGCCGTTCGTCTCTTTTTGGCTCGTTAACTGTTGAGAGAAGTGGAGGACGAAATGTTCTGCTGGTAATATAATGCCAGTGTTGCCAGATCACTTTAATTAAATGGCGGTAATCAAATCGGTAAATTAGCGGAATTACTTCAACGAAGTAAAATAAGGTATCTTAAATATTATCATCCGTTTTTGATGGCATGGTGGGATTATTTTTAACTATGCAGAAACGTAGAATGATGGCTTTTCTTTTCAATGAACAGTAATTCAGTTTTATGATCTTCTACATTTGGCGTATTGAAATTTACTTAACTTTTTTTGAAACACTTTTTTAAATATTTTTACATTAGTTGAACGATTGTAATTGGAAAACTTGGAAAATTAAAACTAAATTAAAAATAAATAAAAATAAAACTTAAACACTATTTCAAACTATCCCTAGTAAAAGCGGGAAAATTCCTTAAAATTCCTTTAAAAAAGCTTATCCTTCGACATACACACTTCTACAGTGTTGACCACTCGTCCTAAAAATACCTTTTTTAAGCGTATCGCTCTCCACTGTATGCAATCAACGCTTGATAAATGTAAATCTTGATGCTCTGGTAACACCTTCCGAGAACCTTCGCTTCGCTCCGCAATCTTCTAAGTAGTTTTGACGGGTTAAATTTCATTTTGACAAATCTTAATTTCATTTTGAAGAGTCTTAATTTCGTTTTGACGACTCTTAAATTCAGAAACTTAAAACCCGCCAAAACTATACAATCTTGAAGAAACTGAAGACCCGTCAAAACACCCGGCAAGCGCTAACCTGAAGGTTAATACCTCCGATTGCATTATACCGGGCAAACGCATCTAAGGAGCATTTTTCCAAAGTTTAAGGAGCATTTCCCCAAAAAGAAGGGTGGATTAACCCTTTGCCTTTCGGCACTATCGCTCCGAATGTTGATCAAATGTGGAGTGTGCGTGTGTCTACATTGAAATGAGATGTTTAGAACAAGTTCTTCGGCTTAACACACGGCCAGTTTACGATTTAGTTGGATATTAGCAAATTTTGAAAACCTCTGATATGGACCAACCTTGTTGTGTATAGAAAAAAAATCACAGCTGTATCGCTTGATTTGCAGCAAATCAGTCAAGCAACTACGCTCGATAGTTTATTTTTACTGCCAGTTCTACCCCGGAGCGAGAATTTGGATATCGTGAGCCACTTCCTGCCTGCCGGATATAACTGATCATGCATTTACAATATCTACAATCGCATTTACAATATTTACAATCCATTCAGAAGGAAGGTAAGAGCGTCGAACGGAAGTCTGGTACCAGACGCCCGACAGTGCAGCAAAAGCTAAAAAAAACAAGAAAGACCGAGGAGAAGGTGGCCTCATCGTTCCGCGCCTTGAGCCGAGAGGTTGGTGAAACCAGCCAAACGGCAAATAAGTACCTGAGCAAGATTGGCATTGCTATGCTCAAGAGTCACTCTAGTCCGACCGTGTCTGAGCGGCAGGCAATCACCCAGAAGGAGCGGCAGAAGATGCTGATGAAAAACATGTCGTCGTAGTCATAATGAATGACAAGACCTAGTTGACGCTGAACGGCAACGACTGGTAGGGAAGGGCCCAAGCCACTGTTCTTTCCTTCGGACTTGCGATGAACGAGGAGATATACAACATGAAGAACTTGCTGGAGGCTGCCGTCTTCAACCAGAAGTATCTCGCGAAGGAGGATGTGATCACCGAGCCTGACCTGGAAAAGCTGCTGATAAACGTTGTAGGGAAGACCGCCAACTCTCCCAACGTCCCCGATTGCGACCGATAGAATTTTTTTGAGGGAACCTCAAGCGGAAAATCTATTCCAATGATTTCGTGCTCAAAACGAAGTAGCAGCTGATCATCAAAGCCACGAAAGAGCTGAAGAATATGCCAACATCCACTTTTTCATAGGCCATGGCTACGGTGTTGGCCAACTGCCGTAAGGCTGCGCGGCAGGGCATTGAAGCATTTTTGTAAAAGGCTTAATAAACGTAGGATGTAAGCAAAATGTGTTGCATTGAATTATCCTTAGAGGATTTTTTTTCTCATCGCTATCCAAAACTTGTCCGAATATTTTAGAAGCATACGTGATGATTGTGTGGTAGTTAAGAAGGAATTCGAGAATCGATTCTCGATACCGTCGAATGTCTTTTCAGGTGGGAAGTTCATTCGACTACCCTGGAGCATAAGCGAATCATTGTGCTATACTATCTTATATGATTCTTTGGAATGGCAAAGAATGATTTCAATATTTAGAACGCTATTTTATGCAATTTCCCTGCCCCCTTGGTTGTGAGTTCACCTATGCATCGCCAACCATTGTTCCCTATTGGTAACACTCAAACTATGACAGCAATATCAGTTGCTTTGAAGAAGCCATAGCGAAAGCTGTAAAAACCCTCCGCCGTTCTTATTACCGCCTGCACCCAGAGGCGAAGAAATCCAGTGCAGCAGATTTGACATTGTCCTTTCTGGATGAAAGAATGAGCATCAAGAGAAAGCCTGATTTCGGCTGCCATGTATTTTGTGTGACCGGAAAATCATTCAGAAGCGCAAAATCTCAATAAAATGTTAAGGTTTAAATATCTCATTAAGTATCATGCTGAAAATAAAATATTTGATAATGTTTTTTTGGCATGTTTAAATCAGGCACAAACTACTCCTGACAAATTATTTGGCTTAAAGCATTGATTGTTACGTCTACGCACAAAAAGAATGACCGGTTGCTTTGATGTTGGTTCCTTAAACCATTCTTGAGCTCTCCATTAATGGAGAGTTTACGTAAAATGCTCGAAACCGAGCCCTTTCGATATTCCTTCAACTAATCATAATGACGAATAATTCGAAAATATAATGAGCTTCTTTGACCTATCCAATTATTTTTAAACATTAGGAATGCATCAGTCAACAGTATCAAATTAAGTCGCCGGGATTTCTTAGAACTTCTTAAACAAAATATATGTAACTTTGAAAATATTCAGGGATCAGCCGAATTTAGTGATGTTTCATCCGCATGTGTACATGGTCACGATCAGTGGTGGTAAATGAACATTTTAAGCAAAACTGCCTGCTGCAAGGGGTGAGTCGCTTAGAACAGTGTGCCAGGCAAACCGTAGAAGAAAATCTTACAGCATACCGGAACATGTGTGGCACTCTGTGGTACACTTTTGACATATGTATTTTTCGAAGATATAACCCAGCAGCCCTGGAAAATTGACGTTGTATGTTGTTGTGGTGTTGTTTTGATTTGTTTGTTTCGTTACGCAACAGACATAAGTTTTAGAAAAAAAAAATATCATAAGCAATCTTTTGAGCTGTTTGTTTAGGCAAAATCTTGAGTGGAACAATGGATGAGGTAAGCGATTAAATTAATAAGTCGTGACATGATATCGCCTTGCAGCTTCAATTAAAGGCACATTTTTGGAGCAAATTAGAGGCGGAATATGTAACCATCAACCTCCATCGAGCAAATCCAAGAGATTTAAGAGGACATCCGCACAGATAAAAAGAAACATTGAATTTTCTGCGTTATCTAATGCACATAAAGGGAATGCTAGATTTGGCAGAATATAATGGGATATTTCATGTAAAGCCAAGCCAGATAACGCCTGAATCTAGCTTGTTTTATCAGAGACTGCATACATTGTTGTATGGCGCCTGAAAGATTGCAAACAATTTCGTTGTTTACGCCTCCTACGGCTTGGAATTAAACGAGGGGAAATTTTACGCGCATATTAAAATTCATTATTTTTTTCTGTGCGGATCATGGCTGAGAGCCTTTGTGAATAAGTTGCAGCTGGTGGACCCCCCCCCCAAAAAACAAAAAAAAGAAAACGGCCTCTTTACCACCCTCACCAGCAAAATAGTAATGTTCACTTCCAAATGCCAGAATGTTCATCAAGGAAATGACGTCAAACATATTCGGACACATCGACACAATCATCATCAGCACGACGACTCAGATATCATTTCTTGTGATCTGATGATATCCATTGAGTGATCCAGAGAATTATATGCCAAATAATTCGAGCGGATTATAGCCCACACAAGAAGAAAGCATTGGAGAAGGTTATGATGGTATGCATGAAATACGTTTTTACATTAAACGGTTACAATTAACAACTTCATATAATTACAGATGAATCGAATAATTAATATTTTTACAAGGGAATCTCGCATGGAAGATACGGTTTGATACATTTTGTTAAAACGCCGGGTGAATCAAAGGATGGAGTTGCGTCTCGTTCGTTGTTTTCGCAGGCGGACGGGACCGGTTGAGAAAGAGGATAAACCAATCATAAATGTATAACAGCTTATAGGAATTCTCGTACTTTCTTCCAGCGCTTAGCTTCTTGAGTTTTTATTCTTTTTCACTGAATCAACACAACACAAGAGTATCAAAAACGCGCTTTCCACAACAAAAACCTTGACCGAGACTCAAATCACCTGGACAAATTTTGCAAAGCTAAACAAAACAATCTCCTGGTTGCCGGACGTAGCCAAAACATAACGATTAATCTGTCAAATTACCGTGACACACACGGGCACCTATTGGCACTCAATGACGTTTATATAAGGTCTGGGGCAACGCACTGCTCGCTTGTATTGGAAGCAAAAATAATGTAAAAAATTGCTGAGCCGACGAGTGGTGACGTAACACTATTCAACTTCCTCTAGGCGTGCATAGGGTCAGGGTGCAAAAAATCGGTTCAAACGTTTATTATAAATGCTGAATTGTGGAAATAATCATGATACTAATGCCATTTATTGAGCAGAAGCATTTTCTCCCGATAACATGGGTCATTTTTAGTGAATTGACCTGAGGTAATTGAATTTTCGTCCCATTAACTTTTAAACGCTGGGACTTGACAATCGAGTAGCGATATAGAGCCAATTTCCCATCATCGATAGACTGAAATGGGTTGAAAAATTAAGTTTTATAGCACACACACACTAAACAACCACGGAGCGAAAGAAATAAAAAAAATAGTATTATATGACGTAGCACTTTCCGAACTTTTGTGTAGCGTGCCCAAGGAGTACGGTAGTATTAGTGTCATGAGCGAATTTTGCTCATTTAACTAATATTGTTGTGGCTACTGGGCCAGACCTTATATAGATATCTAAAACTGCACAATAGGGGCATTATTTTAATTTTATTTTCATTTTGCTGATAATGTCTGTATTCAGTAGTTATGGATGTTTCTTTTATCATACAACAAACCGCTTTTAATTAAAATTTCATTTGAATTTTCTAGAAGCATTTTAAAAGTTTCGTCTCATATTTTAATATGGATGCTGCAGATTTATCACCACTCAGCGTCTCCTTCTTTTTTCAACCTGGATTCGTCCATGGATCAACACTCTGTGTCTTCTTCTTTTTTTAAGTTGAATTCGTCTATCTCTATTTGGAGCAGGGAAACGCTTAGAGGCACACTAAAAAAAAATGGGCACAAGGGATATTGTACTAAGCGACTCACCCCTTGGGCTGCTGTGAAATGTTGAGGCCGGCCACAACACCAACAGTTTTATAAGTACAGTCAAGCTAACGCGAAGGATAGAAAACAGAAGGAGAGAAATTTATTTTTTCCAACAGTTTCTATCAGTTTAAAAATGGCGTGTGACTGTATTTGATAGCTGGATTACTTGATTTGACAGTATTTGACTTTCCTGTTATTCTTTGGTTATGACCTTTTAATATCCATGCTTATAATTTGATTAAATATAATAATCATCGTATGTATGTAATAAGCCAGCAATCAACGAAATTAAGAGTGACATAAATCTACGAGGGTGGACCGATAAGTACTTAGCCACACCGCCCGATAGCGCCATCTATTGCAAGAGAAATTTACCATTCTGTAGTAAATTCTCGTAAATTTTCGTAGACAGCTACCACTTGCGCTGAACTGGCCGGCTTGACGTGCTGCAAGGGCTCAGAAGGGATTCTTTGTCAAGACCCGAAGCTAAGAGTCAGTTCCATTCCAGTTGAGTATTATAATTAACTGTCGTGCTCATATTTTTTTTAAATTTAATTATGAATTGACTAATTAATTATTATATAACTTAAAATCACTGTAGTACATGAGATCCACTACAAATGATTAAAGCAATGCAAGAAAACAAAACAACATATCGAAATTTTAGATATACTATTCTTTATATGATGTATAATTTCGGATCATCCATGGAATTCCCGAGTTTTGTAAAATAATTTCGATTTTGTTTCTCGTGTCTATGATATATTGTCTAAATTTATAGGTTCATAATGGACATGTAATGGATTGCAGCAGGGCAACAGTCTACAGACATGTGTGTTTCTTATCATCATTTTACATTATAATATCCCTTCACCACATTATATACATTATTCTGTAAGAGATTGTACAATTATTTAACATTTTTATCATTATGATTTTCGTTTTTATCATTACTCGGGTTTTCAAAATTTATTTTAATATTATTTTATTACATTTACCTCGGAGCGTATGGCACGGTATGTCCACGAATCCTTCCTCTCCTGTAGATTCTCAAAATGCGTTATGGTTCAAACCTAATTGTTTGAATACAACTCATTTTACAAGATCATCTTTTGCGGTAAATGCAACGCAGTAGGCCTGGCCGCTTTGACGCTTGTATCATGTCTTTGATATGCTGAAATCATCAATATTGACAAAAAATAATTGGGCGTCATCTAATCCAATTAATTCCAGGATGCTTTTTCGTACTGGCTGCGTTTGTATTAGATAAGATTAGATTAGATTAGATTAGTAAATTTTCGTAGACAGCTACTGTCCAAATTTTAGCCTAGTCGGATTCGTAGGTTTGTTTTATTCGCGTTTGGAAACGTGGATTTTATAAAAATGGTAGGCGATTCAATTTTTTGTTTTTGGAAGTGAAATCACGCAGCCAAATCAGAGAGCGCTTGAGTGCTGTTTACGATGGCTCTTCTCGAAACTGGTTCAACGAGTTTCAACGTTGTCGCACGTCGGTTTTTGATGAGCCACGCTAAGGTGCCTCGAAAACGGCTGGTGCGCAGATTGAAGGTGCGCGAGATTCCTGAGACAGTAGGCATCACAAAAGACGGTTCAACGGTACACACCAAAGACCAAGGAACAGTCAAAACAGTGGACTCCACCCTGCGAACGTGCTCCGAAAAAGGCGGCCTCTCGGGGTCTCTGGGATTCAGCCCTTAAGTTCTAGCAGGAAGTAAAAGAAGATTCGGATAGTCGATGCGGATGTTCAACGCTCATTAAATTTCTTATAAAATTAGAAATAACGTTGTTACAATATAATACTTGAAAAAAAAAAAAAAAATTTAACAAACGCGTAATATTCGCTTGTTTAACTGCATGTAAAAGCAAGTATTAGTTTGCCATTTTTCATACAACCGACCTGATTTTAGCGACATTTGGCTTGAATTTACATGAAATATCCCATGAGTTTATGCTTAATCTGCACACTTAGAAAAGATTAATTTTACATGATTTTACGTGATTTAAAATTGATTTGCGTCAAAAAACGTGAACAAAGATTTCATGTAAAATGCAGTGCCCCGAAACAGAAACAGACGCAATTCGACAAAAAGTGTGTTTAGTTGACTTAATTTTCTCGGCTTTTTTGACTAATTAATGTCCTGAAGGCCACTCGTACGTGTCGGTATCAGGGCACCGAAATATACATGACTTTTTGGTAGTGTTTGGCATTCCTTTTATGTGCATTATATAACGCAGAAAATTCAATGTTTCTTTCAAATTGTGTACTTACTCTATTAAAAATAATTATAATTACAAGAGCAATAATTGATAAAAGATTTAAATTTCGCATCGCGTAAATCAATAACTGACTTGATGTGCAAATAGATGCAAATCTACACTCTTAAAAATAATGAATATTACCAAAGATATAATCCTTGTTGCATGAAAATACGTTGGTCTTATAGATATAGTAAATATACTAAATACTCAATCCTAAGGGTCATCCCTTAGCTTAGTTCGTAAAGCTGGAGGTGGCTGGGTTCGATTTCTGGTCTGGTCTAAGAATTTTTCGTAAAGGAAAGTTTCTCGACTATCTGGGCATATAGGGTATGATTGTACTTGCCACACAATCATACCAATGCAAAAATGGTACTTGGCATCGAAGACAATAAGCTTGAAATGCTGGAGAAGAAGAAGAAGACCCAATACTCAATTGTATGTTCTATTTAATGTATTGTGATATCCTTATTTGAAACCCAGAATAATAAATACTGTCACACTCAAAGTCACGTTCTGGATACTACATTTACCACAGTTTCTAGAATATATTTGGGAACCTCAAAACTAAGCCGCAAAGGGCTTAAAAATAGCCACTAGCCTAAATATTGGTACATATTAGAAAGACTTGAATTCACATGATCGATTTCTCTGGTGCTATAACAATATCCGACCTATTCTTAAAGCAGTCGCTTCCACAAGTCACGACAAGTTACAAGTTGAAGTCCGTTGCCTTTCCTGATAGATTTTAAATCGTTATAATGTTACATAAAATGCATAACAGATCGAACTTCGTAACTCGTTAATGTTATGTTCGAATATTACAGATGCAGTCTTGATATAACGTAACGCACATAATACACATAGTTCCTTTCCTTACAATATTCATTAATCTAAACATGGCGACCACTTCTAGGATCGACTCTGTCACATCAAGCTAGAATGTGACGGCACATCAATGAATTTTCTGCCCACAAATCAGGCCGATTACGGAAAATTGCTTTACTTAGACGCTTCAAAATGGGCATGTAGTAAACCTTATTGACCGTTTGATCCTCTGGAATAAATCAAAAGAGTAAAAAAAATAAAAAAAGAGGGGTTTGGGGGTGGCACCTCCGAGGGGGGGTGCGCCGGCCCCCCGCCGCCCCACCTCCCCCCCCCCCCCCCCCGTCCATACCCCACAAAACCCCCCCGCAACACGAGAACCCTCGGGGGCGCGCCTTTCCCGTGAGCTTATTGCTCTGTTTAGGAAGTGCGGTGACAGCTATAAACTACTTAGTTAATAATATGTTTAATCAATACCCAGCTAGTAGCCCGACTGCACGAGACCTGGACCATGTTGAACTGGAGGAAGTTTTACCTTACAGTATACCAGAGTAGCCCGAGTGTACGAAACCTGGACCATGTATAACCGGAAGAGTGCAGATTTGCCGAAGATCATCTGATGGGATGGATACGGGATCACGGAGCCGCAGGCAAGGTGGAGATCCTGGACAGTATAGTTGACCTCGCTACCATAGTAGTCTAACTGCACGAGATCTGGACCATGTTGAACCGGCGGAAGTCTGAGTTGCTGCTGATGATGAATGTTACCGATGATTTGAATACTGAAAACCGTTGATTTTTTTAATTAGGAGCGTAGTATCTCTAGGTTCGGGCAGACATATACTTGTTCGTTTTACCTTACAGTATAGTTGACCCCGCTACCGAGTGCATGTTTCCAAGAACCACGGAAAACTAAAGATTGTAGTTAGAACAGCCAGATGATCCAAGTTCGATGAGGATGTATGTTTTGAGTCCTAGGGCAAATAGTTTGCCATCCTGGTCCGTACACGTAGCTTTATTTTATCTTTAAATTTTATACCAACACGCTCAGATTTCAAATCAGGTGGAAGGGAATTGAAACGTGTTTTACTGTAGTGAGCAACGGATTTTTTGCCCATTTCCGCATTTTGACGACTGATAACGAATGTTGCTGGATTTCTTAGCTGATATCTATGTGACGTTTGAATTAAGGTTTGGTTGTGATGAGCTCGTGGATTATACATCAGGTTGTGGATATGACACAAAGACTGGATTTCACGCAGAACTGCAATTGGCAGGATGGATGCATTTGCATTGTTGTACAGATCCAAGGTAGAATACAAGTGAGGTTTTTTGTACACCACTTTCAGACACCTATTTTGCGTAGCTTGCAGTGGCTTTAATCGTGTTTTTGCAGCAGCACCCCAAATAGACACCAGATATTGAAGCTTGGATTGGACGAATGCATGGTACATAGTTTCCAAAGCCTTCAGTGGCATAAACTTAGATACTCTCCACATTGCTCCACATGTTGAGCTTACACATTTTCGTAGTTCTCCGATGTGTTGATTCCAGGACAACATGGCATCCAAGTTTAGACCCAAGTACTTGTAACATTCTACTTCGTCTATTCTGGTTGAAGAAACTAAAACATCCGAGTGAGGTGGAACACTCAGACGTGAGGAGTGGAACATAACATACTTCGTTTTCGATAAATTTAGAGACAATAGATTTTCTTGCGAAAAATCCTTGAAGTTTTTCCATATCTTCTGTCATTTGGCGAACGATTTCCCCAGCGTCTCTGTCTTCATATGATAAGGACGTGTCATCAGCGAATAACCTCGGCTTTCCATGCAAAGCAATCTTGGCAAGATCGTTGATATAAATAAGGAACAGTAAAGGTCCCAAATTACTACCCTGAGGAACAGCAACTGTTAATGGTTTTCGTAAACTGGAAACACCATTCACCCAAGTATATTGAGTTCTGTCACTTAGATAGCTTCGTTAGGTCATTTGCAATTCCACTAATTCCACAGACGTCGAGTTTCTGGAGCAGTATCTGATGATCAATAATGTCGAATGCTTTTTTAAAACACCCCAAAAAAATTCTCCGAATCCATCGCGTTATAAATATTATCACTAGGTCCTCTCGCGGTACTCGCCCCCCTCCAAATCCCACCCGATCGCTCCACAAAACCCTATGCTCATGGAAAAAGTGGGAAAGTTTGGATACCAGTAGCTTTTCCAGTATTTTATTGAGTACTGATAAAACCGATATTGGTCTATAATTATTCACGTCTGTCTTACTGCCTGCCTTGAAAACGGGTGTCACTCGAGCCACTTTGAGTACATTAGAAAAACCCCCCGTGCTGATACATTCATTGAATACATCTTTTAACAGAACTGAAAACATATAGTGGTGATATTTAATGAATGAAGCTGGAATTCCATCTGGGCCGCTGATTTTTCCGGGATCACGATCCTTTATTTGGATAATATTTCTTGGGCTGTCGTTGGTCGCAGAACAATTTAGGCATTTAAAGGACTAAGTGTATTGTACTTGTTTATGTCCTTATTGCTACGGATATTTGACGCAATCTGGGATCCAACCGTGCTGAAGAACTCGACGAAAAGAATTGAAAACAGCTGATCCATCGGTTGTTGGCTGTCCATTTATTGTTAGTTCGATTTTACCAAGATCCCCTTTTGTTCGTCCCATAACTTGATTAACATTTTTCCAAAGTTCCTTAGAATTGGCCTCACAAAACAGATTTTCATAATACCTCTTCTTGCATTCGTTTTTAACGTGCTGGACTTTTTTTGAGATGTGAAGCAGGAGTTCTCGAGGTTGGCTATCCAACGGTCGTCGTCTACAACTTGCTAAAACGTTATGTTTTATATGGATCAGCTTCCACAGGTCAAACGTCACCCATGGACAGTGACCTTTAATTCTAGCTTTAACAGACACCTTCTTAGAATATTTATTCTTAAGTGTGTTGTACAAATCTATCACATATGCTAAACGATCTACTGCAGGTCCTTGTGGAATACTTTGCACAGCAATCTGGAACGCTTCATGCAGTCTATTTTGGTTTACTATAATCTTTGATATTTGGAATGATCTATTCTGTTTTCAGCTTTTCCAGGACTAGTGGGATATTAAATACATGTCTAATTTTTATTTTCTTATTTTTTTCAGTAACAATCCATTGGATGTCAGATATATTTTGTACATACGCATATTACGTTCTCGCATTGGTTTACTGTATCCGCTTTTTACATGATAAAGTAATTTTATTTGTGTTATGTGTAATTTTGAATTTGGAATTCCATGTACATCATTCAAGTTTGAAATTATGCATTTTTGTTTTTATGATATCTTCATTTTTTGTGTACAAATTATACTAAATATTAAATAACATAACGGGAAAAGGGAGGGACCATCAGGGCACCCAAGTGAAACGATTTGGATAGGGAGCATGGGACTGCCTCCTCCCTATTATTTACATTCTGCAGAAAGAGGGCGGGCTCTTCGACCACATCTATTGGGTTTATTCTGACAATCGAGGGCTCGATTCTAGTGCTGTCAGTGTGAACTTGCTTTTGGAAGGAGATTCTCTTCCCTATATTCGCGGATTTCGTATAGGTGTCTCTGCTTACAGGCCCGCCCAAACGTTTTTGGCCTTTCATACAGGAGCTAACATCGTTAATAAGCAGCCGCCAAAAAGAAACTAATTATCACATCCAGCTCAAACTTGGGATGGATGTCTATGACATTAGTGCCAACTTAAAAAGAAAAAAAAAATACCAAATCGGTTTACGCGCTCAGTTTCAGTCCACCAGTCCGGGTCGATTTTGATCAGACGGTAAGTCTTGTAAGCCGCTTCGTATGGGTGCATCTAAAAAGATACAATTTCATGTGAAGATTTTTAATTGTCTAGAATTTTGAAAGTTTTGATAAATTTAAAGCTTTCCGGTATTATGATGTTTCCAATAGATCCAATAACAAACTGGATATTATTTTTGAAAATTTACCGTAGAATCCTTTAAAATGCAGGGATTATGATGCGAAACTTTTGTTTTATCACGAATTTTGCCAGAATTTCAAAGTTTTTTCATCGACTTCCTGGGGTTTCCTCAGAATTTCCCCGTAGATTTAACATTCCTTGTTGATTCTCCTGAAATTCTCGGTGAGTGGCCACCCTGAGAATGCTTGCTGCAAGTATTGATAAATCTCCAAATCCATATCAGATCTAGCAACTGAGATTTGCATTGCCAAATTTGCTAGGCGATAGCTACCATTCCTCGAGGATAACATTCGTCGGAGCAATTCCGGCATCACTGCTGATATCGCAAATCCCTATGAAGATTTTTTTTTCTCTCGCAATATCCCCTTTCATTCGTAAAGACTATACCATGATTATAGCTTAAAAGCCGGATCCTTGCTTGACAGTGGCGATGATGATGATGATGCTGATGACGATGCTGATGATGGTGATATTTCCCGTTCGTTCCCAAACATACTCATCTTGCAACGTGTAATGGTTCGCTGATTTGGCCTCGCCTGATGAAGAGTTTTAGCACAAATCTTCAACAGCGGCAAGCAAAGCAACGAGTGTATGGAGTTGAAATAAAAATTTCCCCGAGGAAATTAGAAGGAAAATTCCTCCACGATGATTGTTTTTTATTACCAGAAACCAGGCAGGCAGTCGACAAAGCTTGTGTGCTTGCAAATCGGCATTTGGCGATGTCAGCCAGATGAGCGCCGCAGCAGGGCAATGGCAGAAGCTGGTGGTGGGAAATTGTTGCTTCGCGCATCGGTGGATGGGAAATCAAGGGTGAAAGAATTATGATTACTTACTACTAGGAACAACTGCGATGCCTCGTGGGGGACGATTAATTTGCACCGATATGATGTGTTGTGAAATGTCGATTGATTGAATTAGGTTTCTTTAACCTTAAAAAAAAACAATACACGAAAATCAACGTTCAAGTGCTTCGCACGAATTCCCTCGATCCAGCAAAAGCTTCATATCGAAGGAACTTAATCACTATCAAGTTGATTTCGTTCACCACAAACGGTTTTCACCAATGACTGAATACCGAAACTCTGAACCGGAACAGTGGAGTGCAGAAAAATCTGATCTTGACATTCTGACAGTGCCATTCGGATCCCCTCCTCTACGTTTCACATTTCATTGAATCTGTTCTTCCGTTTGGTTTCAATCGGGATTGTTTTTTTTTAGTCCTCTATCATGTCAATTTTACTTGCGAAGATTCGATTCCCCAGTTTTTTTTCTTCTTCTATGGCGATTGTAGATTGCGGTGACAAAGAAGTATTTACCGAGGAGAAAAACTTCCATCCACAGTCATCCATCCACCAGGTGAAAGGTGAGGTGAAAAAATTGGATTTTGTTCTTCCATTCGGCGATTCTTCCCGGGATTTGCTCTGGTCGAGTGCAAAAGGATGTTGCTCGTGAAATGAACCGAATCGCTGCTTCAAATGTGTGCTATTATTTGGTCGTAAGTAACACAACAAGCAAAGATTTATCTGCGCTTCGTGTGGTTAAACATGTTCTTTTGGGACTCCGATAGGGGATGTTGAATCGCTAGGGTGGAAAATGAAACATCAAAGAGAAATAGCTGTATCGACAAGGAAAAAAAAGGTAGCAAGCTTGCCTTCGATGTTATTGTAGCAAATTCAATCGTTTGTCTGAACAGATTGCAAATAATTTCTGAGAATAATTGTGCAATCAAAGTTAACAAAGAAATAGAGGTTCGCAACCGATTTCATCACTCGAAAATTAGTCTTTCTGAGGTAAAAAAATAAATTTAATTTTGGATTTTATGAAAAATTTGCATGAGTTTTTTTTTTGCAGTGGTTATTTTATATTATCGTTTAAGTGGTTGATGATATCGTAGTAGTCTTAAGGTAAGAAATATTCGTACCTTATGCCAATCTGAATATGAACAGGTGAACAATTTAATTTCACCTTTCAAGGTCCTTAAAGCAGGTAGCAAATGGTTTCGGAATTGCCTTCTTCATTCCATTTCATTAAGTTTCATTCCACATTTAGAGGGACAGGTGGTAATATGAACAAGTGCTTAGATTACAGCATTTATTTGTATAAACTAAATCAATTATCACTCCACCCTGTCTTTGAGGCTTAGAAAGTTACTAGAAAATGAGAAAAATGATTAGTAATTTCCATTTAATTCCAACTACATTTATTGCATATCTTGACAGATACGCGTACGATTTCGTCTACAATGTGCAGACTTCTTCAGTGTCGTGTACTAATACTCGACTGAAAAAGTTGTTAGAGCCACCCTAGGCTCTGATAAGCTGTCAAACGACAAAAATAATAAACAAAAACAAACCAACCTTTCTGTTTCTACGCGGCTATGTTAAATAAGACCCTGGTAAATTAACGTTTTTTGCTGTGTAAAAGTAATGCTATAACTGTACTGTTATGAATAGCAGTAATTCATCTCGTTTCTCATCAATTAAAGGTTAGTACTTGTACATTGTTTTTTATATTAAAATTGTGGTTTTTTGTTGAAAGCGCTATGAGGATAAAATGAACACCCGGTGCTGGTGGTAAAATGAACAGTGCACATTTTCATTTTGCGCTTCAAGATGCCTCGGATTTGTGAAAGGAAGACACAACGGCAAACCTGGACAGATGAGCAGATGGCTGCGGCAAAGCGTGCCGTCAAAGGCGGAATGTCCGTACGGCGTGCATCCTTGAAGTACAACATTCCAAGGTTAACTCTTGCCAGGTGACTTGCATCTCCTGGTAAATAAGGGGACTCGGCACGAAGGAAACGGGTTTCACGCCAGAACAAGAACAGGAGCTGACTAACCATATTCTCGATCTGGAGGCAAGATTTTACGGAGTGGACAGGAACGACGTACGGAAACTTGCTTAAGAGTTGGCAGAGCTGAACGGCCTGCCGCACAACTTCAACCGGAAGACAAAAGTGGCTGGCACCTTCTGGCTACTGGGACAAAACTGGCGGAATCCAACCGTATCATTCCGGAAACCAGAAGCAACATCTGCCGCAAGAGCTAGAGGTTTCAACAAACCGTCAGTAAATATTCTTTATGACATTCTTTGTCACCATTTGGACACGAACAGATTTCAGCCATCTCGCATCGCATATTCAATGCCGATGAAACGGGAATTAGTACGGTTAATATTCTTATTACTATTTCACCTACACTTACTAAAAAAAACAGGTGGAACACATTCCACTTACCCCAACGCTACGCTATCGTTCTTCCTGAATCTGATGAGCGTCCTGGAGATCTTTCCGTGCCTGACTTGAACCAGATCTATCAGATTGAGCCACCTTCAGAAGCTGCTTCAAACTCCTCGCTCAATATTTCGTTGGTGGAGCCACCTTCTGGAGCCTCTCACAACTCGTCGTTCAATATCTCCTCGATCGAAATTCGACCACAGCCTAAGATGGCAGCTCCGAGAGCCTCAAAACGGAAGCGTAAATCTGAACAAGCAGTTGAGATATTTTCAAGGCATAACAGCATCGGAAGTATCAAAAACGATTAAAGCAATCAAAATAGAACGAAAACCAGCGCAAAAACGAAGCAAGGTGCCAAAACAGGATGATAGCTGTGAAGATGTATTGTGTGATCTATGTGGTGCTATGTTTTCGGACTCAATCGACGGTCAAGGATGGGAGAAATGCATTTCCTGCTTGATGTGGTTCCACGCTGAATTTAGTGCGAACCAGGACGATATCAAATGCCGATTCTGCAATTAAGACTTGAAGTCATCAAAAAATGTAGTTCATAGTTGGTGCGATCTCACTCTGAATGCATCAACGTTGGTGAATTTGAAGGATATTTTAACAATATTTTCTTTTGTTTTAAATTATTCCAAAAAAAAAACTTATGAAATGATTTTTTTTTATACATATAAGAAGATACATACGAAAATAATATGTGATAATTTGTTGCCATAAACATTTTGAATTATCAATGGTTAACATGGAAGGTGCCGATTGAACCTACACTCTTAAAAATAATGGATTTTACGCGTGTTGTATTCCTTATGACCCGTAAATATTTTAAGACTTATATGTAAAAATGACTGAATTTTGAGTTCATAAGGATGTGTTCTGAAATATATGTATTGACATTAAAGTTAAGTTAATGATGCTGCGAAAAACAGAAGGAAGACTGAATCAAACTTCTATCGTAGGCGATTTAACACGTCGTAAAAAGTTTGTCCACCATTTATTTGACATACCTCGGAGTGCAAATCGCAGCACAGAGACAAGCATTTTCTTGCATTTTCCAATGCTGATAATGCAAACCTTATGCAACAATTCAAACAGCAAAAGGGTTTACTTTATGTTTTTTTATCATGCGTAGTCCTAGAAAACGGCTGTGAAATCTCTTAAGATTGTGAAGGAGTGTGAATCCTCGTCTGGCTTAATGATCATAGTTTCCAAAAGATGAAGAACTCTTTTCACGGACTAAAATCGTTCCGTGACACAGTTAGTGAATCTTTCAGAAGCTAAATTCACAAAACCTCGGATATTTAAAGCAATTAAGTGCACTTCAGTTGCAGATTTATAGCATCTTTCGTTGTGATGATTTAATATGTTAATAAACGACGAATAATAAAAGTTTATACATTTTTCGAAACGCTTTGCTTCTGTGTCAAAAACGTATCGTAATACTTCCAAAAACATCAATGGTTGTACTCAGTTTTTGAGTGCCTTTTCTTATCCTTATTTGCAAACATTTAGAATTATTAGATCATTCATAATCTACACAGAAAAAAAATATGAAAATTACTTATGATGTAGTCTAAAACTTCTAAAAAAATATATCGACATAATTAATGGCTGAATGCAATTTTTAATTTGAAATATCTAATAATATAAACACACCTTTATGGAAAGTCATATTATATTATTAAATCTTTCACTTGAATTCATATTTGAGCCAATAACATATAATTATCACACCTCTTATTTTTGCGTCTTGAACGATTGAAATTTACGTGATATCAACACAATTCAGTACCACCGCTCAGAATAAACAAGTGGTCACCGCCATGTTGTGTTTGTGCACGTTCGGGAGTCAAGCATGAAGAATTGTGAAAAACATTTTCAAAACGTACGAAAAATTGTCTGTGGGAATCGTAATTAGTGTATGTAGGAATTTTTACACACACGAATACACCGAGACCGGCATGATTTCAATTGCCCGTTAATAAATGTAAACTCGTCTCAAACCTCAAACCTGAAAATAAGCCATTTAACTGCTGTACCCGAGTGGAATTACTTTTTTTTAAAGGCTAATAGATAGGTTTTCCGAAATCAACAACTTTTTCCATTTCTTTTCATCAATGAAAGAAATCAAAGATCTATTTTATTTCTAACCTTTAAAAACCTTAACCGTATATTACAACATATTTTAAATTTACAGCTCATATTTAGACAGCACAAGTAAATTTATAGCTAACGTTTTTCAATGCTGTAAATTTAATATCACGCCAAAATTTCTGATGAATATAATAGAGGTAAATGTGTTACATTCAAGTACTCATAATTTTACAGGTTTTGTTTGAACTGTGTATAGTAAAGATATAGCTATTTGATATAGCTTGAAACGTATTGAAAATTGTATTAAAGACTAGAGCATTACAATATTTGACTCTATGTTTCATGACTTACTTTTACATGAAATGCAAATTTCAATTTAGAGCTTTTACTGTCATGTAATTTTGAAAACAGATGTAAGTTTAAGTCTAACTCCCGGTCGCTCCTTTTATGTGCATCCAAGCAGACTTAAATTTACAT
Source organism: Aedes koreicus (assembly GCA_024533555.2). NCBI lineage: Eukaryota > Metazoa > Arthropoda > Insecta > Diptera > Culicidae > Aedes > Aedes koreicus. The sequence continues at coordinate 189,456 of JAHHFK020005303.1, read as the reverse complement.
GATATTTTTTAAGTGTGTATATGTTCATTTTACTCTCACAGGGTGTTCATATTATCACCTACATATGTTCATATTACTATAATTTCACTGTTTTTTTTGTTTTTCAATGCAAAAGAATACAAATCAGATCATGATGTTGACTATTTATTGCTTATGTTCATAATGGATATCTATTAAAAAATGATCTGATGTACTTTAAGTTGTGCTTTATTGCGCAGTTAAAGAATAATACGAGAAAATGCTTAACGTGTTCATTTTACCACCTTTTCCCCTGAAACTGCGATATTGTATGATTTTATAACTGAGCCCGCCCCATATTATGATTTTGGCTTCCTTCTGTATTCGTGTAACCCTCTTCCTTCCAGAATATGCTACTGAACGCTAGTATACAACACAACTGACAAAACGAAATGATTTCAGTGTCATCGGCTCTCAGCTGATGGTTTGCCGGACTATGCCTTCCCTTATTCGCCACGGTTCGCCTAGTTATGACACGGAAGACACAGCAAGGCAGGAAAACCATTCATTGCCACCAATTGCTACCGTGATGAAATTTGCGACCACTGAAATCCTCAAGGATTGGATAAATAGAATACCAGAATCATCGCGCGCATCTTGCAGCCGGCCATTCGCAGCGACGAGGCATTGCATAAACTACTATCTGGTGTGCAAATAGCACATTATGGTGTCCTGCTGTCAGAACAAAACCGGAATAAGATACTAATTTCTAGCTAGTACCTTGCCCATCGTCCTTTTTAGGATGATCATTTCAATTTTACAACTAAGGTCAAGGTGGCGGATTCGTTCGTGTCTTGACCCACCCTGCATTGGGGATGTAAGGCAAAGGAATGCGTCTTTGGTTCGAGTACTACTATATCCAAGCCCTTCGCCCAATTTTCAATAGTTACTTCTATTCAATTTTCACAACCTGCCGTACACTGACGGAACCATCAACGCTTTCTCTTCATATCTATCATTCTAGCTAACATTACTGTCCACTTTTGGGGCCTAATTGAATTAGCGGATGAGGATGAGCGAACATATCCTTCTATATCATAATCGTTACTCCACGTACGGAGAATACAAACATAACAATTATAGTAACTAAGGTGTGTTTGACTGACATTTTCATGACCAAACCTGAACTAACATTGCATATTCTAGATTGTTTTAGGCATTCAGTCGAGAGTCGACAGAAAATTGCTTATAAATTCAGCTCGCTAGATTACTGATCATTAGTAAAAAGTGCATACCGTGAATTTGGGTAAAATTGAACAGTGGAGTAAAATTGATGAACTTAATTGATTAGAATAATCTTTCAAATCTTGTAATGACTACACAATATCAAAACAGTTTGCTTTAAGCATGTTTAACTAATGATTTGAGATTTGTTATGACTGCAAAATATTCCTACGTGAAAACGTCGATTTTCTGTGTCACGTTTCGCTCATGCGATTTGCTCACATATCATTGAATTCTATTAGAAAGAGAACGCTGAAGTTGTTTTCATAATCTAAACTGTTCCATTCATCCACATTTTTGTAAACTATACGATTTTGGTCGTTGAATACATCTGTGATTTCTGCATATGGTTATATATTGCGAGTACGAGAAATGAGAGTGTGACGAAAAGTGGTCTGCTTTTGAACGTCAATAACTCATTTAGTCATTTCTCGTTAGATTTCCGAAATGCAGCAATCGAGTGGAAATATTCTTAACAATTATTGCATTGTTCTAAACATTCAACATTTACAAAACAACATTTGACATTTACTAATGGCAGAGTCCTGTTTAAAATTTGTGAAAAGTGATTAGATCAAAAGATTTATCGCAAGCGCAACAAATACTTTGCAATCGAGCACTAATTGGTTTTGGGAAAGAATTTGAAATGAGAGGAACAACCGAATCCCAACGACATTCAAAATGCATCTGAATTTTTTGAAAGAAAGAACACTTTTTATGCTTTGTCTTTCAATGTTTAAACTCAATGACCAGATATAATTTCTATGTCATAATTGTAGTTACACGAAGTCTATCACTATAACACCTTAAGAGAGAATAATTATTTAAAATTTTGATCAGTTTTAATGCAAGAATGATTTGTAATGGGATATAAAGGGCGATACGGTCAAAATTTGGTCAATATCAACTTGACGTATTTCTTTCAATTTTGCATTTAAAAAACCTGAACACCCCTCATTTTGAAGGTGTTTGTGTGTAGAATGTTGCTCCTATTTTGATTTTGGAATTCACTCTTCAGTTGTCAAAATGCCGTCCAAGCAAGAAGAGCAGCGTATCAAAATTTTGCTCGCGCATCGCGAAAATCCGAGCTACTCGCACGCAAAGTTGGCAAAATCGCTAAAAGTTGTCAAATCAACCGTTACAAATGTAATTAAAGTGTTTGGGGAACGTTTGTCGACAGCCAGGAAGTCTGGATCGGGGGAAAATCGAAAACCGGAAGCCGCTGAGACGACAAAGAGAGTTGCCGGTAGTTTCAAGCGAAACCCTAACCTATCTCTCCGAGATGCCGCAAATAAGCTGGGTGTATCGTCTACAACCGTGCATCGAGCCAAAAAACGAGCCGGACTATCGACTTACAAGAAGGTAGTGACTCCAAATCGCGATGATAAACAAAAAAAGACGGCCAAAGCGCGATCCCGGAGGCTGTACACGACGATGCTGACGAAGTTTGACTGCGTGGTAATGGACGACGAAACCTACGTCAAAGCCGACTACAAGCAGCTTCCGGGACAGGAGTTTTATACGGCAAAAGGAAGGGGAAAGGTAGCAGATATTTTCAAGCACACGAAACTGTCAAAGTTCGCAAAGAAATATCTGGTTTGGCAAGCCATCTGTACCTGTGGCTTGAAAAGCAGCATTTTCATAGCTTCCGGGACTGTCAACCAAGAAATTTACGTGAAAGAGTGTTTGAATAAACGTCTGCTGCCTTTCCTGAAGAAACACGGTTGTTCCGTACTGTTTTGGCCGGATTTGGCATCTTGCCATTACGGTAAAAAGGCCATGGAGTGGTACGCCGCCAACAACGTGCAGGTGGTTCCCAAGGACAAGAACCCTCCCAACACGCCAGAGCTCCGCCCAATTGAGAAATACTGGGCTATTGTCAAGCGGAACCTAAAGAAGACCAAAAAAACTGCTAAGGACGAGCAGCAGTTCAAGGCAAACTGGCTTTCTGCGGCGAAGAAGGTGGACAAGGTGGCTGTACAAAATCTGATGGCAGGGGTCAAGCGTAAGGCCCGGCAATTCGGATTTGGAAAAGCGGAAGCCTAACTGAATATTTTTCCTGAATTTTATACTAATTGAACTTGAAAAAGAAATTTAATTTGATTTTTTAAATAAACGATTTCACCGATTTACACGCGTTTTCCCTTGACCAAATTTTGACCGTATCACCCTTTAATACAATCCCATTACGCTCTTTCTAAAAAAAATCCGATTATTTTGAGAACTAATAAGAATGACGAGATAACAGATTTTTAGGAGTTCTGAGTCAACACATCGTTTACCCTTATTGGGCTGTTTCTATTAATTTTTATTGAAAATAACATAAAAAACATGTTGTTGCTAAAATCGGTCTATCGATCCGAAAATACTAAGTTTAACATATTTATTAAAATTTTCGTTCAGAAATTTGTTTTAATATAGCTTTCCAGTAATTAATTTTCTGCAATTCCCCTGGTCGAGAACAGCGAAGGTCTAATTGTCTTTCTACAGTCTACAGTGAGTTTGCTAACCGTATTTTTAACTAACCACAAAACGGAAATCCTAATGTGTATTGTTTACTGTTCATGTCCTGTAATAATAGCGTTTCGTTGGAAGGAGATTCTCTATTCTTTCCGTTAGTTTCATGTAAGTGCTTCTACTTATGGTTCCACACCCCCGTTTTTGGCCCTTCATACAACGGAATAGTGAGGAGTACAGGTATGTACAATTTGACCTTGTCATTAGGAGGAACTTTACGCCATGGCATGTCCTGCACTGGTGGTGGCTTCCTATTACATCACATCATATATATTATTTCGCTTTTTGTTTAGCTTTAATTTGATAATCTCTTAAAGGCTGTGCATATTAATATTGTTGTTATGCTTGATCTTCTCAGGAAATCCAACAAATTTTTCTACGCATGGTATTTTTTTTTCAAATTTCTTTGATAACCCGTAACGTTTTTCGAGCGTCTACAAGAGTCCTTCTCTTTCTATTAAATAACAGTTTCATCAACGTGTTATGAACATTTTCAGATAAAAAACGAGTGTAGAGTGCGTGACTTTTTTTCAATGCTTGTAATGAAGCGTCAATTCTCATGTATTTTATACATTAGTTATTATCATTAATTTAAACATTAGTTATTATTGCATACCCATAAATTTATTTTACTTTCGGGAGTAACGGAGAGCAACAGCAGAAATTTACATACAATATGTTTAGGTAGCAGACGATGGCAACCGCCAATGGACAAACTTATCATCAACATAAGTTGTTAAATATTTAAATATGGAAACTGCACACATCGTTTGCTGAGCGTATCCTAAAGCTTACCCTCTTTACTAAAACAATTCTACTTTTACCGTGACACTTATGAGGGGTCGTGGAGTTCTCCGTATGTCTCTTAAGTCATTGTCGGACTAAAATTTCATCCTCATCCCCACCAGTTGCAAGGCCGTGGCCAGGACAGCTCTGGTCTATTGGAAGGGGGCACATTCTATATCTAAGAGGTAGGGATTGTTCACAAATCACTATCGAACAACGACCGATGAAGGCGCGTCTCCCTCTTAACAGCAGTTCAGAGTTTGCACCACCTCGATATTGTGCAATCTGGTTTATGCTATGCTATGCAAATTGATTTTCTACAACTCCTTCTCAGTGGGTTTTGAACTATGTTATTTTGGAAAACATGTATCTAAAAACACAAATGCCTTCTACAAAATCTATTTTTGTGTCTCAAACCTCTAAACAGGTGAAAAATACATTTTATCCCATTTTTAGAAAAAAAGATGAAAATATCAATCCAGATCGAAGAAGTTTAAAATACTGTCATCTGAGTCAGTTCTGAATGATCGAGGAAACCCGTGCTTCAAAACTGACGTGTTTTTATGTTGCTGCCTTTTTTTTTGTGAAATCCAACATTCCAACACTCCACATACATATGTGGAATAAATTGTGAATAGCGTGAAATTAAATGGTGCCGTATTAAACAACCGTATTATACAGTGAGTCCTTCAATTCGTTCTTCGAATTGTGCTCTAGGGGTTTCTTATGTTTTTGGTGGTCCACAACGTTTGAAGTGGGTTTGAGTTTGCCTCGACCTTAGTTCTAATAGTTTTTATCCACGTTCAGAAGTCCATTTCATTTAATTAATAATTTCAGCACGCTTTGCGACATCTTTGCATTTTAAATTCCTTTTGCATTTAGAGCACGGAGCAGCATGGCAATTTAATGCTTGTAATGCTCGATTTGGTTTTCAGCATTTCAGCATAACGTTCTCAGTAAAATTTTATTTGTGAACTACAACTACTATTCCAGAAAAGACCGGCATGTGATTATAAACAGTATAGGATTGTTTTTCAATAAATTTGTTTAGTGGTATTATGATAAGATATTCCATTTATTTCACCAAAGTTCCAATCACCAAGGTTCTTCGATCACTAAAATTGCTATCTTCGACCAATAGATAAGTCTTTCGATTCTTCAAAAAATAAAACAAATCAAATATTTTTTCATTGAAATTATTTTTGTTGAATTTGTTCTATTTAGATATTAATACACAACCAATTTTTATTTTGCAGTAAAAATCCAGTGGCTGTCAGATATATTTTGTCAAAACATATATTATATTCTACTACGTACATTACATGCATACATTCCACAGGGTAAGGGGGGAATACAGGGTGCCAGACGAAGTGGAGGCAGGATGGGGGATTCGTGGTTATCTGGCCCAAGTCATGGCTGACAATTATGCCTTCCTTGATGGAAATCGTCAGATCAAGATCAGCGAAGGTCTAATTATCTTCCGACAGTCTACAATGAGTTTGCTAACCCTGTTTTTAACAAACCACCAGACAGAAATCTTAATGTGTGTTGCTTGCTGTTCATTTCCGCGTTTCGTTGGAAGGAGATCTTTATCCTTTCCGTGGATTTCGTGTAAGTGCTTCTGCTCACGGGTCCACACCCCGGTTTTTGGCACTTCATACAACGGAATAGTGAGGATTACAGGTATGTTCAGTTTGATATTGCCATTAGGAGAAACTGTACGCCTTGACAAGTCTTGCACTGGTGGTGGCTTCCAATCACATCACATCACATCATTTCTTCTTTTTTTTTCCAAAATATTCCTTACTGAAAGACTGCTCTTCAAATTGTCAAATTACATTACGAGTGATTAAATTCGATCTGTTATCCATTTGATGTACGTACCATGAAGTGACACGTGAAATTGATTATGTTATATTAGGTTTGATGTTGTTCTATTGGCAAAATTTACCAACAATCATGTAAATTTAAGTCTGTATGTTTACGTCTTTTATGTAAATTTAAGTCTGTAGCAATCTTGTTAAAGAGTACAGATTTAGATTTGAGGTTATCAAATATCTTCTAGAAGTTGTTGTTAATGTAGTATCCGAAACGTGGCTTTGATTATGACAGTATTTATAATTGTGGTTTTCAAATAAGGGTTTAATATTACATAAAAATATACATACAATTGAGTTATATTTATGTTTCACTCCCAAAATATTAACGTGCAACCAAGATTACATAATCTGCCGATAACGACATCCGCAGAGCAATACAAAGGCGCATTATAGCTGAAAATCTTACCTATTTTGGACTTCAAAGGACGCTAAGATTGAACAAAGTTCGCCGAACTACAAGCGTCGGCCCATTATGCCAAAAGATCACTGGAGAAGAGTGACCGGTTGAAAATAGACGTTGTACCGAAGACCGCCAAACCTCCCAACGTCCCCCAATTACTACCGATAGAAGTTTTTGTGAACGAATCTCAAACTCTACTTCAATTCTCTACTTCAATAATCTCAGGTTCAAAACGGAGAAGCTGCTGATCACCAAGGCCTCGAACGAGCTGAATATACTGTCGTCCACCTTAGTATCGGCGATGCTTAACGTTCCGGCTAACTCGTCAAAGCATTTTTATAGAAGGCTCAATAAATGTATGATTTAAGGAAAATGTGTTCCATTGAATTATATTTTGCTATATTTTTGTCATCTCTATCAGAAATTAGACCATTTTTTATAATACGTTACAAGATCGTCACCATACTGGAGAAATAGCGAAGGTATTAAGAATGAAAAAAGAACGTAGTTCCAGCCGTCCGACGGTCCTGTGCAACCGAAAAGTCCAGCAGAAACTTCTTCGGAAGGAAATCCCTAAAGTGCATTAGGCCGAGGGGTCGGTGCGGAAAACCGTCAAAAGGTACCTCATGCAGAAGTGCAGGTCCAATTGAACGGATAAGACATAAACAAGTTAAAAATGATCTATAAATGGCTCAAAAGCGTTCCTTAAATTTGCAAAATTGATCCACAAAATGTAACCTTTGTGAAATGAAATACATTTTTCAATATGATCCACAGCATATCAACTTAGTGCACTAAAACATATAGGTATGATCCATAAATTCCGCCTGCATTTTCGAGTTTGGGGCACTATTTTTTTAATTTTTTATCCATAAAGATTGGGGAATTGAGCCCTAATTGGGTTACTATTCAGATTTAGTGACATGCCCGTTAGACTGATTATTTTTTTTAAATGTTTGCTCACCTATGCTATTGCTTTGAATAAGCGATTGATTAAGCAATGATTAAGAGCCATGCAAACACAAATATGATGTTTACCAAACTAATTTGGAGGATGTTTACTGTCGTTAGGTCCGAAGAGCGATAGCGAGTTGGACGGCAAGCACCTGCCCGGCATAATTTTATTAAGAAAAAACTAAAACAACAGTTTGATCAAGTGATTATGTTAAATTTGAGCTGTAGTTCTTTATGTGCAAAAAAGCTCTTTACCGAATTTCATGGGAAACATATGTCACAGTTGTGGGCCTAAAGGAACGTGAGATCGCAAAAGTAAGTAAACTTTTAATGAACATGTTAATAAATATGAGTAGTAGCGCAGTTATGGATGGATGACTCCAAATTTAAAATCAAAATTTATAAATCCTGCCCAAAGTTGAATTTTTTTGGGCATAATCGATGGATTATACCTTTCATTTTAAGTGCACAGAGATGATTTGCTATGGATGAGATTGCAGCAAACCTTGCTTGGGAACTGACGAGGTTTTGTTTTTGCTGCGTTCTTTTCGCGAAAAATAAAATCATGCTACCTCTGTAGAGACATGAAAGCATCATTTAGCATCAAAGTGAAGCCGCCCAAATGAAGACTGTACATCAGCAACAATTTCCAGTGAGATCTATCTGTTTATAACTAAATTTGAACGATATTGCTAAATACGTGCCATCCTCAAAACAATAAGATTTGATGATGGAAATGTATGCACAGTACCTATATCCATTTGATGTTTGTACTGTGGCTATGCGGGGCTTGTTGTAAGTGAAAGTGACCTCGGAATGGACGTGAGTAACCAGGCATTCTGAAATGGGTCACTGGAACCCAACAGAGCTATCACCTTCCAACTCCCGGGCTAAAAATGTTTGTCGAGTCGACAACAGTTCGTTTGACTGCAAACATTTTTCTTCCTTAAAAACGCTGCCGGACGGTGGGGGTTGGATTGTATATACATACACACACACACACACAGATGATTTACTATGGATCATTTTTTATTTTTAGCTCCTTGATTTTCGAGATGTTCAGCCCTGGGCTGGTTCATCTCCCGTCGCAGTCGTATTTTCGTAACTTGTACGGGGGTGAGATTCTAACTCGTGACTTTGGCGTGAGAGGTATGGATGCTAACCACTACGCTGGGGTCGCCCCTGCTATGGATCAGTTTTAGAGGTTACTAGCTGAACACTGTGCGAGCCTTGCTACGCTTCCAACTAAATAAATGAAAATTTAATAGAACTGGCGCTTCTATGGTTTTAATTAGGAATGAGTTTTGTTCAAATATTTTCGTTTGCTAATGTTTGTAATTTCGGTGTGTATTTTTAATTATACCCTCAGATGTTTAGTTTGTACCATGGTTTTTCTCTCTGTGTAGAAGCATTTCATTGACAAAACATTTATCTTCAAACTACGCCGTATTCTGTTAGTTTGAACGTCATTTTCTCTTGTATAACCTTAGATTAACTTCTTGTGCATATGTAGCACTGAGAGTAACTCAAGAATCCCCCATTCTTGACTTAAAACGGGTTCAAACTTCTATCAGAACATCCTGCTTTCCCCACGAAATACACATTTTGTGTTTTAGTTGCCTGGATAATTCTCATGTTTGGTTGAAATTTCTGTTTCATTTGTATGAGAGCCCCCCCCCCCTTCGGAGAGGGGAGGAGTCACGAACCATCATAGAAAAAAATCCTGCCTACAAAACATCCACATGCCAAATTTGGTTCCAGTTTCTTGATCAGTTCTCGAGTTATGCAGAAATTTGTGTTTCATTTGTATGAGAGCCTCCCCCCCTCCCAGACGGTGAAGGAGTTTCGAACCATCATAAGAACTTTCTCCGGCTCCAAATGCTCCTGCATACAAATTTTCATAACAGTAGGGAGACTTCTCATCTTTGGTTAAAATTTGTGTTTCATTTGTACGAGATACCTCCCCCCCCCCCTCCTAAGAGGAGAGGGATTTGAAACCACCGTGGAAACAGTTCTTGACTTCAAAAACCTCCACAAGCCAAATTTGGTTCCATTTGCTTGATTATTTCTCGAGTTATGCAGAAATTTGTGTTTCATTTGTATGCGACGGGGAAGGAGTCTCGAACCATCATAAGAACGTTTTCTGGTCCCAAAAACCCCTGCATACAAATTTTCTTAACAGTACGAAGGATTCTCATTTTTGGTTTAAATTTGTGTTTCATTTGTATAAGAACCCTGTCGTGACCTGATCGAGGTTTCCAGCCTTGATCATCCGCCTCAAAAGTAGACACTTATGACTGTGTTCTACAAAATCCGTCAGACAACTGAATCGGTTTTGCACATTCACCTACTACGATTTATTTTTTACACTCTTCTCGCTGAATATACTTCTGACGAGTTATAAGCACGTTCATGATAAATCACTCAAAATGAAGTAAATATAATAATTCTTAAATATTTACAAAAATTAAAGCATTTCTAAGTACTGTTACTATTATTATCAATATAATCATTCAATTACTATATCTACAAAAAACCATTTCCCCCCTCCCCCCTACCAGATATAGGAGGGGTCTCGAAACACCGTAGAAACAATTCTTGCCTCCAAAATCCCCACATGCCAAATTTTTTTTTCCATTTGCTTACTTGGTTCTAGAGTTATGCAGAAATTTCAGTTTCATTTTAATGACAGCACCTTCTAGGAGAGGGGAGGGATCTTAAACCATATTTTTCGCCTCCAGAAAACCCCACATGCCAAATTTGGTTCCATTTGCTTGATTAGTTCTTGAGTTATGCAGAAACTTATGCTTTATTTGTATGAGAGCCTCCCCTGCTAGAGACGGGAGGGGTCTCACACTACAATAGAAACATTTCTTGCTTGCAAAAACTCTCACATGCCAAATTTGGTTCTATTTGCTTGATTAGTTCTCGAGTTCTGCAGAAATTTGTGCTTCATTTGTATAGGAGCCCCCCTTTTCAGAGATGGAGGGGTCTAAAACTATCATAAGAACCGTTACCGGCCCCAAATTTCCTGCATACAAAATGTCACGCCGATTGGTTCAGTAGTTTTCGATTCTATAAGGTTCAGACAGGCAGACAGATTTTCATTTTAATATATATAGATTGATCATTTTCAATGCTATAAGGATCATATTCATATATTTTAGTTCACATAGGTTACATTCTGTGGATCAATTTTATAAGTTTAGGTTATTGATCCATTTACAATATCCCAACAAACATCAGTGTCGCATAACCACTTGTGAAGAGGAAATATAGATATGCAAATATTTGTATTTTTACAGACAGCCAAGCGACACTCAAAGCGTTAAGTAATTATAAATGCACATCCAAACTTGTCTGGGAATGCATTCTTTCATTGCGAAAGGTGTGCCAAGAGAACTCCGTAAATTTATTCTGGGATCCGGGACACTGTGGCATTGAAGGCAATGAAAGGGCAGACGAGCTTGCTAAACAAGGTTCAAATGCACAGTTTATTGGCCCAGAACCATTCTGCGGTATATCATACTGTGCCATAAAAATGGACTTAAAATCTTGGGAAGTGCAAAGGGTGATGACCAATTGGTTGGTCATCACAAAGTGCGTTCAAGCGAAAAGGTTTATAATTCCAAATGTTACAAATAGTAAAAAGCTTCTGGAGCTTAATAAGAGAGTTCTTTGTATCTATACTGGCCTAGTAACCGGACATTGCCCGAGTAGATATCATTTGAAAAACATTGGCCAGGTTCAGAATGATACCTGTCGTTTCTGTAACATGGAACGTGAAACATCGGAACATCTGCTTTGCAGTTGTGATGCTTTGTACAAGAGCAGACTTAAATTTCTGTACAGTGGCTATATGCAACCTAAAGAAATTTGGACTGCAAATCCTGGAAAGGTGGTGGGTTTTATAAACTCAATTTTGCCTGACTGGGAAACGCGTCTTGGGCTGGTCACTTGACAAATGCTGATCTAGCTTTAAGATGCGAATTAGAATAGTAAACAGGGGTATACCACAAAAGTTCAACTCAGTGAACGCAGAAGTTCCACGCCCCAACCAAAAAAAAAAACCACTTGTTCAAACAAATTTGGAGAAGTTATTCAGCTTTCTAGAAGAACAACTTCTCCAAATTTGTTTGAAAAAACAGTTATTCAACATTGATGTTTGGTGGGATGATTATGGGCAATCTGTAATTTTTTAATCATTTGTTGTCCAGATATAAAACGGTACATTTTATATATCTATTGCTTAATTTTATATAAAGTATTGATCTTTGGGCTGCCAGAATTTCTGGGCCAACGTCAAACGCAGAATCTTTCTCAACAATTTTGGGGCCACATCCAAGAAGAAGCTGATCAAAAAACGCGAAGAATATTCCTACGTCGTTCTTTTCTACGGCTATGAATTGAGTCCCGACTAATTTCAGTTAGTATATTTTATTAATGCAGACATTAGAGCCGGAGGACGCTTCATTTCTTCCATAACAACGCGGTATATTTTATTCAAAAATATATTAATCTGGTGGATTGGTCCTCATTCTGCAATATTGAAGAATATTGTGCAATTATTTTTTCAATTATCAATCTGAAGTAACTTCACTTTAAAAAAAAACACATTTAAAAAAAAACTTTTGCGAGCGATTAGTAGAATGATTTAAATTGAAAGACTAGGAAAATTTAAATTAGCACTTCACTTGATCACTTTTTCTAAAAAAATAAAAAACTGAAACACTTTTGTAAACTATCACTAGTAAACGCGAGCAAATTCCGTTCAATCCACTTCAGATAGCTTATCTTTTGACAGACAGGCCTATTTCGTCTGCGACTTACAGACTTCTTCAGTGTCGAGTGCTCGACTGGAAGAGAATATCGCAGTAGGTCTAGTATTTATAGTAAATTTTTGTGTACCTGAAATGTGTGTGCTGTTTTCGTTCGTTATACCTAAGAGATGTGTCTGTTAAGTGATCTGAAGTTGACAAGAATAAGAAAATTAACTCGAGATTCTTAACAAATAACCACCTATGTATTCAATGAAACTGGCTGCTGGGGTGTACCATGATTTTGAAAGAAAGCCACGACTTTATTCTTCAAACTTATTTACGTATATTTTTATAAAAGTGCAATTTTGACTACTCAGCATTTTTCTCACTTCCAATCAATCACCAGATAGAGCTGATTTCTTAGTTTCAGACACTGAGTGGATTAGGCTTTTGATGATGATGATGATGATGATGACTACCACTCATTGTAGCACGGAAGCTAAGTCCAATGTCACTGTAAGAAGAGCCAAAAACAGATTGGTTAGACGAAAGGCAAAGTCACCTAAACATATCCACGAGGTAGAAAAGAATCTCCTTCCAACAACCTGATCAAACAAATGATCAAGAAGCAAGCCATCTAATAGGAGGATGCCCCATTGAGTGAGGAGAAGAGCCCGCCCATTTACCTATGAATGTTAATAATAGGGTGTTGGCATTCCCACTCTCCCCATCTAAATCGTTTCAATCGGATGCCCTGATGGTCCCTTCTAATTCCCAGCATTTTTTCATTCATTTATCATTGGAAAAAATATGATGTAATGTTGGTGTCAATTTTAAGACGTAAGGTAACAAACTGACCTACTTAAGGTCTAAGATCTGAAAATTAAGGATATGATTATCTTATATTTACTCGTACAAAAGATTCTGGGTTTGGCTACCATTGCATCTAATTCACATTTGCTCTTTTTAGGCAAAGTGGATCTGGCTTGTAGAAGTGACAAAACTACGAAAATTGAATAGATATGTCGTTTTGAGGTGGAAAACTTTGTTGAATTTGTTGATTATAATTGCAAACCTTCAAAAAAAAAATACATCGCTTCTTCATGGTACATCAAGAATATTGAAGAAATGGCTTTAATGTATCCTTAGGATCTAGGATTGGACGCATGGATATTAATTAGTTGTTCTTATTCTTTCCTTACCTAGTAAGTCATTTGGTTAACACTTAGGAATATTTTTGGTACCAAGGTAATGTCCATTTTTTTTCATCGTCTCTATGTTTTCAACAAAAAAAAATACAATCAAAACCTTGTTGAACTTTTTTATTTGTATTTCCTAATGCATCTCCCGCCGTTTTTACTCAAGCAGGGCTTTGGGCTGTGATTTTGGCGTAAAAACACGGATGTTAACCACTACGCTGGGGTCACCCCCACATTTTAGAACATTTTTACTCAGAGACATAAAATATCAGTGACAGCAAACTGAAAAGTCAATTTGCTGTAAACTTTTTCAGGTTGACAGTAAAATGAGTATTCTACTTGACGTCCTACAAAGGCGAAGGAAAAACACGTTTTTTTTCTCTAAGAAAAGTGAACCCAAAGTTATAGCATGAATAAAACTAAATATGATATTAAATTTGGCGATCGGTAAGTGAAAACAAATATTGATTTCCATTTAATGTTGACATCAAAATTAGTTTGTGAATTGCTATCTTAATGATGTTTGACTTTTTTCGGGCCCATCAATACCGTCAAAAGCAAATCCTTAGGGAGGCCCTACATCCACTACTGTACGTACGATAGTGATGGTGTGATCAGATTTTGATGAAATATGTTTTCGATTTAAATGGTTATGAATTTACTACCAACTTGCTTAAGGGAGGACGACGAGTTCGTCATTTTAGAGGTTACTGGTACGCATGACTGTTTCGAAAACAGTATGCAATTTTTATTCATCTCCTACTGCATATATTACCTTATACCATGCAGACATCTATCACAATTCATAATGGTTTGAAAAATTAATGCTAAAAAATAAATCACTATCTTCTTCTGGAACGCTTCGAGAATTCCAAGACAACGAAACCAAGGGAAAATATCTCACTGTCTTGAATTCATATTTCAGTTCCTTCTTTGCCAGTACATCATACTGGCACGGGAAATCGATCCTCCCAGCAGTACACTGCAAGACAAATAAGCCACTTTTGCCGCAAAACAGCCCTGGATTATCCGAAATGGAAAACGAACCCACCTACAATAGTAAAGGCATGAATGCAATGCGATGTTCATTCCAAGGAATTATGAAATTTATCATCAAAAAATAGCTCCATTGCATTCTCTCGGTGGCTTATATTGCCTGGCCGCTTTTTGCTACACTCTTACATCCGTTCCGTAGGATGACGACGACGACGACGACGACCGACCGCCCGGCTAGAATCTACAGCTTTGCACAAAATCATTCAGCCAGGAGCCAGTAGTCGAGTTCGGAGCATGCAATGCATTAGCCCTTCTGCATTAAATGGCTTTCAATTATGGTGATGCTGGCGAAGTGTAGTGTGTGTTTGTGTGAGCAAGAAATACAGAGCGAGATAGAGAGTAAGCTCCAGATAGGTTCCTTGTGCTTTGGTTTAGCCTGGGTATCAAAAGGGCGTTTTCCTAGGAATCCTTTAGGATTGCTAGAGTGAGCTTAGAAACATGTTTTCCGTGTGCAGCTGGACTGGTTTAGCACTCTTGCTGATTGGAACAAGGCTGAGGCTTGGCAGAGAGTAGTGGTAACAATTTACGGCTTATCGAATTCCGATGACAAAAATATTACTGTGATAGTCAGTTTCTTGTGTAATGTCATCTGGCTCGGGATTTGGTGGCGAGGGGGTCAGTGCTATCGCTCATCTGTTGCTGGATGTAACAAATACTTAGTTTATGTTTCGCTAGGGGGTATTGAAGGCATTCATATTTGATTGGTTTGATAAGATTCCTTAATCCTGACTTATAGCACATCAAAGCTGCCGTCAGAATTTAGTTACTATACTGAAGATTGATCTTAATCAGTTTAGGTGGTTAACCAACCTGTAAATGAACACCTTGAAACGATGCAAAGCACATGAGGTTGAGCGTGAACACGATTGACTTTAATAATTGAATGAACAGTTCATTAATCAAAATAATGATATTTTAGCTTTAACATCATCTACATATCATGCATATCATGCAAACTTAAATTAAGCTACCCTTCTACCTCAACGAAAATAACCCACAAATCAAACACTAACCGATTACATATTGCAGTACAATTACAAATTAAGGCTACCAACTGAAGCTGAAAATATGCGCATTGCATAATTTCAGACAAACTGAAATGGAAAAAGCAATTAATCTATCATCACTTTTACAATCAATTAACTACTTCGCGCTAGTGACTTGACATAAAAAACAAACTACACATATACAACTACCAATACAGAAGCGGATATAATAAATAAACCATTCCCCATGCATTCCAATCAGATTAATTAGCAACTAAATGGAAGCGTGTGGACAGCAGCTCGCTTGGCCCTCGTCCCGGTAGAACGGCGTTTCACTTTCCCAATCGATCGAAATGCACTCACTGGAATTTTTCTCCCTCCCAACACTTCTTCTTGTTTTTAGTTTTGATGTGAGATAAGCGAACCAGTTAGATCCGACTTAAATTTGGCGTGTTGTGGTTGCTGTCGTTGCCGTCATCGCCGCTGGCAGCTGGTCCCACGTTGGATCAAGGTGACCCGGGCCCTTATCAGTTCTCCGTCCAGTCGCCAGAATATTACACGGGGCGAAAGAATGATAAGGGTGCGAATACACCGGTGTATCTCCGATAATACTTTTTTTTTCTGTGATTGGTGTTTGGTGACCGTTTTGAAGGATTGAAATCATAATGGATGGTATTGTGATGGTTGGAATATAAATCTTTAAACAACCGGATGGTTCTCCCAACTACGTCAACTAGTAGATTATTGTTGAGGAGGTTTTCGGGACAGGAACACGCTGGACGAGGTATTGAAAAAAAAAACGGCGATTATCAGGAAACACACCACATTTGTTTGGACTCTGCTGGCAGCTGCTAACCGATGACTGTGGCACGGTTTTCTTCACTCACTTTGTACTATCACTTGGCAACACTCGTAATAGTAACACAAACACTTATTCGTTAGTCTTCACATCCGGACCGATAAATACTCTTATAAAACACATTACTGATGAGTTCTTGTCTTGTGATTAAGACTTCGGGAGGAACAGTTTTTGTTTAACGTTAGTCTTTTGAATATGGGTATGTGGGGTTTAGCAATGTAGTTCTCGTGTGAACGAGGCTTGATATCTCTTGTAGTGAATCATATGAATCCTAGATTTACATTTGAATATTTTGAAGAGAATTTTGGTCTCTATTAGTCTATAAGTGTAATGATATATTGGGGTTTCGAGTCAATTAACCCTCTTGACAATTTGCTTTCAAACAACTAAAAAGGTCAAAATCTATTCGTTTATTGCGACGACAGTGACGGCTTAAGGTTTGTTTGCGTTAAAACAGTATTTAAATCTATTTAAATATAAGCAATTTATTCGTTTCTGTTAGCGACTATAAATTAAGACAAGTTACCTTACATGTTTTGATCAAAATACGGAAATACAGCACATTCTCTGAAACCAATTGTACAATAAAAACAAGCTGATTTCCACCACTAGCCGTCCTAGCAGCACACTTGTTGCTAATCGGTAGAAGTAACATCGATGTGATCAAATTAAGTCGCACTTAAGTTGATTCAATCAATTATGATGGTTTCGTGTTACTAGGGAAGTGTAGTATCTCTACATGCATTATTGGTGTGAAGCGGCCGCATGACTCAATAGATCAAATTGGCTCATTAAAATAAACAATAGTAAAAAGCAAATAGACTTAGGCAATTCAAATTAGAACCTAGATGAAGCTTCATCAAGTAAATTAAGAAAGTCAACAAGATTTTAACCAAACAAAACATGCTAAAACAATCTACTAGCTCTTCCATAACCGCATTAAAATGTTCAGGTTGCATAAACGTTTACGAGTAAATTATGGGCAATTTTCTCGGACCTTGCCCCTGAGATCAAAGTTCATCTATATGGCGATTTCAATCAGCGCAATACGGACTTCATTTCTGACGTAGAAAATGAAGGTATTCTGCTTCCAGTCGTTGGGGACAATATGAAATTACAGTTAATTTTTGACAAAATTGCCTGCCTTGGATTTAATCACATTAATCATGTGAAAAATCAGCAAAATTGTTATTTAGATTTTTTGCTGAAAAACATTCATGAGGATTTTTATGTTAATGAATGTCTGACACCCTTATGGAAAAACGAACAATTTCATGCTGCAATTGAATATTCTTTATTTGTTAATAACAATTCCCGGCCCAACGACTATATATGAGGAAATATTTGATTACAATAAAGCTAATTACGAGAACATAAAAATTAAGCTGAATTCAATCAACTGGTACATATGGCAAGCACTGTTGATGTCTTCTACAGGTTTTTATTTGAAATAATTAATGAGAACGTACCTCTTAAAAGAAAAAGACGCAGAAATAACTCCAAATATCCAATATGGTTCAACAGGAATATCATTAATTTGAAAAAATCGGAGGCAAAAGGCTCACAAAATTTACAAAAAAAAATAACTCTAGTTTCAATCTGCAAAATTATCTGAACATCTGTGATCAGCTTAATTCAGCAATCAGTTCCAAATTGGAAGAGTATAATTTCAGAACAGAGAGCGAAAGTTTTTCAAGTATGTCAGAACAAAATTAAAATCAAACAACTTCCCTTCAAAAATGCTGGAAGCCCTGGTGAGATTTGTGACTTGTTTGCACAGTTTTTCAAAGAAATTTACACGACATTTTCGGATGATGATCGCGATCTAGATTATTTTTCATTCTTTCCTGCATCTTCAAATGACATTAGAGTTAGTCAGATGCATGTTCAAGACATTCTTGCTGGTTTGAATAATTGATGCTGCGAAAGGTGCGGGACCGGATGGAATCCCTCCCGCATTTATGAAAAATCTTGCATTTGAGCTAACTTTGCCTTTATTTTGGCTCTTCAATTTGTCACTTGATTCAGGTCAGTTCCCTAAAATTTGGAAAAACTCAAACTTAATATCTATTTATAAGTCAGGAAAAAAATCCGATATTCGCAATTACCGTGGAAATGCTATTATGTCTAGCATCCCAAAGCTTTTTGAAGCTATCGTCAATAGAAAACTGTTTAGCCAAGTACAAAATGTTATAACAAATTCGCAGCATGGACTTTTCAAAGGACGCTCAACTGCCACAAACTTGTTAGAATTCGTGAACTATTCATTAAACGCAATGGACAACGGTAACCATGTCGAAGCGCTGTACACTGATTTTAGCAAGGCCTTTGACCGTATTGACATTCCTGTGTTATTCTACAAGTTAGGAAAAATAGGATTTGAGAATCAATTTCTTAAATGGATACATTCGTATTTAAAAAATCGACAACAGGAAAAAGTCACACCCTGTTCATGTATTATCTGGAGTTCCCCAAGGCTCACATCTAGGACCTCTACTTTTTATTTGGTTTGTCAATGATATTTCTTACATTCTTAAGCAGGTCAGAATTCTCATCTATGCAGACGACATGAAACTATTTATGGAAATTAAGAATGACCAAGATCATGTAACTTATAAAAACGAAATATTATTATTTGACGTATGGTGCAAAAAAAGCTTACTAGAAATAAATGTTAAGAAATGTAACTTAATTACTCTCAGCCGAAAACGAAATACACCACAAATTACTGTTTCTTTAGGAACTGAAATTGTAGAAAAATGCGAGAGAGTCAGAGATTTAGGTGTTATTGTAGATTCTAAGCTTAATTTTATCGACCATTACAACACAATTATCCATAAAGCAACCAATATGCTAGGTTTCATTAAACGTATTGGTCAAAACTTTCATGACCCTTATACGATCAAAACATTGTACGTTGCATATGTCAGGTCTTTTCTAGAGTATTGTAGTGTCATATGGTCTCCTTTTATGAAAACACATGAAGAACGATTGGAATCAGTACAAAAACAGTTTCTCTTGTATGCTCTCCGTAAATTAGGCTGGACAGCATTTCCACTTCCGTCTTACGAAGCACGGTGTATGCTTATTGACATTCAAACTCTTAAAGAATGAAGAGAACTTGCCATGATCTCTTTTGTTAACGATATTGTATCACATCGCATTTCCATCCCCAACTTATTATGTAGTCGAAATTTCTACACCCCCTCGCGGCATTTGAGGAATCGGAACTTGTTTGCGTTAAATACCAATCGGACAAACTATGCTAAATTTGGATCAATTAACCGAATGATGTCTCTCTATAATCTGCATTGTGAATCAATTGACTTAACAATGTCACGTAGTAACCTAAAACATTATTTTATTTCTAGGCGATCTTTAAGAAGATAGAACTAAGCGTAAATATGTAGTCTACGATCGGTTGACGAAATAAATAAATAAATAAATAAATAAAAAAATTGTACAACAAATCCAAAATAAGATTTTTTGGCTTTATTGAGTTTTAATATTGAATTTTAATATTTTCGATGATTACCTCCTTATTATCGCTAAAAAAATAGCATGATTTAGTCGCAGACATACATTCAAGCTCAAACAGAATAATTCAATTTTGTTGCGTAAAATTTCAAATTTAATTAGGTTGGAACCATCTCGCACAGTAGCGCTGCCTGGCCAGATTATTGCTAAATTAAATCCGACAGTTCGACTGGTGAACCATTTTTTCCTTACCAATAAAAACAAATCTGTAATGCCATCTATTAGGCTATTGCTACTTAATATCTTAAGGAAAGCCATGTTGTTATACAGGAAAATGAGATGAAGTCGAACGTCTGCCTGTGGTAAAATCTTTTAATCCTGTTTCACTGCATTCAATAAATCTGATATGCGTATCACCAATGGAGCTAAAGTTTAATCAAAGATTTTACACACTACAAGTAACTGAAACAACATACCGCATACATCGTTTTCCATGATCCGTCTTCAGGACCACGATATGAGCTGTTCAAAACAATGTTAAACTATGCTTGTTGCAAAATAAACATCGCTACAGCCAGTGCCGTGCAATGCAGTGTAAACCAATAAGTTGATCCATCGAAATACGATGAACACGAGCTACATTTTTTACATTTAAATTTTGATAAATTTAAAGCATAATCATCCGGCTTTGGAACGAAGAAGACGTTTTCATTGCCCATCGTAGCTAATTTTTTCGAAAAATTTAGAAACAATCGTGCCTTCGATCGAATTAAACATCTAAAGTGGCTTGAGCTGAACTAGCTAATGCTGAAAAGTTCAATTATAAAGATATGTACTCTATCTAACATGCACCAAAGTGCTTCTTCTCACTGGTGTGGCAAAATCGGTGCATTTCCGGAAGGAAGAGTTTTTTTTTCTGATTTGTCGTTAGTAAATTGATGCTTATGTTTGTCGTTCTACAAAAAAGAGGCAGTTTTGAAGATTTAGATTATTGCCTGAGCATGGAGTGAAAGGAATTGTTTCTTATCAAAAGAAAATCAGTGCAATGATTGAAACAGCCATTCGCTGGTCAAAAACAACGAACGACGCTAACACGTGAGAGCCTTGCATATAATTTCAGGCGCAAAATCTCCATATTGTGAGCAAAGTTTTGCCATGCTGTTTGCATATTTTGCGGGCGTTTTTGCAATGTTAATTGTGCAATAAATTCGTCGCGAGCGCTTGAAACTCATTATGAATCAGCATCAAACATTTTCATTTTTTAGCATGAAAAACCTAGTGTTAATTCGAAGCTGGCCTTTAGTGAGATCTATCTGATTATAAATATACACTGAGCGAACAAATCGAGAGGACCCGAATATCGTATGTAAATATACCACAAGATGTTATTACAAATTTCATACGATTCTGTAATGGAAAGAAATTCATAGGACGATCGTATGAAAATTTTGCTCAAAGAAAGAAAAGTTGCAATCGGGATTCGAACCGTGAACCTCCGGATCCAGAGGAGAGTCACAATCCCATGGGACTACACACGCTTGATAAGTGATGTCGATTGAAAGTGTATATGAGGCACTCGACTAATGCAACAGGAATTATTTCATACGATTTCGTATGGAATGAGTCTTGGACCCTTGATTTGTGGTTCATAGTTCTGATCGTATGAAAATTGTACGAATAATTTCCTGAGTGTATAGCAAAAAACTATTTTCAAATAAAACTGAATACTGTACTCAGGGCTGGCATATGTCATTTTCAATTAAAAATGATTTTCGATTTTTACCGAAATACGTTTGAAAATCTCATCGGGCGACAAAACGATGATGGATATTTTCTTCTAAATCTCATCGATTTTTTTGCCATGATACCACGTGACAGTGTTTTGGTCATCGATATTACAAGCGCCTTTATAGATATTAATGTAAGTTTAATAGCAAATCTCCAAACAAAACTTCCCCTCCTTGGATTGCATATTACTACTTGGAGAAAAAAATCATTTGGGAAAAAATTTGATGTCTACATGATGGTTTGAGAATGACAAGAAAGCTCATGATAGTTCGTTTTTTTCTCGTGATAGTGAGATAGCCTGTTTTTTCTTTGTCGTATGATGGCCCTGAGATTTGCCAGCACTGACTGTACTGAAAAGAAATTGAAAAGGGTAGCTGGATCTGAAATAGAGCTATCATTTTCTAGCTCCCAGATTAAAGCTGGTTTTAATGGTCCCTTAAAGGATTGTTGCAAATAGATTGCTTTCATAATATTATTGCCGGCCAATGGGTTCTAGAATTAATACACTCGCACAATCATCAAAACACAATCCTGCGTGGCTTTTGATTTGCTACATTGACTTACTAGTCGTTGAAATAAACGGAATTAGCATATTGACATTATGGCACCTTTGCATTGAAATTTCAAGTTCTTCAAAGGTATGCATCTCAGCAACTACCCTAATTTCGTGTCGATACTGAACTAACATGTTAATCGATGAAAGTGCACTTAGATCAACGTCGTAATGGTGGCCGAATCCGATCAGAAGAACTCTCAATCTCAATGAGTACAAACAAACGGTATTGTACAGGTTTATACAATTCAAGAGCTTGTAAGTTACCTTAAGGCCATTCAATCCAAAATCCGGAAAATGTTTTGAACCTATTGTTTCATATTTCGTGGCGTTTCAAGCCTATTGCTTTCATAGTAAGCTTATTGCTTGCCTCCAACTTAGTGTTCTAAATGCACTTCCACAGTTATTAATTGAGAGCATTCGTTTCCAGTTACAATTTTTGCATTAGTATGACTGTGTGGCAAGTTCAATCATTCCCTATGCCCAGGGACTCAAGAAATGTTCCTTAGCAAAAAATTCATAGATCAGACCGGGAAGCGAACCCCGGCACCTCCAGCATGATATTCCTTTGCAGCTGGGCCTTTGCCGACTGAGCTAAGGGAGGCCCCAAATTTGATCTTATTCCTTAGGTAAATACCCTCAGAATAGGATGAAACTGTATGACCAAAACTTAGAAAATCGTGAAACAAACACATTTTTTTTCAAAAGCGAATTCAGTATTTAAGATGATGTCATCTGTGTTGGCGCGCAGAAAGTCTGTCTTAGCATAGCATAGCGTAGCATAGCATGTACGGTTTCACAATATCGCAGGTATTAGAGACTAAATCTACTGTTAAGAGAACTATCACGTCGGGATCCGTTGTCATTCGATAAGAAACCTGGGCGATGATTTCGAACCTTTAGATACCTCCCAATTAACAATCCGTCTGCCTTTCAGCCTTTGTTTAAATTTTTAAGGGTTGTATTATTGCAATAGACATACCATTTTGTTAAAAGGCAGCTTTCTATGATGCGAAAGATGTGTCGTTAATTATTTTTCTTTAGGCTGTTTTTATAACCTTATCTAGCAGGAAGTTGAAGTCTAAAACAGTCTAGCTTTAAAAATTAATTTACGAGGAACTCTATCCTCTCAGAAAACCGTCCAGTGATTCAATAATGCAGCTCTTTCATATTTGTTTAACAGAGCCATGATCAAATATTTCATGAGCATGCTTTATCATTATAAAAACCACCATCAAGCCATTTGGATTCTGACGAGAGCATAAAGCATATACTGCAGCATTTTGTACTGCAAAAAGTTTATGAAAGGATGCTCTTCCAATGTTGTCATAATTAAATAAAACAAAGATGGATTCGCATAGCAACAAACTAAGAAAAGTGAAAACAAAATTCACGTTTAGGTGAAATATTAAACAAAACTTACTGACCATTCTGAATAGTAATTTGCCAACTACCCATCAATTAAGGTCGTTACAAAAACTACTATCAGTCAGTCTCCCATCCAGATGGAATAATCTTGAGGCATGTTTCGCCTCGTATACGGCATTACTTTCCCGTATTCTTGTATATCAACTTTCTTCCTGCGGACTAACTTTTGATGAAGCTTGAACTGACAAAACTTTTTTGGCAGCAGCTTGGTTACCATGTAAGCTGTTTGACAGCAAAACGGTCTTGCATATAGCAAATTAGCGTCGTAAAGAAACAGTTTAGCCTCAAAATTATTTTCATAACTGCCATTTCAAAACATCATTTATTTGTAGATGCTTCCATGAAAACAAAACAGCATTTTCAATAATGGCTCAAGAAAATCAACTTTAATGCGGCTGCCATTTTCATTTCAATCTTCATCCAGGTTTATAATTTTCATGTATCGTGATACATTCTCTTTAACACGGCTTATTGTTGTACGGCAGTTTATGTGGGATGAAAAAAAGTAAAAAGCAAAAAATTTATCTTCATCGAAGAATTACTATTTTTATAAATAGTTTTTTTAGAAAGTACAACGTATTTCGGAAGCGCACCTAGCTTTTCGGCTCTTGTTAGTGCAACACATATTTAAGAAAGATACGGAGAACTCTACAACCGCTCATATGTATCACAGGTAATGGAGTAAGCATTAGCATTAGCATTCGAATTGACGATTGCACACCTTGTGGATGTTGCTTCAATGGGGAATTATTCGTTGGAGACATTGCTGTCATCATAAAACGGATCCAGTTATTGATACATTTCTTAACGCAATATTCTCCACGAAAACACTCTTCAATCCCTCACCTAGCCACGTCCACGCATTCATTGGAGATAAGGAAAATTTTATATCTACCTTTTGTAGAACCCAACCAGCCTTCAGTAGATATCAATGGAAAAAGGAAATGAATAGTCTGAGAAAACAATGCAAAAGAACGGTGTCTGAACCCAGCTAGAATAATTTGGTTTAGCTTTAAAAAAGTTTCATCTCTATTGGCACTATCAACAAGAATGTGTACGCAAACGAATGTCTGCAAAAGCTGTTGCTACTGTTTATAAAAAACCATGACTCTCCAGCTCTGTGTTGGCCTGATTTGACCTCTTGTCACTATGCAAAATTCGTCCTGGAATGTTATAAGGCATAAGAGGGCAAATAGCCAATCCGCCTAACTGTCCAGAACCTCCCCCCAAAAAAAAAAGCGGGGTCTTTGAGCGGGCACACCTTCTAAACAAAAACAAAACAAAAAAAAAACACCAATTTAAAAAAGAAAGGGGAAACCCCCCCCCCCGCGCGTCTCCGAAAAAAAAGTTTGAAAATTTTACAGAATGTAGGATTAACTTCTCAATTAACTGTTTTTACTGTATAAAAGTATATTTATTGTTTACTGATCGCAGCAAGCCGTGCTTCGAAACTGACGTGTTTTGTTTTTTGCTGCGTCGTTTTCGCGAAAAAAATCAAACAATAATTCGTAATTTAACTTGAGCTAACAGTGAAAACATAAAATCTCCGCGAAAATTGTGTAAGCCGTAGTGAATATAATCGATTCCCTCTCGAAATGTGTGAGTGTCGGTAGTATTTCCCCGTTTTTGTTTGTTTTTGTGCATCGCCCCCGCACCCGGAAGAAGAGTTAAATCAGCTTAGTTTTGGTTATTAGTGGTAATATTGTGACACTCGGGCATAATTTATTAGTTTAGAGGGTTTTTGCGCTTTGTCGCGAGTGAATCGATGATTATTAGCAGTTTTGAAGCTCGATATAAAGTCGCCACATAACGGGGATTTGCATTATTGGCAGAGTGTGGAGTGAAAAAAAGAAGACTAGTGCAATGTAGAGAACGGCCATTTGCTGGTCAGAAGCAGCAAACGAAAACAACGCGCATGGGCGGGTGAAAAACTTGCACATAATTTTAGGTGCATTCACCACGGGGTGTACAGAATTTTGTTATGCAGGTTGCATATCTAGCGGGCGGTTTCGCAACGTTAATTTTTGCGCATATTTAATCGCGAGTGCATGAAATTAATCACGAATCAACGTCGAAAATCTTTACTTTTACGAATGAACAAGATAGTGTGATAGAGGAGGCGGACATGGGTGAGATGTATCTAACTATATAACAAAAATCTTATTTTCAAAAAATACTAAATACGTGCCTGGTTTGGAAATTTTAAATTTCCAAATCTGGAAGTGTGTTGCAGTGCCCTTATCCAAATGATATCGGTAATGTTTACATGCGGGGCTTATTGTATGTGAAAGTAACCTCGGAATGGGCGTGACTCTCCAGACATTCTGAAATGGGTTGCTGGATCTGCAGTAGAGCTATCACTTTCTAGCTCCCGGATTAAAGCTGCTTCCACTGATCACGTGAATGATTGTTGTAAACAGATTTCTTCCATAATACCATTGCCGGCCGATGGGTGTTAGATTGGACACACACACACACAAAAAAAAAAAAAAAAAAAAAAATCACACATACTTCTGGTTTCACATCTAAACTTCATGTTTACATCTGTATTGGTAAAATTGTGCAGCAATCAGTACGAAGTTTCATAAATACATATGTGTGTATTTTTTTACGTAACCCTTCTCTTCAGAGAATTTGGAAACAAATTAGGATTATTATACAAAAATAGTGCAAATAGTCAAGAATCGAGCCATTTGGACATTTAAGATAACATTAACATAAACTTCACCCGATTGCTGAAAGCGAGAAAGTTTCTTAACAACTGTCAATGTCAACCAGTTTGCAGAAATGCTTGCTGCTTTCTATAAAGAAACACAGTTTTCCCATTCTACGGTTAAAAAAAGTCTAGAAATGGCATATTGACAAGTCGAACATAAACGCAAAGAAAAGTTCAAAATGATGAACAATTTAAATCAAACTTCCTCTCAGCATCAAATATGGTGAATACAACAACGGTACGAAATCTCTTACAAGGTGTGGAACGAAGCCTGACTGGTAACGATTGAAAAAAAAAATTGTAACATATTTGAGTTCCATATAGTGTATGCGTAAATGTGCTTGTTTCATTTAAGCCTAACATGAGATGATAAAATAAATCCATTTCAAATATATTAAAACATTTTCGTTTATTTTCTTGAAAGTCGCATATTTTAAAAACTCATCCTCAGTCTTAGGACACAACCAGTACAAATCAGTGCACAGTGGGCAAAAATGGACCTAAGCCTAAAAGAATTAAAGGAATTGAAAAAGTACAGCGAAAATGACTGATTCCTAGTGGAGAAACTCGGTGCCGAAATCTGCCACCGCACGCAACTGTGCGCTTAGATATAAGGCTTATTTTGCCCCAATTCTCTATACCCAACAAACATCGGTGTTGAATCAGAGCTTGTTCAAGCAAATTTGGAGAAGCTATTCAGCTGTTTCTTCTAGAATAGCTTAATAGCTTCTCCAAATTTGTTTGAACAAGCTCTAGTTCAACACCGATGTTTGTTGGGTAGCTCAGTAATATGAGGAGTTTTCCCGACTATTTTGGAATGGGAGTTCAAGGCGCTTCATTGACCGAATGGCCGGATCTTAATGGAAAAGCTCCCATTTATTGGTGACAAAATCCGCCAACGCACGCATCCATAAGGCTTATTTTGCCCCTTTGGAAAACTCTGCGTGCACCAATGAATTTGTGAGAGTTTTTCCATTAAAAATCAGTCATTTCCGCGGAACTTTTTCAATTCCTTTAATGCTTTGTAGGTTTGGGTCCATTTTTTGCCTTCTGTGCAGTGATTCGATTCGAAGAATTTACCGATTAGGTTGAAAATCTTGAATTCAGTTGAATATTTCAACTTAGACGTAGGGGAAATGTTGTCTTCGACCATGTTGACTATTCTCTGCAGTCGATTTTCAAACCTCTTACTAAAGATATTCTTCTATCAAAATAGGCCTGAATAAATGGTAACTTGATTATTTTTCTTTATTTTGATTACACGTCAAAGAGTGAGTCATTCCTCAAAGCCATATTTTCGTCAAATAAACCACAAGCAATCAAAAATCAGAATTACAATTCTCTGGATTGAAATAGTTAGGGGTCATAGCGCAAAAGCATCATGTGTGTGCACGACACTGCGAAAATACTCATAAAAGGGAGTACTCTTCTTAGTTTTCCTAGAATACATAAATTCTTCCAAATAATCGTGGAAGTTCAGCTGTATCCCGAACGCTTTCAAACGGTCTAATCTGAATTGATCCCAATTGCTAAAACCACTTCTGCTCAGACGAATACTGATCTCAGCATCAAAAATCAATCTCAATCGTTATGGCATGAGGTCACAGCCGTCACAACGATACCCGTTTTCAAATTTCTCGCATCGAGCCTAGGAAAAAAAAAAAAACGGTGCACAACACTTTTGTTAATCGCTCAAACCCACGCCCGAGAGCATGATTGTGTATGTTAATGTTTGTTTCCGCCAAATATTTAATCAGTTGATTAGATAAAACATAAATAAATTGTAATAATGTGCTTTTCGCCATCAAGAACAACGCACAGCGACGACGATCCAATGATGTCAGACGATTACGGGTAAGGGATCATGGGTGGGGAGGTGAAATGGGAAGCGGCAGCAGAGTCACGAGGCTGAGTTGCGGAACATGCGGGACTAATAAAAGTGGCAGACGATGATTTCGGTAGGTACATCCACCTCGCTCTGCTAACATACACACGAGCTCAACCGCACTGAGTCGCTGATAAGGCGAAAAGTAAACTGGCAGCAGCAGCAGCGGTCGACGGAGAGGAACGCGCGCACACATAAACCAACGAGGACCGGCTCCGGGGTGAATTGACACAAGGAATCTAGGCCGGTAATTCGAGCGGAATGATGGGGTGGTTCGAAATTGCCAAAGTGCAGATCATCTAACGCAATAATGGAGATGCATGGTTGTTCAGGGAGCAATCCCGAAGCAGAACAACCTTGTCTGACTGGTTGGTGGGTTTCTGTTTCTAATTTGTGCCATAATGTGGTGAAATCTCATCCCATTCCGTTATCAAAATACGGTTTGTCGAACCGCCTAGTGGTCTATTGGGTTAGTGGTTTCTGCTACACAGGGTCAAATGCGACCGGCGGGGGAATTGAAACAGGCATTAAAAAGACTAACTCTTGCTTCAGGGCAATCATCATGGGGTATGAATGATGATGATGATGCTAATGATGATCATCCTCATTGTCACATTATAAGATTGTGTGTTTGTATTCGGTTGTTGGTGAAGAGGTTTTGAGTTTGAGTGGCTGGGTGTGGGTGTGAGAAGTGCCGTTATTTCAAGCTCGATGACGATGACGATGATGATGATGTTGCCCTGGCCTGGAAGGAGAAAAGTAAGGCGGATGCTGCGTGGAACATAATTTATTGCTCTGCTGTGGACTTGCAATAATTTTCCTCCGAATGTAGTTCGCTTTTTGTTGAGCTTGCCCCACTGCGGCCACCAAGAGTCATCGTCGTCATCGTCGTTGGTCGATTATGAGGATGGCAGGTTGAGAATGAGTTGTTCGGTGGTTGGTATGGGGTTTGCTGAATCATTTATATAATTTCCAAACTGCAAGCCAATTGTGTCGGATCGGGCAATCTCGCAGTGGTCACAATATCTTGTCTACTGCTTTCATCCTCACTACGTCCCTGGTCAGACGGCCCGAGGAAAGATAAATTGTCATTTGTATGGAAGTATTCACACATGAAAGTGGAACAATTCTGCGAATTCATGTTAGCTCTCGACTGGGCGGTCGTCGCGGTCATGAGGCTGATGGATGAATCGAATGGAGGGTTCTGCCATTCATCGCACGATACGGAGAATGATATTGACCAAATAATTGTCTGTTTATGGGAGTTTGGAGATTTCTGTCCTCACACCCAGATGGTGATCAACCGTTTGGTTCTACCGAACGATGTGGGCTGGTGAGTAATGTTTGGTAGAATTTGACAGAAGGTTCCAGGGGAATTAAACTTGCTGTGATGAATCGCTTTCATTCGAGCAGCTTCGGAGAATCACTTCATTTCAACTGTCAATTCCGGCGTAGTATTCAATGCCATTTCAAACGAAGCAAACAAGCACCCCAGCTGGATGGTGATAAGAGCATAAAATTACGCTTATCTGTTAAACTGCTGTAAATAAACACCATCGTGCCGCAAACAGTGATTCAGCGCTCTGAAATCAAGCGCAAACAAAAAAGACCCAAGCTAGAATTGAGCCCGTTTCGAGTGTCTCCCTCGAGAGGAACATCATGGCGAAGAACATTGACCAGAATCAAAAACCAGCCGAAATCATTCTCCGGCGGAATGCATTCCCAATGCGGTCGTTTTTGCTGGTGAAGGCAGAATGCCATTAAAAGGATTGAAAACACGCTTTTGCACATTGGTAACGGTGGTGGGTTGTGGGAGTTGGCGGCGGCAACTGTGTCAACCCTAGATACTTGTCCCCCAGAACTGAATTTACAAATTACATCTAATTTATTCCGATGAAAAACTTCCTCTCTGCGAGCCCTGTGGGAATGCAGCACTGGAGGAATTCCGGTTGTCCGTCGCTTCCACACTTTTATCTCGAGTTATTTTTTACTCATCCAACAGTGGACGAGATCAGCTTACGCGGAGCAGAGTTATAATTTGCTTCGCGTGTTTTCTGCATAACATCAGATGAGATAAGAATCTCTCGACAGAAGTGCTCGACGCAGTCATTTTTTTTCTCGGATTCTATCTGTTTCCATTCAGTGTTTGAACTATTCCATCCCATCTGTCGTCAAGAAAATATGTATTTTTTAAATTGAACATCCCTAATCTACAGTGTCATACACTTGGTTTATAACCAGAAACCACCGACCACACAACCAACACCCACCGCCTGACCAAGCCAGCTAATAGCGACAACATGGGCGAATAAATGGATCTCCGCCAAAGGGCCACTTCAGTGAAATCGGCTACCCCCCCCCCCCAACCTTTCTCCAGAGATAGAGAAAGATCAACCAGAACCCTCCACCACTCGAGCCCGGTGACACAATCTGCCGTTTCTGTCTGTCTGATATGCTGCAGCGACGACCACGGCAACGTGAAAAATCCACCAACCATCTACGATAACCCCATTCCACCTCCGCACCGTGGCCAAGGGGGAGGAATCTGGGGGTCGGGAAACAGCGTCATCATTAGCCGAACCGTTGTCGCTGCCGTTGGGTTAGATTAATTTGTTCCAACATCCGGTACTTTGGTTGGTGGGTTCACAAACACATTTAAGAAAATGAAGCAACCGAAGTTTGAAACGAACGCCATTTCCATGCCGCTCATGGTCGTGATATTTTTGGACTGGCCTTATCATTTTCTTGCCCGCTCAGCATTATCACCGACTTGGGTTTGAGGTACCTCTGCAACATTATAGCAGAGAGGGAGCTCGGTTTGGTAGTCGAATTATTATTATTTTTTTGTTTTCGTTTTAATTACGGTCAAGGACAAACTTTTTTGATCGGGTTCCGACCAGAACAGCAACATCACACAATTATGAATTGCAAACTCGGTAAAATGGTATGGGAAAGTTTAATTGAATGCAATTATTTTTATTGCGGGTTGAGCGAATGGGGCGGAATGCTTGAACTTTCATTTCTAATCTAGTTAAGTAATATGTATTTTTTGTTTGCATAGTGATCAGTGAACTTTTATCATTAGTTTATTCTTTCTAAACTCCTAATAAGTCTCATCCTGGCCATCAAGGGAAATTTTACCAAAATTTTGAAAAAGAACTCTGCAGAATTTCTGGGAGAATTCCCTTACATTTGTTGGAAGTTTCTTTCGGAACTTCTGAGAAGGCTTCTTCTAGTCCCCCCAATGCTGCTGGAAAAAAAATCTGTTCTTTGAGAAGTTTATACCTGAAGTTTGAGAAATCCTGATTCTGAAATTCTGAAATATTCTGAAATAATAATAATAATATGTAAAATATTTTGGGAAGTTTTTTCCAGAATTTCTGGAATGTCATCTCCTTAAATTCATAGAAGTTTTCTCCTAACCTTTTAGGACGTATCGTCCTAAGCTTGGTCGAAGTTTGCTTCTGAATTTAAGAGAAATTATAGGAAGTGCTCATTCTGGTTAGTTTCTTCCTGAGCTTCAGGGAAGTTTTTTCCAAAACTTCTGAGAAATCCTCGTCTTTAAACTTCTTCTTGAAGCTCTGAGAAGTCCTCTTCAAATTTTCGAGGAAGTTTTCTCCTGAACTTCTGGGAAGTATGATCTTGAACTTCGGGAATGTTTGGTGATTTTTTTTTTGAATGTTTCTACTTGTACTACTAACAAGCCTTCCCTATACTTCTGAGAAGTTTCAGCCTGATCTTCGGAAAAGTTTTTTTTTCGAGTAAGTCTGTTCCTGAACTTCTAGAAAGTATCTTCTTGAAGCTCTGGGAAGTCTCCTTCTTAACTTTTTAGGATATGCCATGGGTAGTGTCTTTTTATACTTCTAGGAATCTAGGACTAATTTCATGAACCACTTAACTCGAGGGTAAATTTCCAAATCCCAAGTGCAAATGTACTGAAATGTTGCTTTGGGGGGGGGGGGGGGGGGGTTTGGTTTTCGCGAGAAGCGGCTTCTAATTTTTTTTATTACGTAAAAAGCCGACACGGACAGTTTTTACCCACTAAAATGACCAATACTATGGAAATATATAACCGATTTCAATATTTTGGCAGTTTTGGATTCAATCGCCATCTTTAAATTGTCTAATATGACCTGAAAAACATCGTCCGTTTCCGGAAAAACCGGATATCCAGAACTATATTCCGAAAATGGTATACTTATAAATGTTTCCATAGAAAACCAACAATAATGATACAAAAACTGTGGAATGAACGCACAAGAATGGGTGTGATTGCCATATGTCAAAGTGGTGACTTGATTCAGTCCGGAGTCACCCCGGAGCCGGTTCTAATGAGGCCACGGATGACCAGAAAATTATTTGAATTGAACCCTAACAATATGCGTGTCAAAATTCGTGAAATCGGTAAAGAAGAACGTTTGCCATAATTATTGGACCATCCGGTCACTTGGTTTTGGAGTGGCCAGTTCATAGTAGGTTCCAATGAGGCCACGGATAGCCAGAAAATTATAAGAATTGAGCCCTAACAATATGGGTATATTGTAAAGTGACCGGATGGTCCAATAACTATGGCAAACATTCTTCTGGAACGATTCCAAGAATTTTGACACCCATATAGTTAGGGTTCAGTTCAAATAATTTTCTGACCATCCGTGACCCCAAGGAAACCTGCTCCGGGGTGACTGTTCCAGGATCAAGTCACCGGATTGTCATTTGGCAATCACATACATTCCTGTGTATTCTTTGAATTATTTTTAGTGTCATTACGGCTGATTATCTATTGTAACCTTTTATAAGAATACCATTTTCGGAACATGATTCCGGATATCCGGTATTTTTGGAGACAAATGATGCTCATCGGTTATATTAGCAGTTGTCGAGTTTCTGAATCCAAAACGGTAAACATATTGCAAATCGGTTGGATATTTCCATAGTTATGGTCATTTTAGTTCCGTGGGTCAAAACGTTCCTTGTCGGCCTCTTAAAGGTGTTTTTTTGTTGGACACACAACGGTTAAAAACCAAAGAACAATCAAAAATTTGAGCCCATTTTAACGGCAGCAGGGTAAATGCACCCTTCTTTTTGGGGAAATGCTCCTTAAACTTTGGAAAAATGCTCCTTAGATGCGTTTGCCCGGTATAATGCAATCGGAGGTATTAACCTTCTGGTTAGCGCTTGTCGGTTGTTTTGACGGGTCTTAAGTTTCTTCAAGATTGTATAGCGGAGCTTCGCTCCGCAATCTTTGAGGTAGTTTTTACGGATTTAAATTTCATTTTGAAGAGTCTTAATTTCGTTTTGAGGGGTTTTAATTTCGTTTTGACGACTCTTAAATTCAGAAACTTAAAACCCGTCAAAACTATACAATCTTGAAGAAACTGAAGACCCGTCAAAACACCCGGCAAGCGCTAACCAGAAGGTTAATACCTCCGATTGCATTATACCGGGCAAGCGCATCTAAGGAGCAAAAGAAGGGTGCATTTACACTTTGCCCATTTTAACTAGCTAACTGACAAATAGCAAGCTGAAACTAACTACACACGATGAACAACACACAGAAGTCTCAGAATTTGGTCTCGTATGATGAGCATCTTAGGGGTGATAATGAAGGTTCAACGGCGAAATAACCATTGCATCATAAGAAGTGTCTCGAATAGTAGTTATAAACAACAGCTAAACCACACATAGACGTTCGACTTCATCTCATTTACCTGTGTAAAAAACATGGCTTCCCTCAAGATATCAAGTATAGCAATAATCCAATAGATGGCGCCACAGATTTATTTATATTGGACTGAGAAAAATGGGTTGCAAGTCGAACTGTCAGATTTAATGTAGCAATTAATTGTCTAGGCAGCGCTACTGTGCAAGATGATTCCAACGTAATTATATTTGGAAATTAACACAACAAATTTGAATTGTTCTGTTCGAGCTTGAATGTCTGGCTGCGGTTAAACAGTCTGTTCAAATTTCAAAAAGCCTAGTTCGATTCGTTTCTTTTCATTATCTCAGTTTTATTTTGCAAAATGTCGTGAACCGAAAATATACATGAAAATTACTAACGATGTAATCTGAACCTTCACTGAAAACATGTTGACTTAATATGCACTGCTGGTCATTAAAATAGGTGTGCGACTACAAGTTTTCAATTTGCATAAACAACGCACACTATTGCATTTATAGCGTTACCATACCTTTCCATTCATTACAGCATCTTATCATCTCATCTTAAACAAGGCAACTTCTGATTTTTTAGTTGGTCAATATAATAGGTGTGCTGAAAATATCACTTGATTTTAACTCAAATATTTGTGTATACGAGCAATTTTCTGAAAGGTTTGAATGCAGTTGCTTGTCACAAATAACTCAGATGTTTAATAAAAAAAAGTTTTTCTCTTAGAATGGGTCGATCGCGCCATTGTACACCACACGAAAGATTCCAGGTTCAGAAATTGCGCAAAGAAGGTAAAACGTATAAGTTCATCGCAAATACTCTAGGAAGATCTGAAAATTTCGTAACTAATGCCCTCAAACCATTAAAAAAGAAAGAAACTCGCGGATAACCAAGAGCGATGAAACGAAGATAAATTTGTTTTCCTCTGATGCTCAACGAAATGTTCGTAGACCAGCCGGCAAAGAGTTCGATCCGCGGCACACGGTAAAAACCGTGAAGCATGGAGGTGGTAACATCGTGGTATGGGGTTGTTTTTCTTGGTATGGTGTAGGTCCCATTTTTCGTATCAATTCCATCATGACCAGATTTGAGTACAAAGAGATCATGGAAAAGGTTATGTTCCCTTATGCAGAAGAGAATATGGAGGCAATTATAGAAGTCGAGTCTACCGTCACTTTGATTGACAGATCTATTTTGCTATTACAGATGTTGAGATCGACAAAATTTTGTCGAGTTGGTCGACTCAATCGACAGCTCGGAAACTAATGAATGATTTGTCTAATTTTGTCGAGTAAGAGTTTGTTTTGATACGCGTTTGTCATGGGTTAGTGGTAATTGACAGAGCAAGGTACGAAATACACTAAACCATTATTTTTTTACAGATAAATTGACAGCAAAACAATTTACTTCTAGCAAAACCATTTCCAAACCTATTCAAATCGAAACCGTCAGTTCTAATCGCCAGAGGCTTTAGTAGCGTGGAGCCAGCAAAATAAATATCAATCAGAAGTGATAGGAAATTGATCATGTCTTCCTTTAATTTTACCAAGAATGCATCACAAAAAGTAAATTTTGTTTTCTCGTTTGAATACTGTTACTTTTGGAATCCTAACTTTGCCTCTCAAGCCCAGTCAGTTACCGCACGGAGACTCTGAAAAACAGTAAAAGTTATTGAAATTAATGTTAAAACTCAGATTTTTTTTTCTAAAATACGTCCAAAAGCATCATTTCAGTACATTTGCACTTGGGATTTGGAAGTTTACCCTCGAGTTAAGTGGTTCATGAAATTAGTCCTAGATTCCTAGAAGTATAAAAAGAAACTACTCAGGGCATATCCTAAAAAGTTAAGAAGGAGACTTCCCAGAGCTTCAAGAAGATACTTTCTAGAAGTTCAGGAACAGACTTACTCGAAAAAAAAAACTTCTCCGAAGATCAGGCTGAAACTTCTCAGAAGTATAGGGAAGGCTTGTTAGTAGTTCAAGTAGAAACATTCAAAAAAAAAAATCACCAAACATCCCCGAAGTTCAAGATCATACTTCCCAGAAGTTCAGGAGAAAACTTCCTCGAAAATTTGAAGAGGACTTCTCAGAGCTTCAAGAAGAAGTTTAAAGACGAGAATTTCTCAGAACTTTAGGAAAAAACTTCCCTGAAGCTCAAGAAGAAACTAACCAGAAAGGGCACTTCCTATAATTTCTCTTAAATTCAGAAACAAACTTCGACCAAGCTTAGGACGATACGTCCTAAAGGTTAGGAGAAAAATTCTATGAATTTAAGGAAATGACATTCCAGAAATTCTGGAAAAACTTCCCAAAATATTTTACATATTATTATTATTATTTCAGAATATTTCAGAATTTCAGAATCAGGATTTCTCAAACCTCAGGTATAAACTTCTCAAAGAACAGATTTTTTTCCAGCAGCATTGGGGGTACTAGAAGAAGCCTTCTCAGAAGTTCAGAAAGAAACTTTCAACAAATGTAAGGGAATTCTCCCAGAAATTCTGCAGAGTTCTTTTTCAAAATTTTGGTAAAATTTCCCTCGGAGGCCAGGATGGGACTTATAAGGAGTTTAGAAAGAATTAACTAATGATAAAAGTTCCTAAAATTTCATGACGAATCTTACCACTGCGTATAAGTTCCAGAAGGAATTTCTCAATTTTTTTAGGAATTCAGGAGATAACTTCGCAGACGTTCCAAAGGAAACTTCCCAACAGTTTAATTGAAACTACCCAGAAATGGCAGATAGCTTCCTTGAAGTTCAGAATCGACCATTCCGGATTTTTGAATGAGGCTTTCTCGAAATTCAGGAATCCCCAGAATATCAGGTAGATACTTCTGAGAAATATAGGAAGAAACTTTCCGGAAATATAGGGGGTACTTCCTCAGAAAAGTTTCTCAGAAATTCAGTAACAAACTTCCCCCCACAAACCAAAACACCCACCCAAATATTAAATTAATCTAAAAACAACAAATACAGCACCTCCCACATTTGAAAACACCAGGATTAAAATACAAGAAAAAAACTTACCAAAAATTTCTGGAAGGTTAAGTTGAGTTGTTAGATTTAAATTTTCGAGAACATCAGGAGTGACTGTCAACCCAAGTAGCACCAAAAACATAAATTTTAAAGTTATATTTTCCATGTGTCATGCTGTAGATCTATAAAAGTGCAATTTGACTAGTTTAGTAATATAGATGTACGTTCCATGCTATTTGAATTTTGATTCACTTATTATGTCATATATCTGTTTGATGTTTTGAGTTAGGACATGTTTGTTTACATCTGACGTCTTGCGTGTGTGCATATTATGTTGTATAAATGTAGCAACACAAGTCTTCCGTATTTTGAGAAACAAACATATTCGTGAAATGTCAAATTCCAACTCAACTAGTTGGGTATGTTTTGTTCGTGTCGTGTTGGACGTTGAATGACCGTTTCTGTATTTTTAAATAAGGCTTAACTATCGAAAATCTATTTATATCACATTCATGTTTACCGTTGAAACATATAGGAACCTATTCAGTTATGCCGGTATGATGAAAAAAATAATCTTGCTGTGGCCTTGTACGATCGCACATTATTTGCAAGGGCACAATTGCTAGTATGATGACGCATTAGCAAAAACTGAAGTGTAATCGACTGATCATCAAAGTATAGCAAATCTATTTAATTTACTTTAATTTATTTACGACCCTACTCCTGAATTCTCTTATGTTAAATAGAGTAACTATTTCCCCTATCATATTGGCGCTGATTTTAATAATGATGATATAGTTTAAGGGAATTCTCATTGTTCTATTCCTCACATGTTGAAATGGTCGAATGGTAAGAAGACCAATCTAGCAAGCTAAGAGTTTATGCTTCAAACCTAATCCATGAGTACCTTTTTGAAAACCGACAATGATTTGTTTTACTGAAGCCGAAGATTTGTTTGTTTATGACCATTGTCGAACTTGAATTATGTTTCATAGGCTCCACCTTCTGCGCTATTTCAATTTTATAGTAGTATCCTAAATAGTTTTCAATCACCGAAACGGCAACATTATTATTTGTCACATTAAAGCAAAAATGCATACAGTTGAACATTTAGTGTGCTAATTGACAGAGCAAGGTAAGAAATACACTAAACCATTATTTTTTTTGCAGATAAATTGACAGTAAAACAATTTACTTCTAGCAAAACCATGTCTAAACCTATTAAAATCAAAACCATCAGTTCGAATCGCCAGAGGCTTTTGTGGCGTGGAGCCAGCTAAATGAATGTCAAACAGAAGTGATAGGAAATTGATCAAGTGCTCCATTCATTTGGACCAAGAATGCATCACAAAAAGTAAATTTTATTTTCTCGTTTGAATACTGTTACTTTTGGAATCCTAACTTTGCCCCTCAAGCCCAGTCGGTTACCGCACGGAGACTCTGAACAACAGTAAAAGTGATTGAAATTAATCTTAAAACTCTGATTTTTGCTTCTAAAGTACGTCCAAAAGCATCATTTCAGTACATTTGCACTTGGGATTTGGAAATTTACCCTCGAGTTAAGTGGTTCATGAAATTAGTCCTAGATTCCTAGAAGTATAAAAAAAAACTGCCCAGGGCATGTCCTAAAAAGTTAAGAAAGAGACTTCCCAAAGCTTCAGAAAGATACTTTCTAGAAGTTCAGGAACAGACTTCCTCGAAAAAAAACTTCTCCGAAGATTAGGCTGAAACTTCTCAGAAGTATAGGGAAGGCTTGGTAGTAGTTCAAGTAGAAACATTCAAAAAAAAATCACCAAACATCCCCGAAGTTCAAGATCATACTTCCCAGAAGTTCAGGAGAAAAATTCCTCGAAAATCTGGAGAGGACTTCTCAGAGCTTCAGGAAGAAGTTTAAAGACGAGAATTTCTCAGAAGTTTAGGAAAAAACTTCCCTGAAGCTCAGGAAGAAACTAACCAGAAAGGACACTTCCTATAATTTCTCTTAAATTCAGAAACAAACTTCGACCAAGCTCAAGATGATACGCTCTAGAAGGTCAGGAGAAAAATTCTATGAATTTAAGGAAACTACATTCCAGAAATTCTGGAAAAACATTCCAAAATATTTTTCATATTAATATTATTATTTCAAAATTTCAGAATCCGGATTTCTCAAACTTCTGGTAGAAACCTCTCAAAGAACAGATTTTTTTCCAGCAGCATTGGGGGTATTAGAAGAAGCCTTCTCAGAAGTTCCGAAAGAAACTTCCAACAAATGTAAGGAAATTCTCCTAGAAATTCTGCAGAGTACTTTCTCAAAATTTTGGTAAAATTTCCCTCGGAGGTCAGGATGGGACTTATCTGAAGTTTAGAAAGAATAAACTAATGATAAAAGTTCCCCAAATGTCAGGAACAATCCTACCAAAGAGGGCACTGTCTATAAGTTCCAGAAGGAATTTCTCAAAATTTTAGGAATTCAGGAGAGGACATCGCAGACGTTCCAAACGAAACTTCCCAACAATTTAATTTAAACTACCCAGAAGTGACAGATAGCTTCCTTGAAGTTAAGAATAGACCATTCCAGAATATTAGAATGAGGAAGTTCAGGAATCCCAAGAATTTCGGGTCGATACTTCTGAGAAATATAGGAAGAAACTTTCCGGAAATATATAGGGTACTTCCTAGTTGTTCAAGGAAAAATTTCTCAGAAATTCAGGAACAAACTTCCCTGAAGCTCAGAAGAGGACTTCTCAAAAACTCAAGAAGTATCTTCCAATAATTTTAAAAAGATTTTCCAAGAAATTCTGGAGAGAACTTTCCCACAGTTTTTGAAAATTTGATCAGCATGGATCGGAGGCTTAGAAAGTAACTAAGTTTAGGAAAAAAAACTTACCAAAGGTTTCTGGAAGGTTTAGTTGAGTTGTTAGATTTGAATTTTCGAGAACATCAGCAGTGACTGTCAAGAAGTTCATGAGGAAACTTCCCAGAATTTTAGCAAAGAACTTTGTAGAAGCAAGATTAGGAGAGAGCTTCCCTGAAATTCAAGAGATAATTATTGACGAACCGAAGCAGTCTGTATAAAAATCATTCATATGTTCATAATGATATTAATTGCTCGTGACGTATTAAAATATGGTAAACACCAGCTTCCCAATCCTTTGCATCATACTATGAGCAAGGACACAAACTCATGTAGGAATTACTATTCCTTGATTTCCATCTCACCTCGTTTGAAACATTTGATCTTCGATTCTGAAAAATGTCCCACTTAGGGTACTTAGAAGCAAAGAAAAAAGCTTGAATGCTTTACCAGAAGGTCAGAGAACTTCGAGATAGAATTGTTAAGTACAGTAAATGAGATTGATCTTTGCATATCTATACAGCAACCTTTGAATGTAAAATATTTAACGAAATAATGCTGTACTGATAACTAGATAATAACTCCTCTTTTGAATCATCTTTAAAATTGATATCGACACTTGTAGACATGTTAATTAATAACTTCCTCGAAAAATTGCAAATTGCAACTTTGAAACAGTGTCCCAATGAGGTTTTCAAATAACAAAAACATTGATGTAATTCACAAAACAAGAGTGGAAAATGTAAATACTTATTCTTCGACTGTCAGTAATGACATTTAAATTGATGAAGGACCTGAATTATTGTATGGTGTAATATTACAATGACATTTTGAAAAATTTCAACACTACAGTAAACTGTCAAGTTCGGTTGCCGACTCGATCAGATTCAGTCGGATTCTGTAATGCGCAATTTTGCTCGACTCGACAGTGACAAGTGTCGAGTCGAGTTGCTCGACTCAACTTCTGTAATTGACCCCTATGCCTCTTATATGGCATTTTCAGCAGGACAACGATCCGAAACACACTTCTAAGTATGTGAAGGAATGGTTTCGTGCAAACAAAGTGTCGGTTATTTCATGGCAAAAAAAAAAAAAAACTAACAATTTATAATATATTTATAAAAAAAAAAAAATAAACACAAATAATTTTTACATACCCCCTTCCCCCCAAATAAACAGTTTTCCCAAAATTCCACACAACCCGGCCACAACAGCCAATAAAAGAGGTTTTTTTTTCAACTAGGGAATTAATTAATGTAAATTAAATAGGTTTTTTTTATAATTTTTTTCACGGTATTTTTTCATTTTATGTTTTTTTTTTTATATTTTTCTAAATTCATTATTCTTCCCCCACCCCCCCCCCCTCACCACTACAACAATAAAAAACATAAAAAACAAAATAAAATAAATTCAATCTTTTATCTTTCTTTTTTTTCATTTTTCCAGATACAATTTTATATAATATTTTATTTTATTTTCCCCCCCCTTTTAAAAAACTGTTTTACTTTCGTGTAAAATTCATAATTTCTAAGTATGAACATCAGACCTATTTTGAAAGCAGTCGGTTTCACGCATCACAACAAGGTACAAGTTATAATTTGTTCTCCTCTGTGATTGATTTTGCTCCACTTTAAATAAAATATTTAACAGATTGAATTTCATTGCACGTTGCTGTAATTCTTGCAAATTAAAGTAAAATAAAAAAAGCAGCGTAGCACGAGTTCATTTGATTATGCCATTCATCAATCTAAACATGGCGACAACTTCTAGCATCCTTAAAATATTCTTTGGCAATGGCCAACGACCGGGCTTGACACTAATTAAATTTTAATATTCTCATTTCGGAGATGAATGAAGGACGAGACCCGGTATTAGGAGGTGAAGGAACAAAATTAATCCTACAGGATAAGATTTAGCTTTTTTTACCACCACATTGAAGAACTTTTTGTATTATTAAATTTCATTACCAAATTTCGAATTGTTCTGACGGGAAATAGAACTAGGTAATTGAGATCGAAAGAGCCATCATGAAGAATTCGTCTTTGCATTATGAGTAGCAGCATTTGTAAAATATAATCTTGTGTTCCTCAACTTATTTTAACGTCATGTCATGTAATCAATCATTTCAGTTTTAGTGTCTTGTAAATTTAAGAACAGACGCAAGCTTCTGTCTTACGGGCCGCTCCTTTTATGTGCATCCAAGAAGGTTTAAATTTACATCATATTTTCTAAGAGTGTATTAATCATCTTTTAAGCCACGAGCAACATCGGACAGTTTTGCGCTTTAGTGTTAAGCTTAGGAGAATGCAGGAAATTGATATTATTTTTCAATAAATGGTGATTCGTTAAGTACACACTACCAAAATGTCATGTGAATTTCTGTCTCCCGAGACCGACACATGCAAGCGGCCTTTGGCACATAAGAATGAGTCGAAAGAGATGAGAAAATAAATTCAATCAAACACATCTTTTGTCGAATTGCGTATAGCTCAAATAGCACGATATTCACATTTCTAGTCAACTAGTGAGCTTGAACAAGAAAAAGTGGAAACAGGTAATGTCAGAAACTCCCCGATGATCGGTTGACCAAAGTTGTCACAGAGACAAGATCGTATGATAACAGTGATGTCGATAGTTCCCAGAAGATCTGCTACGGATATTTGACCTTCATACAGGAACTTGATGATCGTTTGCATGATTCTCTTACGTCACTTTTTTTTTCAATTCCTTGATTATCGAGATTTTCAGCCCTGAGCTGTTTCATCTCCCGTCGTAGTCACTCAAATACGTTTTGAGTATTTTCGTAACTTGTCCAGGGGTGAGATTCTAACTCGTGACTTTGGCGTGAGAGGTACGGATGTTAAGCACTACTAGGGGTCGCCCCCTTTTTTTATGTTAATGTAGATGGTTGTAGTTTGCTATTAATAAAGGTGTTTCATATACTTAGTAACAAATTAATTAATATTCTTATCTCAAGCTTCAAGGTGAGATGATTTCAAAATCAAGGTAGGAAAATCATGTTAATTTCTCATGATTTTTCATACATTTATGTAACACCATATGTTGGGATGAAAGGAGGGACTATCAGAGCACCCGATTGAAGCGATTAG
Source organism: Aedes koreicus (assembly GCA_024533555.2). Lineage (NCBI taxonomy): Eukaryota > Metazoa > Arthropoda > Insecta > Diptera > Culicidae > Aedes > Aedes koreicus. Next base: position 146,377 of record JAHHFK020005303.1, on the reverse strand, counting down.
GATAGGTTTTGGTGTGGTTTCTGCGAACTTGTTTCTGGAAGGAGATTCTCTCTAGACCCCTCTAGACCCCTGAAGCTTTGAGTTGCACGTAAGTGTATCTGCGCATATTTGTAAAATTCAAGAAATGAATTTCGTTGTAACACAAAATATGTTTGATACTATGACTTCATCTTTGATTATCTCTCTACTTCTCACGGATCACATAGCGCAGAGTGAGGAACCCCTAATTCAGAAGCAGCTCTTCTCAATTGGACTGGATCAATTCTTAAATAGTAAACATTACAAAATAATCACAATAGAACTTCTCCCTCTTCACGTTTGCGTTTTTTTAGGTTCATTTCGAGTTTTTAAAGCAGAACTGTCAAATATGCATGCATAAGTAAAAATTTGCGAAACCGATCTTTTTATTTTATTCGGCAAAATTATCATAGTTCTTTGAAGAGCCTTCGTATAATGCACGAATGTGGCTAAAATAAAGCTAATCAATCAATGCCCGAAGGTTCGTTTTGAATTAACAAATGGTTTTATAAATTGTACAAATTATAAATTGTACATATCAACTTCATTGCAGAAAACACCGAATACTTTAGTGAGTTAACGAACGATTTTGGAATATAAAATTATTTTATTTTCAGTGCATTAAACTCGATTTTTTAATCGAATTCCAATCAGGATTTTTGGGGAAGTCAGAATCTTTGTGCAGAATTTTGAGAACGTATTCTGTTTGGATTTATTTGTTATTCCTAGCATGCTTACTAGCTGAGGATTGCTAAGATGGCAAGAGTTTCTTGCTCAGTATTCTCAACAATATTTTAATTGAATTGTGTTCAGATTCGAATGAAAATATTTCCTCTGATTAATTGTTTCAGAATTTCTTATGATTCAAGCTTTGGTATTCAGCCCATTATTTTTAAGCATACTAGAACAAATCCTGCGGTTCTGATTCAGATCTCATCCTAATCAGAAATTCAGGAATCTGCTCAAGATTTTAAGGCTATCATACCCTAGTGGTGAGTTTGTATTTTCAACATACTTAGCAAAAGAAGCTCACTATTGAAGTTCTTTATTTGCAATGCACCGTAGAAAATGTACCCTCGTCCTACAAGTGAAAAAGGGACAACTTTTCTATATAAATCTCGTCACTTTCCTACTCGTTTTATTCGAAATCAAAGGATTTACGCACAAGCTATGTTCACATTTGTTACTAAATGTAAACAACCAGTTTTACGAACGAAAATCCAATCAATCGATCATTTGTGCTTTCTTGTCGACAATAATTCGTACCAAGCTATTAACTCTTCAATTTCCCTATGAAATTTCTTCTGTCCCATGAAAGTTCATAAGCAATGATTGATTTCATGAAATATCAAATATCGGCCTAATGACCAATTCGTCTTTATGGCCTTCGACCTAATAGCCCAATCGGCCTAATGGCATTCGGCCTTATGACCCTACACCAGTTTAATTATGGTATTATATTGGATAGATTTTGTAGGAATTTCGAAAGGAGTTTATCGTTTATCATACAATTGGGTAATTTGGGTTACATTTGCGCTCTTACAAGAGTGCTTGAAACAAGCCTTGTTCTAGTTTTGCTTAAAAACATCAAGGATTTAGTTTTCAGTATGCTCAACTGTATTTGGTAAATCACTATTCAAAAATCATGCAAATTTCGGTGCCACGAGACCAACCCGTCCGAGTGTGCTGTTCTAGATGAGATTCAGATTCGAAGATGAGAAACTGAATGCAATCAAACTCTTATAGTGGAGTACATTTTAGATTGGAAACATCGACATTTACATATAACAAGCAAAGTGCCTTTTTTGCAAGAAATTATTTCTGAGTGTTCGTCACACCATATTGATAGTGCTAATTCGCCTGCATGATCGCTTCACGGTAATTATAAAAAGTCGCATCCCATGGAATTATATAAGATTTCAGTTAACCTGAACATAACCTCCAAAAAATTGTTGAAATATAATCCCTCATTTGAACTGTTTCTGAAGAAAATGACACTCCTCTTCAAACAGCATGTTTCCCCCAAATATTCGACTCAAATTGCATCCGATAGCGAACGCAAACCACCATCTCCCATCGCATTGCATCACCACGTTGATTTTTTTTATTCTTCTTCTTCCCCATATCATCCCTACTCACTCCATCCATGTCGCACAGCCGAAAAAGCATCTGCTTCCTTTCGCATAGACATTTTCTACATGTGCCTAGGCTGCAGAGCTCTAGCGGAGACGAGTATGTATAATGATGTCACATGCGGGCGCGGACATCCTGGAGGGCACTCGTTCGCGAAGCTCGGAGTCAAGCCGAAAATAAAGGATTTTTTCTCCGACTTTGCCCTTATTCATTCATTTCTCCAGGCGCTCTAACTACCTCGTCAAACAACCCGTAATGATGATCTTGAAAACTTAACCAAACATTACACCGCTGTTGACCACACCAAAGGACCTGTACGAACAACGGTTTGACAGTCATATCAGGAAGAACCATCCCTCAGCTTCTCCCTCCCTTTCTCCTCCCGACCAGCAACGATCATAAAACGCAAAAAAAAAACAAAATCATCCTCATCAGCATCAGCATAAAACACTCACGAAATCGTTTCCATATGAATTTTATGAGTTTGATCCTTTTTTTCCACGCTTGAGCCGGGCCTGGCAGCCGTTGATCTCCGCATATGTTGTGTATTTGTGTGTTTGCGTTGAGGTACCTCTCATCCTTTCCCGAAAGCGACGGATATTTTTGAAATGTTGAAGCACATTTTTTTGGTTCTTTTTTCTTCTTACATTTGCCATATTGCACATTGCCCGAGATAAAATAAAACCGTATGTCAGCCATCAGACAGCGAAGTAGAGAAGGCGAAAAAAAAATCTGCACATTTTCGAGTCACCAACACATCCTTGCAAAATGCACCAACACCACCACCGTAGCCCGTTTGAAAGAATAAGCATAAATCACATCGCACAATACAGAGACGCGCTACAACACATTACTCCACTGACTGACTGGCTGCTGCTGATGCCTGCCTGCCTGCTTACCCGCCTGCCTGAACCGAGAGGCGCAACAGGACGACGATACTGCTGACGAAGCTTCTACACTTTGTGCCACTTCTCTTGATGGTCCATCACACATAGCACACTATAATGTTGCACGTTTCTTCTACTACTGAGTTCCTTGATGCGGATCCTACCGCCATGCTGACAGAGCCCAAGCAAGCGAGCGATTGTACACGGACGGCTGACGGAAGTGAACTGACGACCGAGTTGGATCGGCCGAACGATACGAGTACTATGTCCTCGTCGGTTGTAAAAATTTTCGAACGAAATCCCACTCCCAGTGCCAACCCACAGTAACCTTACTCGTTTATTGTACGGACGGGACTGACTGGTGGAGAGCACGCGCCGGAAAAATGAGAGCACGAGCGATTGCATGCGAGAATGGAGGAGAATTGTGGAGAGAAAATGGTTTTTCCAAACCGTACTGGAGGAGAGAGTGAGCCAGAAAGTGAAATTCGGGGTGATGGGATTAGTGCAGGACCGTCACACGGTGAAAAAGGGGTGATACGAATTGTTGGCGAAGTAATGCGGTGAATTTTGTGTGAGTACATTTGATAACCAATTTAGCATTTGGTGGGATCGTTGTGTAATCGTATTCAAGTGTTCAATTGTAGGCTGAGTAGTTGGTTGTAACAGACTGACTTCCATATGCAAGTAGCACAAAATGTTGATTGTACGCATTTTTGCTTTAATGTGACAACTAATTTTGTTGTCATTCTTGTAATGGAAAACATTTTTAGGTATTTCTATTTAATTAAAAAATCTCAGAAGGTGGAGCTTGTCAAACGTGATTTATGTTTGACAATTGTCATGAACAATAAATTCTGAAGCTTTAGTGGAACGAATCAAAAAAGTATTCATGAACCTGCTTCGCACAAAGCACGCCATAGAATATTCATAATTTACGGAGAGACGTATGAATCCATTGATCCTTAAAATGTTCCGGGGCATAAATTTCATCACAGCTCCAAACTAAAGAAGTTTGGTATGACGAGAAAACGAAGAAAAATTGTAATTTCTTAAATAAATAGTTTGTGTGTTTCAGAACCTTTTATTACAACTGGTACCATCAACGCATATATTTATCTAAATGAATATTTTAAGAAATAGTTGATTCCATCTATTCAGAAACATAATTTTACCAATAAACTTTTGTTTCTGTTGGACCTAAAAATCACGGACAACTCCTCATGGGCCACTGATACTCATCGCTTACCAAAATATATAAATCGTGAGTTGAGTGCTGCATGAAGTATATCAATTTATCAATTTGCAAAAGTAACACTCAAAACATCTTTTTATAATGATTAATAATTGTTTGCATTATATATGGGTTATAAACGTATTGCAAAACATGTCAAGTTCGGAGCTGTTTGGATCGCTCGTATTCTATGTATCACTCTAACTAACGGTCGAGCTAAAAATACTTTTTTCACTGCTGCAAGTGAATATTACTTTATTATTGTTCTTAAGAACATGGTTCCATACATTGATAAAACATAAACAGGACAAGAATTTATGGGCAGTTCTATATACTGTTGAAATTGCAACACACTAACAATGTTCAGCAAAACGTTTTTTTTTTTTTTTTCATAACGATGAATGTGATGTTCAAGATTGTGGTTTCACTGCCAACGGGAAGCAAATAATAGATACTCAGAGTAGACTTTTCGACAATCGGAGTTGGCTTAGCAAAGCAGCTACAAACATTTTAAAGGAAGATGACGACACCCTGAAAGTAAGTAACTACTGCAAACTGAGATCTACATCCGGTATATAACATCTGATTCGAATGATTGTGATGGAGCTAAGAAGCAGCTAGATTTTCATTCAATGTTACACTGGCTTCTTACTACACTTAACCACATAGGAAAAATGCCCCCATATTAATCTCATTGTTCCTATATTCATCCTACGATGAATCAAACAATTGGGCAGTGAGGTCGGTTTTGTTTTCTAATAATGTTTGCTTACGTTAAATAACTACAACAAACATTACTATCTAATCCTGTCACGTGTATATCGTTTTATTTCAAGTAGGATGAATTGCAAAGTGATGCGATTAATATAGGTACATCTTCCCTAGTTGGATTGAACGGAAACGGTGAAGAATTTAAACAAAAAAAAAAACTCTCCGAAAACGTGAAAAAAGAAACAAAGAAAATTTGCAGAAAAAAAAACGGGGTTCAAAGGTTCGGTTAGCTAGCCTACCAGAAATCGACCAACGCTATTAAGTTTTTCATAATTTGTAGGCAGTTTGTGTTACTGGTACAGGTCTGATATCTACGAAATCACTTGCAAAAATTGTCCGGCCAAATTTGATGGGAAATTAGAGCTTTTTTTAGCACTGTTTGAAACATACAGATGATTTTCTGCGATATCTCATGCACATACATGAAATTTGAGATAACTTCATGGAATATTTCTGAGTCTTATGATGCAACAGACTAAGATAACGCCAAATTTAAAGAGTGTATTAGGAAACGATCCTATCCGAATGCATCGAAATCAATAACCTTCGCCACAGCTGAGCAGCCATTGCATGAAGATTAATTGCATCATAAACTGTAATGTGACTTACTTTAATGCTTTGATTCCAACTGCTCATGGAAAGCTTTTTTGAAATGATTAACTGACCCATCAGATATGCGAGTAGATGTCAACTGACAAAAGATAGATCATGAAAAATCGTGACGAAATGTTATCTACTTTACGAGAAAAATGTGATCTACAAACACTCTTAAAGGTTACAAGGACCAAATTTGGTCCTTTGCTCAGTTGGGAATGGAATGACCAAGTATTCAACACAAACAAAGGATAGGACAAGTCTCCCATTGAATGTGTTTTTAGTGCACACATTAAAGAAATGTTTCATGCTTGAGTGGTGTGTAACAGTATTGGGATTTGAAAACATACAAATGTATAGAAACGAGCTCACCAAAACAGCACTGCGTACTGAGATGTCATCTATGCCCATGCAGCAGTGCCAAGCATCTCGTGAGTCTGTCAGCTCTTCATAGTAAATCTGACGTTCGACGACGATTCTTGCACAGATTTCCATTGTTCATTCCAGAGTGATCTTCTCTGCAATAGCACTGATGTAAAAGATGACTGATCCTAAAGGAAGACAAAACAGAAAAGGTTAAATTCACGCACGTATTAACATTCAATTTAATTAAAGATTGTACTAAAAAAAAATGCAACAGGCTTAAAAGATCAGCAAAAAATAATTTTAAGTGGGATATTTTTGAAAATCTCAGAGAATTAATAAACACATATCAGCTATGTTCTTGCAAAGTTGGTTTATTCAACCGTCTCTCCTAGGCTGAATGCCCACACCTTTGACTTAACGCTACCCATCAAATCCTGTGCAACATTTGCGCCATCTTTCTTACACACTTTCATCCACTCTTTCTTCAAACCTTTGTCGTTATTGAAGACCTTCCCTGTTTTCGGAGTTTGCATTTCATAATCGCCCAGAATTTTTCTATTGGGCGAAATTCTGGTGAGTTTGGCCTCCTTCAGCACAAAAACAACATAATGGCACAATGCCAGATCCGGTCAAAACTAAGTGTCACCTTCGTGGAACCAGAGGAAGGGCATCAGGCGCTTCTGGAGGCATTCTTCTTTATATATTTGGCCGTTTATGGTGCCGGTCGTTATATGGGGCTTGTTGAATTTTCCACACCCACCACACCACACCAAGTACGCAAGTAACACCAAAACGTTATAATTAGTTGCACCAACTTGATTGTGACGTAATTGAGTTATATTGCTAGGGTACTTCTTGGCAAATTTTTCTACCTACTTCTTCCAGAACTTCTCCGGAACATCCAGGCGGGGCTTGCCGACGAAAAATTTGAGGCTTGGGATCTGCTTGGCGTCCGCTTTATTGTACGTCTCGTTCTCCATTACTATGCATTTCGACTGCACCAAACTTTCGCGGTACAGATTCCTGGCGCGGGATTTTGCCACCGTATTCTGTTTATCGGTTCGGTAAGGTGCCTACCTTATTTTGAAGACATGTCCAGACCTATTTCAATGTCTGATGGACGAACCAGACGAAAGAATTGACTCTCTTGGCCACGTCCCGAATCTAACGGTTCGGATTGCGGTTGAAGTAATCCCTTACCTTCCTTGCGTTCAAAGGGTCGGTCGTTTTCCGCTGCCTGCTCACCGCTGGGTCGGCTGGTTTTCCCCTTACCACACGGGACACGGTTGAATTATCGATTTCCAACTGTTTCGCGATCCACCTGAGGGGCTGGCTTGGATTTTCCACGGGCGCACTCATATTTTTTTGTCGAAGCCCTTCTTGCTTATAATCCATCACGATAACCACTTGACAGATTGTACCGAAATTTTGCACATGTAAACATTACACTCTTAGGTTGTTTTACCTTAAGGTCATCAATTTTTACGTATGCAATAAAAAATTATACACAAGAGAAGGTGTTCCATTTTTTTTTTCGAGTACAATCTTTATTTTGTTGAAATTGCTCGGCATGAGAAAGTTTCAGATAGTGGATCTGATTGCAAGGTGTTTTGTCAATATCAGAGGAAGGATTATTTGTGGGGATTGCAACTCATACTGTCTGAAACCCTTAGAAATTAAGTGTATCACATGTGTTTATTGAATGTGCTTTACTGTTAAACAAAATTTAAAAAAACTAAAGCGGTTGAAAAAATAACATCCCTAAGGAACACAAAAATCAAGATTCCCAAGGAACTCCCCGAAGAGGTAATTTTGATGGAATGTTAAACCACATTTATCATGGTATCATGATAGTTTTTGAAGATCTCAATTTTCAGATTTGGACCAAAGTAAATGTCGAATATGAGCCAGAGATATTATTTAAAGATTTAGGAGGTTAGGAATATCAAATATGGTAGCATGAACAGTAGTAAAAATAATTTGTTGGAGTCAACACATTTGTGAGATTAAAGGCTCAACTTGAAGTACTGATAGGTGTTCCTCGGGATTGATTTGATCTTAGTCTAAAAGTTAAAATAAAACGAAGGTACTTTATTGTAATGTCATAAAAAAATCAAAAGCACCCCACCAACGTTTGGACTGGTTACCCTCAGCAGCCATTTTTAAACTAAAGATTGAGCTATCTGGGCACCATCCTAAGTCGTCTTTCCTGTTTTCTTTAACTTCCGATCAATATTTGCCCAATTATTTTCGATTGGAAAATGGCGGGAATTTGAATGGATTGCATCTTGTCGATGGAATCCACCTTTGTGTTGCAGTACCACTGTACCACCTCGCGGCAGCTTGCAAAACTTGGTCAGAATTTTATTGCACCTTTCAAATTCTTAATGCAAGGTAGTCAACATTTCTTTGGCCACTCTTGCCTCTACAACTTCCAGTCCTTGGTTGCTGGTTTTGAGTCCGCTTTAGCGAATCCCTTGTCAGGTCATTCGCTTCCAGTAAAAACTATCGGTGAAAACAACCAGGTAGCTGTGCAGCTTTGCAGGAAACTGTGGCCAGATAAAAAATTTGTCCGAGGGCATATCTAAAATCCTGTCTCCCGGCGCGTGTTTTGTTCGCTAAATTCATCGTTCTGTGTGGTTGTTTGGAGGAATGGAATGAACGGTAACTAGCTCACCGACTAATTATTCGGACTGTTCAACAACTGGTGCCATATTAACGTTTGTGTTAAATATATAGACAATATTCATTGCTAATTTATGCAATTTTCCTGACATTTGATGATGAATTCGTCTTTGCATCACTGAACGTAGTACCCCTTTTGCTTACAGTGATTTCAGTTGTTTTTCAGAAGTCCAAAGAAATTGATTATATTTAGGGACGTGCAAACTGTGAAAAAAAAATACCAATTTAGCAGTCAAGCGGGGTACTGAAACGAGCAAAGTAAATTATCATTATGTTTAGGAGGAGTATTGTTATAGGTACATTTAAATTTTTAGACTAAAAAAAGTTAAAGTCATTCGCAGTAAAACAAAAAAAGGGATTGGTTGCTAAAACAAATTACAAAATATTCATCATTGACCAGGGTAACAGTTTGAAAGATTGTCTCTTTGGGTGTCTCTAGTATAAAGAACGTCTCTGTAGTAGTCCTGGCAGAAATAGTAAATAAACTCCGTTTGATGGTACGTTCCTACTTCTGGCTACGGTAAGAAACCCGCCATCGTAGGACACTTCGTGTCGATGGACAACCAGTGTAACCGGACAAACTATCAAAAAGTACCTTCAGTGCATGGACATCGTCACATGAAAGCACATGTTCAAGCCTCGACTGTCTCGAAGCAGCAGGCCATAAATCAGAGGCAGTGGCTGAAGATAATAGAAAAGAAGATTTTTCTGACGAAGCGAAACGTGGTGAGGAAGGGTATATGTGAAAAAGGGTTCAGAGTAAAAAAAAACTTGCATGTCGACAACGTTTACCGTCAGCTGAGCCATACACCGGTTGAAATTGGTACGTTAATCCAGAATGCCGATGTGACATAGTTGCACAAAAAAAAAACAAATCTGGACAAGTAGTGAGTGTCGTACAATATCAAGATGTGAAAAAATAAATAAAATTGTTTAGGAATGGTCTCACAGAATCAGATCACCAAATTCTGGGATGCCATCCATATCTTTTTTACATCTTTGAAATCCGATGGTATCCTAAGTGTGACCAGTCTTGAATCCTCGTTTGAAATGCTAATAATCACATTCAGAATATCTAGAACCTGTATGTTGAACCATATGTTACACTTCTAAAGTCTACATGTGAACAGAAATTTACACATCGCTCGAACTGTTCCGTGCCACTGGTAGTATAGTACATGAGCATCAAGCGCGCACTCTTCAAGGAGGGCTATCTTCCCCCTCCCCTTGCCTACCGTGCATTGGGATAGCTTGGTAAAAGATTGTGTGCTTGATTCGATACTGCCTTTCAAAATAGTCCTTCGCTCAATTTCAACTGTTTCTATTCAGTTTTCACAGCCTGCCGTACTCTAATGGAACTATCAATTGAGTTTTCCCTATTTTTACATAATTTCAAAACACCCAAATACTGTGAGTTAGAGGAGTTTTTTGACTACCGTTCCACAGAATACGAAAATATAGAAAAAAAATGAATGTTTTAGATTGGCAAACAGCTATTAGGAACGAAAAAAATGTTGAAACTGCTCTAGACATCTTCAAGAACTTTTTTATTTTTGAAATAATACTCTAATGGAACTGAAAAAAAATTCACAGTAATTCAAAAAATCCGCTTAAGTATATCAAGCATGTACAAATTCAACAAAATTGCAAGCGAAAATCATCCAAACTTTAAAAAATAACAACCCGGATAATATGTCAAACTCTTTGAAAAATTGCAATCAGCAAAATTAACATAGAAAAGGCGTTCAAGCTCTACCATTCATGAAAAGAACTTTCAATAAAATCGAAACAATGTTTTTGTTCAATAACAAATAAACTAAACCAAACAACGAGAATTTTAAAGCCTTAATGCTACTGAATAAAAAGTTAGGGGACAATTCGTCAGAAATCTGCAATCTATTTGCAATTGGTTTCCATGAAACATTTAGCACATTTTCAGAAAATGATCGTGATCAGGAATGTATATCATGTTTCTGAATATCATTTTTTTTTGACTTTGTAGTGCAACTGTTCTCATATTAATATAATTATTCCTTTATTCATTCTACACTGAATTTAGAGATTTGAGTGCAAAAGATTGATATCTTTTCATAATACGCTTTGCCTACGTTTATCACAAATGAAGACATGGGTTCAGCAAACAAACCCACTCGAGCTTCAAATCCTTGAATTCGAGTAGGTTGTATTGCGATGTGAAAAGATTAAAATATGTGCTCAATTAAAAACTGTAAACAAATTAGAAGGAGCAGAAAGTGTTGTTTCAAAGCGGATTTCCTGATGTCAAATCATATATTTTAGAGATTTTAATATCAATTATTGTCTCTTGATTCATAATTCACCACATTTTGGGCAACATCATCTAAATAATTAAAGCGATAAGTTGCGATTATTTTCTTGCGTGCCTCTGACCCCATCCTCCCTATCGCAAGCAGTAGCATAACGGGCGTAAATGAGTATGCTGGCATACAAAACTTCCCTCCAGGGCTATCCAGCAATAAAAAGGGGGGAGAAAATTGTGTCACATAATCGCTGACTGTAAACTCGCTCTCATTCTCTCTTCTTCGACTCGTTTCGCTCCCGACCGTGTCACACGCGCCTGATACGGTCCGAATTGAAACGGAAGCTCCGAGTCAACCGAACGAACGACGACAACGAGGATGATGGCGATGATGACGACGATGATGATGATGATGATGGTTGAGGCAGGAAACGGGGAAATATGCACACAGCATCCCTTCCCGTTTTGTGGGATCGCATGATTTCGTTGTTTCAGTTAATTTTTTTTTAAATTCCATTCCGTTTGTGGGTAAAGTGAACTGTTCGGCAAATGAATTCACTCGCTGCATGGTAACAATATGGAACGCTGCGTGAGGAGCGCAGATTTGAACTTCCTCTGAACGGTATTTATCGCACGACAAGAGCTGTGTGTTGTTTGCCATTTGGAGTCACTGTTTTGTTTGTTTTAAGGGGCGCACTTTACGGACGGATGATAAATGGGCCGTATACATCGAGTTTAGGGTTGGCTTGGAACCGGAAATTGAGCTAGATTCAATTTATGAACCTGTTCGCATCGCAATTGCTTGTGTGAGAAATTTTCATTGCAGTTGATAAATCATCCGCATTACGGCGCAGTTTATGATTTCAATACAATCCAATAGAATCAATCATGCTCATTTTTATGTCCGAATGTTTACTTAAAGCCAATATCAGGCAATCCGGCTGTCGAAATTCAACAGCCTACGTTTTATTAAGATTGCAACGATGCCAACAGTTTTATGATTATTTGTGTGATTTTTTTTTCCTCCACGAAGAGAGCAACAAAACCGCAAGAGATTTTTTTCTTACATTTTGAAAAGCATCTCCGAGAAAACACCGCGAAACCAAACTGGCGAGAGCATGAGAGCACTTCCAGCCGAAAAACCACCATGCGTCGTCAGACGCGATCCTTACCCAATCCAACCCATACACATGAAAGATGAAAAACGCTATGAGTGTGTATCGTCGCGGAGACACGCTTAGTGGTTTCTGCGTAATCTCAAACAACCACTTGAAGTCGATCCCTAAGCGAAGACGGCGACGACGACGACGGTTGATTTTCGACGGGGGGAATAAGATGGTATTGGGCGAGCTCGGTGACCAATTTTCTGTTTTGTCTGGGTAACTTCACAGGCCTAACTACTATAACATAGAGCATCAAGCGCAGCTGGATGTTGTTCTGAACACCAAAAAAGAATGAATTTGTTTAGAATAACATGGGATCCAGCAGAGCTGAATGCAAAGCGGGGTCCAGCACGGCATATTTGAATCGAGATTGCTGTAGGATATACAAACATATGTAGGTTAGGTTCTGCCTATAGCCCATGGCCGAACGAATCGAGATGAATATGCGTCCGTGTGTGAATATCGTCGTATCGTTTGTTAGCAGGCAAATGCAGTATACGAACATGCGAACATCGAGTCTAGCGAACCGGGGCGATATGTGAATTGAATAAACAACGAACTGAATGAATGGAAATTCTTCTCAATTATGAATTGTTTCCATTAATTTAAATCTCTCTCTCTTCCCGCTTCCCTGCAGGGCGCGCAGATGACACCGGCCTTCGACGGACGAGAATTGACTTTCGGTGCGATGGCTGAGAAGTAGTGCTGGGGGGGTAAGGATAGATAACAGGAATCTTTCGAAAAGTGTGGTTTATTAACGCAAAGATTGGATGTCCTTTATGAATTTGAACTTTATCTTTTTTTGTATAGTTGATTGGAAGACAATAAAGTGATATTTTTAGGGAAATTCACTATGTTGAGCCATATACGGAGACGATTTATTGTATTTGTAACGATTTGATATTGATTTAAATTGAAATACAATGTTTTACAATGAGAAATTTACGTTTTTCCCGCACTTATACAATGACATGTATAACAATGAGAGAAGCTTAGTGTTATCATTTATAAATTCAAATTCAATATTAATAAATCAAATTAACCGATTGAAGAAGTTTATGCGTGGGAAGCGTTGAAATGATAGCTTCCAATGAGCTTCAAGCTTAGAATGAATGGAGATTTTTTTTTTTTATTTTACTCGATTGCTAAAGATGAAGCCATCTATCTCTATCGAGTCTATAATGCTGGATCTTTGTGGTGGAAGCATATGATTTGTTTGAAACTGATGCTAGCATCCGAAAGGTGTCTAAAAGCTGCCGTGCATGTTACCGCACATAACGACTTTCTTCTGCAATTTGTTTATTTTCCATAAGAAAATTTGAACTTTGAATACGAATTTAAAATACACATTTTGTTGCTTGAAGTTTTGCCTCTCAACCAAAGTTCAGGCCACTTATTTGGATTATGGGTGTTAAATTACCGATAGTTTATACCAGCAGCTGATTTTCAAAATATGACATATGATAGAGAAAACGAAGAGGCTCACGAGGGGAAGAGGCTCACGAGTTATCAACGGTAGTCTCCCACAACAAGTTCCGATCAACGATAAGTAAATCGATGTGGTAGACGAATTAATGTATCTGAGCTCATTGGTGACTTCCGATAAAGACACCAGCAGATAAATACAAAGAAGCATTAATATCTTTTTAAGAAAAAAAGACCGTGCGTATCGTAGTTGCTACTCCGTTACTGATCAGAACTAATGTAATTGCACAGAGAACCACATAGATGAAGCTTGGGAGTAGCTTTTACATCTTCAATGTACAAGTTCACTAGTTCATTCTATTTATAGATCAGTACCGGCGCCGCCCAAGTTACATTGCCAAAACCATCCTGCTTTATTAAGTTTTATTAAGGTTTTATCAAAGCCACTAGAAATTTATTTTGACACCAAGAGGTGCCAATAGGTTTCATATTTTAGTCAGGTTTATGAGAACCTACACAGCTTGTTTACAACGATCTTAAAACCTTGTTTCTCAAATTCCTTTTACTCCTATCAAAGGTTTTATTTCGACTTTATGAACTCGTAAAATGCTGTATTGAAATGCCGTTTTAGGACTCATTGATTTAATCTTATGATGGTCAGTTGAAAAAGCATTTTAAAACCATTTTGCCTCCAGTAAATGCATTAAACGGCAAATTAGCATTGAAGGAAGTCACCATAAGACCAAATAGTTTTATAATAGTCATAAGGAAGAAAAATTGGCTTTATGGCAAAACTGTGATTTTATTCCACTCGCCATATTGAAATACAAGAAATAATTGAAACGTGGAAAAATAAATGCATCAAATTTTCAATGGTTTGCAAATAAACTGTAGATCAGAGACTAATTTTGGCATTCTTTTAATCATCTCATCCAATTCCAAGCACTTTTCAGGAAATTCATGATTAATTTATCGAAAATATTTGTTTTAATTTGATTTATGTTGCTGTAAATTCTCATAATTTCCGAGGCGCATTGATTTTTGGCTCTTATCGTGCCAATATTCACCATAAAAATAATTGCGCATGTAATTTGGAGCATAATACGCTGTAGAAAACACAATTTGTTTTGGATATTTTGCTATCAAACAAAATTTCCCACAACACTAGAACTTTATTTTTACTGCTAAATGAATCAGAAGATCAGAGAATCGAACAAAGCAGAACAACTAAAACCATCCTCGATTTCACAGTGAAGTTTGACAGCTGTGGCCATTTAGCCACATTCTGGTTTTAATGGCAGCCAATAGGTTTTATGAAAGTTCTCAAGTGGTCATAACATCTTACACTAGAACATTTTCAAAATCTTTATGTTTTTATAAAGGTTTTATTAACTTGTTTTTGCAACCGTCTATAGAGTGGGCCATTTTGTACAAATTTCGGCTTTAAAGAAGCATAGAGGAGGTGTTGGTAGACAAAACAGTTTTGAATGTAGTTTTATCAACAGAGCCGGAGGAGTGCTATACGGCTGGAATAAAACTAAAATTGTTACTTGGGCGGTCACGTCCTCACGGTCTTTGGGGAGGAGGGAAGGATGATTATTTTGACAATCGTTGGTTAGAGACCGTGTTTACCTCTGTGTCTCCACAATTGTCAAGGGAAGGATAGTTTTGTGTTAGTGAAGGAGGTTACTTTTAGATCATGGATTAACTGTGGTAAGTGATGCGATCAATGAAAGCGCAGTAGACTGCTTTTTTTTAAATCTAGTGGTGATAGAAAGAGGCAAGTGACAAATGATAAGGAAGGAGACGGGCCTGGGATTGAACTCCCGACCATCTGTTCAGTAAGCAGAACGGGTAACCACTGAGCTTCCCAACCACGCCCGAGAAATACAAAGGCGCATTATGGCTGACAATCGGGCCTACGTTGGACTCCGAAGAAAGCTTAGATCGAAGTTCGCTTAGCTACAAAATTGACCATCTACAAGACATGTAGGGGAAGGCCCAACAAGCTGCCCTTAAAAAAATCATTGTTACAAATAGTTCAGAAGTTAATACGGACCAGAACAATCAGCAAAGACCTAGGTGACGAAATAAGGACTACAGTTGGAAACTCGGAACATGGAACTGCAAATCGCTCTGCTTCCCTGGCTGCGATAGGATAATCTACGACGAACTTCAACCAAGTAACTTTGAAGTCGTAGCACTGCAGGAGGTTTGCTGGACAGGGCAGAAGGTATGGAAAAGCGGGCATCGAGCGGCTACTTTTTTACCTCAAACGAGCTGGGCAAAATGCGTCAACGCGTGATTGGATGGTTTCCGATCAATGCGAGAATGTGCAAGCTGAGGATCAAGGGTCGATTCTTCAACTACAGCATCATCTACGTACACTGCCCACACGAAGGGAGACCCGATGACGAAAAAGAAGAGTTCTACGCGCAGCTAGAGCAAGTGTATGATGGCTGCCCGCAGCGGGACGTAAAAGTCGTCATTGGCGACATGAACGCTCAGGTAGGACGGAAGGCAATGTATAGACCGGTAATAGGGCCTAACAGCCTGCATACCGTATCGAACGATAATGGCCAACGATGCATGAACTTTGCTGCCTCCCGTGGTTTAGTAGTCCGAAGTACCTTCTTCCCCCGTAAAGACATCCACAAAGCCACTTGGAGATCACCTGACCAACGAACAGAGAATCAAATCGACCATATTCTAATCGACGGGAAATTCTTCTCCGATATCATCAATAGACTTGGACAGCTACCTTCGTTGCAGTATTTATGCGCTCAAAACTCTCGACGGTGTACAACACGCGACGAATTCGGACGCCATGACCTAACATTGAGCTACTACGGGAAACCGGAGTTGCAAAGGAATACGCGCAACAGCTAGAAGCAGCCCTACCAACGGAAGAGTAGCTTGGCGCAGCTACTCTTGAGGATGGCTGGAGAGATATTCGAACCGCCATTGGTTGCACTGCAATTGTGACACTAGGTACTTCTGCACCGAATCGAAAAAATGACAGGTCTGATGGCGAATGCAAGCAGTTAGTAGAGGAGAAGAATGCAGCACGGGCGAGAATGCTGCAACACCTGCAACGGTATAGACAGGCACGGAACGTAAGACTGTTAGTTCTCTACCGCCATGCAATATGGAATTTGTTCGTGGAGGTCCAACGGTGTCTTTGAACGGAAGGCGTTGCGTACGACCTACGGTGGAGTGCAGATAGAAGACGTAATGTGGAGGTGGCGAATTGCACCAGCTGATGGGAGATACTCTCATTGTTCACACCGCCAAAATTGGTCGACCAAGGTGGGCTGGGCATGTCGTTAGAATGTAGAACGACAGCCCAGTTAAAATGATTCTCGAAAACGATCCGACAAGCACAAGAAGAAGAGGCGCTCAACGAGCAAGGTGGATCGACCAAGTAGAAGGCAACTTGTTTAAACCCTTCGCAGACTACGAGATTGGCGAAGTGTAGTCATGGGCCGAATAGAATTGAGACAACTGCTGTGTACAACAAAGGCAACCCCGAAAAACCCAAAAAAAATGTCGCACAATAACTACCCCAACTTATAAAAAACTATTTTTTGGAAGGCGATTCTCTTCGCTATATTCGCGTGTTTCGTGTGTGTTTCTCTCTACGCCCCCCCCCCCCCCCCCCTTTCCCCCTCCACACAGGACTTGATGATCACAAACAGCAGTAGGATCCTGTTCAAATCGTTTTTCAGATTATTTCACTGCTGTGGAAAGTTACCTTGCTACAATAGATGGTAGTATTACATAATTATAAACATAATCATAATGTATTGGATTCAGAAAACTACAAACGCTATTTCGCATGCATGCTATACAAATTAGACATCATTATTTATCACAAAAAACGAATTCATAATCTGTTTCACCTTCATTCCGACCTTTACACTCACCGAGTTTAGCCAAAACTTAAAGGGTGATACGGTGAAAATTTGGTCAAGGGAAAACGCGTGTAAATCGGTGAAATAGTTTATTTAAAAAATCAAATTAAATTTCTTTTTCAAGTTCAATTAGTATAAAATTCAGGAAAAAATATTCAGTTAGGCTTCCGCTTTTCCAAATCCGAATTGCCGGGCCTTACGCTTGATCCCTGCCATCAGATTTTGTACAGCCACCTTGTCCACCTTCTTCGCCGCAGAAAGCCAGTTTGCCTTGAACTGCTGCTCGTCCTTAGCAGTTTTTTTGGTCTTCTTTAGGTTCCACTTGACAATAGCCCAGTATTTCTCAATTGGGCGGAGCTCTGGCGTGTTGGGAGGGTTCTTGTCCTTGGGAACCACCTGCACGTTGTTGGCGGCGTACCACTCCATGGCCTTTTTACCGTAATGGCAAGATGCCAAATCAGGCCAAAACAGTACGGAACAACCGTGTTTCTTCAGGAAAGGCAGCAGACGTTTATTCAAACACTCTTTCACGTAAATTTCTTGGTTGACAGTCCCGGAAGCTATGAAAATGCTGCTTTTCAAGCCACAGGTACAGATGGCTTGCCAAACCAGATATTTCTTTGCGAACTTTGACAGTTTCGTGTGCTTGAAAATATCTGCTACCTTTCCCCTTCCTTTTGCCGTATAAAACTCCTGTCCCGGAAGCTGCTTGTAGTCGGCTTTGACGTAGGTTTCGTCGTCCATTACCACGCAGTCAAACTTCGTCAGCATCGTCGTGTACAGCCTTCGGGATCGCGCTTTGGCCGTCGTATTTTGTTTATCATCGCGATTTGGAGTCACTACCTTCTTGTAAGTCGATAGTCCGGCTCGTTTTTTGGCTCGATGCACGGTTGTAGACGATACACCCAGCTTATTTGCGGCATCTCGGAGAGATAGGTTAGGGTTTCGCTTGAAACTACCGGCAACTCTCTTTGTCGTCTCAGCGGCTTCCGGTTTTCGATTTCCCCCCGATCCAGACTTCCTGGCTGTCGACAAACGTTCCCCAAACACTTTAATTACATTTGTAACGGTTGATTTGGCAACTTTTAGCGATTTTGCCAACTTTGCGTGCGAGTAGCTCGGATTTTCGCGATGCGCGAGCAAAATTTTGATACGCTGCTCTTCTTGCTTGGACGGCATTTTGATAACTGAAGAGTGAATTCCAAAATCAAAATAGGAGCAACATTCTACACACACACACCTTCAAAATGAGGGGTGTTCAGGTTTTTTAAATGCAAAATTGAAAGAAATACGTCAAGTTGATATTGACCAAATTTTGACCGTATCGCCCTTTATAGACGAAATATAAACATAGTTGGCAGCAATACCCCAAAAACTATACGAAACCATACACCTGACTATCATTTGTGTACAGGAAATACCGATCGTCGTTTTCACTAAACGATCCCTAATACATCATAAATTAAAACATAAAATCATTTACAAATCATAATTCCATCTCGAAAAATCTCAAAGAATTATATTCCCAACCCCTGCTAATATTCCTATCCCACCCCAAACATTCGGCATGTTCCCGCAGATCTCAAACTACTCCCTAAAAGAAAATTCCTCAACTAGCTTCAACTTTAGCGAACTGTTTCCGTTTCATTTCCCCACCACCACAATCGCCTCCATCCTACTAGCAAATTATTTCTAATCAAAGTAAGACATTGCTCTCCGGCTAGCCCCCCGAAAATCTCCTCTCCACAAGTCGTCGACTGGCTACGAAGTTCGGAAAGTACCTACACGGTAGTGGTTATGTATAACATCTCCGTTTGTATATGGAGCAAATTCATGTACCACCTAGGCCATCCGACACAAAGAGAGCATAATACACCCTCCCCAAAAGGCATCCTTTTCTGGGCAGATGGGAAACAATGGAAAATAACTTTCAGTTTAATTTCCTCTCCTAATGAATTATTTCCCTACACTACTTCCATAGACTGATTCACTACCCCCCGCGCGCTTCTGGAGTCGGAAACTTCTTCTGAACTGTTCGGGCTCCTTCATCAGGGGGAACAAGATCCGTCCATAACGCGCGAAAGCTACGGAGCACACGGACAAACAGTCGGCAAACGGACACATATATGCCAGTGCACACAAACACACCTCTACATATGCCATGCTAGAAATCTTCTACTGGGAAAGCAAGGAATGCCCACAGCTTCTACCGAATTCATAATTCCCACAACTGCGCCACGGCTCGCTTCCATAGAGCAAGGAGTAGATCTTCCTCGGCTGGTTCAAGCGCGCGTGCTTCGACTCGGTGCGCTCACTCAGGTGAAGAGGACACACGTTTGTTCGAAAACTAGCTACCTACCCACCAACGATTGGTGCTATTTGAGATGGCACGAACATAACGAACTATTTTCCAACAAACATTGCATGAAATATTAAATCTTGTTTGAGTTTGCCACAACAGATAGACGTGAATTCACCAGGACCTCCGAACAAACTGGGAGGACCTTCGGTCCCGTGGCAGTTGTTTGATGGAATGTCTTTGGTCCTACTGTGCCTCTTGAACAGGAATTCGGTATGACAGGGGAATGGCAGAGGTAATCGATTAACCGTATGATGGATGTTAGCGGAATGCTGCATTCTTAAAATCCGCGGCTCTAAAGCCATTTTCCGTTCAGGCAAAACTGTTCTGACCATCTTCACTTCAAAGTAAACATTGAACCCTTCTGGTGTTGGTTAAAGTCTCATTGCAGATACAATCTACAGCTACCGTGGGTGATTTATTCAGCTCGGCTTCAAAGACGATAGAGGACATAGAACTTTGCATTTGAAATCAGGCTGCAGCCGTAATAGTCTCCGTTCCGAAAGGTATTCAAGAGTTGGTTGAATGGGAGGGCAGGATAATGGAATTCTTCACCCTCAAACAGACAAAGAGATCGACGACGTGCCGCTGAAATTCTGTGTATGATAATTATGTCGGTTTTTTTCCTCTCATTCTCCTCGTTTGCTCACTCAACCCATCTCATTTGTCTGATGGTTGTAAGAGTGTAGTTAACATTTCAAAGATTATCCTAGCACCATCTCTTCTTTCGTATTCAAATGTGAGACAAATGTGGCAGGGGTGATGGCTCTGATGTTGGCCTTTGGCTTGGATGGTTGGGCCTGTCGATAAATATCTTCTAACATTATGGGCGATGTGACATTTTGGCAGTTCCAATGAATATTTTTTCGATAACAAGTGAAACGATTTCAAAGAATGATCTCTCTGTGTGCACATTGCAAGCATTTGAGACGCGATGAGTGATATCAGGGAGATTAGAACTAAATGAGAGGATGGAGATTGAAGCAGGCGGTGTTTTGAATCCGACGTGTTTTGATTTTGTTTTTGCGTAGTTAGCCGCCATCACGGCCGTGATTTTATTGAACAGTTTAGTGTAAAACAGAATAAAAGCTCCAGCAGTAGCTGTGTTTTGAACATTCAGAAAGTGTTTCACTCATGTCATGTGTGATGATAAGTGCTGTGTTCTCGTGCTTTGACAACTTGTGAACTAACAATGAAAACACACAAATTGGTTTAATAAATAGGATACTTTTTGGAACCGTGTTATTGTTAACCTTGTATGCGTTGAGAGAAGTATGAACAATTTTCGATTGTATAATTATTGTATTGTCTTTGTCGTTGAATTGCATTTTTGTTGGAAAATGTCTTTACTTCTTCTTATCTGTAACAGGGCTGAAAACGATTTTGGGTCTGATTTAATATTAGTTTCAGTTGTTTTATTATACTCCTCCAGTGCAATCTTCGTTAACTACACAGCTACAAAGCAACACCAGGCTGGAGTTGACTGGGTTCGAATCCCAGTCTGGTCTAGGAATTTTTCGCTAAGGAAAGTTTCTCGACTCAACCATAATAATGCAATGGTACCTGGTATCGAAAGCTCCTAATTTATAACTGTGGAAGTGCATTTACAACTAAGTTGAGAGCAAGCAATAAGCTAATTGTGAATGCAATAAGCTTGAAATGCTAAAAAAATAACCTTATTAGAGCTATTTCTCAGCTAAATGACATGGATCAAGAAATGTTAAAAGACTTGACATGTCTTATGGACTTAGGATGGGGCTTATTTAAATAAAATAATAGGGCACATGTTTTCTCATGTGGGAAATGATCTTTCAGGTCCATTTGATGACATACTAAATTTTCAGATTTCTTCGTTAAGGTTTAGAGGTTCCGAAATGGGCCTTAGTGCAAAATGTTGAACGGTAGTAAATATCGAGCAAAATGATGCATTTATAAGAAAACAGGTTTTGCGGTATCTTTCAACGCTTAGGTGATATAAGCCTCAACAATGAATGTGTGTTTGCACTTACGCCAACATATTAGAACTATCGCAAGGAACATCTTTGCTGTAGACATAGAATGACAAAATTATATACTGAAAAAAAAAAGCAGAGAGAAAAAGAGCGAGAAAAGGAGGGAGATTTAGAGAGAGAGAGAGAGAGAGAGAGAGAGAGAGAAAGAGAGAATGATCTTATAACTAAAAGTACACATGGATCTTGAACATATTTAAACGTATTTATATATTGATTGATATTGGACTCATAAAATTACATGTCACCCAAGTAACATTGCTAACACCATCCTGCTTTATTAAGTTTTATTAAAGTTTTATAAAAGCCACTTGAAATCAATTTGGTTTTATTATGGCACCAAGCGGTGCCAATAGGTTGCATATTTTAGTCAGGTTTATGAGAACCTACACAGCTTGCTAACAACAATCTTAAAACCTTGTTTCTCAAATTCCTTTTATTCTTATCAAAGGTTTTATTTCCACTTTATGAACTCGTATAATGCTGTTTCAAAATGCCGTTGAGTTCCGGTCAGTTGAAAAAGCATTTTAAAACCATTTTGCCTCCAGTAAATGCATTAAACGGCAAATTGGCATTTAAGGAAGTCATCATAATACCAACTAGTTTAATAATAGTCATTGCAAAGAAAAATTGGCTTTATGGCAAAACTGTGATTTTTTTCCAATCGCCATATTGAAATATAAGAAATAATTGAAATGTGGAAAAATAAATGCATCAAACTAATTTCAGAATTCTTTTAGATAATTTCATCCATTTCCAAGCTTTTTTCAGGAAATTCATAATAAATTTTTCGAATATATTTGTTTTAATTTGATTTATGTTGTTGTAAATTCGCATAATTTCCGAGGCGCATTCATTTTTGGCTCTTATCGTGCCAATATTCACCATAAAAATAAATGCACATAAAATTTGGAGCATGATACGCTGTAGAAAACACAATTTGCTTTCGATATTTTGCTATCAAACAAAATTTCCCGCATCACTAGACCTTTTTTTTACTGCTAAATGAATCAGAAGAGCAGAGAACCGAACAAAGCAGAACAACAAAAATCAACCTCGATTTCACAACGAAGATTGACAGCTGTGGCCATTTGGCCACATTCTGGTTTTAATGGCAGTCAATAGGTTTTATGAAGGTTCTTAAGTGGTCATAACATCTGTCACTAGAACATTTTCAAAATCGTTAAGTTCTTATAAAGGTTTCATTAACTTGTTTTCACAACCGTCTATAGAGTGGGCCATTTTGTACAAATTTCGGCTTTAAAGAAGCATAGAGGAGGTTTTGGTAGACAAAACAGTTTTGAATGTGGTTTTATCAACAAAGCCGGGAGGAGTGCTATACGGCTGGAATAAAATTAAAATTGTTACTTGGGCATGTCGAATACTGATTAACAATAGTACTTTTCTTCAAATTAGCAAAGTTTTGGTTATTAAAATTTACGTTTACAATAAGGTTTTGGAAGTGGTTTTCGTTTTGAGTTATGTTACCATTTTAATCCTGAATCAGTCTGATGGCTCTTTCTGCGTGATCGTTTACGACTTTCAAATTATCAACGATGTTTCTTCCATAAATGTAGGCCTCATTTATGGACCATGAAACCACAGGTACATTGAGAAAGCTGAAATTTATACCAAGCTTGTCAAAAAATGTGTTGTGTTCTCAGTTCCCAAATGCGCTATGGAGATGTTCAACAGATCTCTGATTGGAACATCTCGCTTCCTTGCAGATTTTTTACTGCCGAGATTAGCTTTAATCGAGCGTTCGAGGTCCTTTCGTTCTATATCCGGAAGGTTTTCGTCGAAAATGGCGAGACCAACAAGTTCCAACAGACCAACAGAATTCCAAACCATAGTTTGGAATTCTTGTAGCCTGGAGATCAATAGAAGATCCATTTTAGGTGCCAACGTAGGACGAGTTGCTGAAAACCAGGCCTCAATATACATTGATACCAGAAACGTACAAATATCCAGAAGTCCTGAAGTTTCCTTCCTTGAAAGTTTGAATTGCTCTGGAAATAGTCATACACAGAATAAAAAATCTGAAATCTCATTGTGATGTAAATATCAGAGCATGTGAAATTGTATTTCATTCATCACGATGCAGCTACTTGCATGAAATAGCTCTAACAAAGTCGAGCTTTTGCATACAACATTGTCGACAAGGTAGGAATGTCCCAGTACTTTACACGATTTGTAATCTAAATGTGTATGTTTTATGACGCTCCATTTAGAATCCGGAATAATCTGTATCTCGGTATTGACGTACAAATAAGTTTAATACATCAAAACAAAGGTAATTTACTGCACTTTAAGGGAAAAATTATCAATGCAAATCATTTCTCTTCGTTTCTAATGAAAATTCGCACTTTCTTCTTTATTCCTCCCTTCCAACGCTGCACACTTCCAGAGTCAACTTCTTTGGCACATTTGATCCACATTTTGGTCATCTGAGTCGGGTCCCGAGCCGTTTTTCCACTTTTCTTAAGCTTCCGATTCATTATTGCCCAAAATCTCTCGATGGGCCGGAACTGCGGGCAGTTGGGTGGATTTATTATGGGTACTACTGGATGACCTCCGGGCTGCAGTGGCAATTCGCCAAATCTGGCCAAAACTTCACGGGACCTTTATGGGCTTTAATGAAAGGTAGTACGTGGTTTTTGAGGCATTCTTCGAGTCCATCGTCTTATTCGTCACGAAAACTTTGGTCTTTGCTCCGCAGCTGCATATCCCTTGCCATATCATCTGTTTTTGGCAAATTTGTCTATAAAAGCAAACTTAAAGTTTGCAGGAACATTTCCAAGTGCCGTCGCCATGTAGAATTTTTGGCCAGGAAGCTGTCCGAAATCCATGTTGACGTAGGTTTCATCGTCGATGAGCAAGCACCCTTGGTACTTCGTCAAAACCTGCTGGTACAATTTCCGAGCTCGAATTTAAGTGACGAAACTTTGTTTCAAAGGTTTGTTTGGTTGCTTGCTGGCTCGATAAGAACGATATCCTGCTCGCAAACGAACTCTTCGAACGGTACTGCGAGCAGCAGCGTATTTTGTGCGATTTCATTATCTGATAGTCCAGGGTTTGCTCTGACGGTTCTCAACACCTTCTGTTTCAGCTTGCGGCCATATGTTCCATTACGACGCTTACCTTGAGGCACTCGATCCACGCTTTTTCGCTCCCTGAAACGTTTGAGCACATTTTACACGGTTGATTTGGAGATTTTCAACGTTTTTATTATTTTTATTGCGGACAACGTTGGATTATCAACGTGGGTGTGCAAATTTTTTTCTCTCCTCTCGGCTTCTAGAAGCACTTTTGACTCACTGCACAAAACACCGTGAAATTTATACCACACAAAGTGGGCACATAGGTTAACAAACCGCTGTCAAAGAATTCTTGCAGTGGTCACTTTCCGTGCCGCTGCAACACAATAAGTGATTCCGGATTCTAACTGGACAGAACTTTATAAATGGCTTTCGCCATCCACCTAGCAGCATGCATTGGTCCAGGCTGACGGAATTGCACGCTTATAGCATTAGTGCTACCAAGACAGATTATAGTTTATTCAAGCGATTCCAGGTAATCGTCGTGAGGTTGGCCAGTCTGTAAGAAGTTAGGAAGGAAATAAGGTAAGCTTTTGAGAGTTTAGCGGAAGATAACTTACAGCAATGTGATTTTTGGCGAATACTCGACGATCTGCATTCAACGGCGAAGGATATGTTTATGGAACACTGAAATTAGATTTATTTTTGTTGGGACATAGCTGCTGAAACTGCTTGAAAATTTTAGCTTCAGGACCTGTTGATGGTCCCATTATGCAGTGGTAAACTGATTAAAGAATTAATTCCAAAATATGGTGTCGACACGGCAACCAAAGTAACTGCCTATTGAGCTTATGTTCGATAAACGTTGCTGCTCCACCCTTGCAGGATGTAAAGTGTGACAATGCTTAGAATCTATGTCTTCAATTAAAAATGTTTGAACAATTTACCTGTGTTTACAGCCGTCGTATCAAAACACATGGCTTTGACCTTATCTCCGACACCCCATTTTGATATATGTTCAATAACTGACTCAGCAATCGCTTTACCGGTGCCTTGTTCTAACGCAAGTGCACCTAGCAGCTAATCAGTCTTAATGCCAGTGATTACTATGGCTTGACGATCAACTTTGTCACGACCAGTCAATGTATTCATAATTTTGCCATCCCAGTGAACGGTCAGTACCTAATCAGCGTTTAATGTGTTCATCACGTTCGATGCCATAGTATTACGGAGCCCATTTCACTTCCTTCTTACTGAAGTTACGTTGATGTTGGACTTTTGAATAGAAGTTCCAAAGGTTTTAGCAGCAGCAGCTAAGATCAAGGTGGCATTCCTGTTGCTAACTTTGGACACATCCAGCGCTTGTGATAACTCTGACGAAATTACATTCCTGGTTCCTCTCCGCTTCTTCGATATTTGTACTTCATCTGCTTCATCTTGAACTTCAGAATCGTTGTCATCGTATTCAAAAGAAACACCTGTTGGTTGCCCTCCTGAGAAATATATTGAAATGCATTCTAAACCTAATTCGCTAGAAAATAAACCTTGCCTTGTCGTTTTTTTGTTCTGCTTTTTGTATCTAGTTTAGCCTGAATATTCCGAGCGTACTTTTTCTCTATCTCTTTTTGAAGATTTGTGACCTGTCCACTAATAACTGCCGTAAATTTCGTTGATCTTCGAGGAAACAATTATCTTCCTCGAGTGCTTTCTTCACAGAGCCATTTTTAGTGCATTTAATAATACTCGGCATTTTGGGGATGGCATCCTGCACAGCCAAATCAAAAATTAGATCTAAATTTGACGTAAACTTTTCCGCTTCACTTTGATTTTTCCGAGTCTTAGAAAGAGACCTCCACTGCACATACAGTTTTTCAATTTTGATGATAGATTTTATCTCTTGTTGTAGTGGAATGCACGTTTTATTCTAAAAATTAGTAGTGGCTTTTCTCACTGTAATTCCCGCACTTGTCCTAATACTGTTTTTCAAAGTGCGATGGACGTAAAACAAGTAACACTGCACTCCACGCGCTAGTAGGAGCCTACCACCTAATTAATCTGGACATTCTATACCAATATATTTGATGTTTGATTCACTTCGCAATTTGAGAGCCATCTTCTGTTTGAAATAGAATCAAAACAAATCAAGTACCGAAGCAGAAATACTAACAAAAATCAAACATCAGACTGTACAAGCGTTTGACGTTTCTCGTTTTATCTCTTCTCTTTCTTTATCTCTTTTCTCATTTTCTCTATTTCTCATGTCCACACTGCTCTTGTATAGGTGCAACCTATAAGGGCGCTTGCTACACACACTTGCAAGGGATCTGTTGGGCACACATCGTATGTTAACATTCGCAGTTTCGGTGCAACAAGAGCAGAGTGACAATAGAATTAACTTTTTTTCTACAATATATCCATCAATCAATAAACAACAACCAGTAAGTATTTTCTGAAATATGTGCTAAAAAGTTGCAACTGATATTTCGGGATTTTGAAGATGTAATCAGTGCCCAGGACGTGTGCAGGTTTTGGATGCAGCAAGCGCGGAGATCGTGATGAGGTCAAGTGGTTCCGGTTCCCTCCAGTGGATGAACGTTCCGTAAAAAGGGAAGAGTTATCTAAGAAACGACAAGTTGCATGGCTAAATGCACTGAAACGGGTTGATTTAGTACCAGAGAAATGGCCTTCAACGGTTGTGTGCTCGCAGCATTTCATTACAGGTAAAGTACAATGTGTTGTTTGTTTTTCGTAATTTGAGCAAAAGTTTTCTATTTATTATCCAACTAGGGCGTAGTGCGGATCTTTTGGAGGAAATGAGTCCTGATTGGGTGCCGACCCAGAAATTTGGTTACGCATCTCGGATTCCGCTAGACGCCATCGACAGGTTTGACCGTGTTACTAAACGGAACGATGATAAGGAAGTCACCCGAAAGGAGCAGGAATCGTTCTCAACAGAAGATGTGTTGATGGTGGTGCCGGGTCCTGCCGATAGAGTTGCAGAGCTCAAAGGTGAAGTCATAAACCTGCGGCGTGACATGGAAATTATGAAAAACAAGCACCAACCCTTTCTCTGTACCAGTTTTGACGATTTTGGACATAATGATAATAAGTGCAGATGTTTTACCGCAATTAACTACAAGGTTTTCAAATCTCTATACGAGTTCTTGGAACCTTATTTACCTGAATCTGCTGCTGCGTTCGGAAGCACTAAGTTTCAAATTCTTCTTTTTACATTATCTAAGCTCAGGCTAGATATAGATCTAACTATAATTGCATACATGACTGAAGTACACATTAGAACGGTTTCAAGATATTATCCCAAGTGCATATATGTGATGTTTCAAAGGCTTAAAGGGCTCGTCAGTTGGCCTTCTCGTGAAGCGGTTCAGAATTCGATGCCAGAGAGCTTTCAGAGGCATTTTGGCAGTAAGGTCTCTGTTGTCATCGATTGTTTTGAAGTACTGACCGAAAAGCCCAGTGAAGTTTTGCAAGCAGCACAAATGTGGTCAAATTACAAACATTCTCACACTGTAAAATACTTAATCGGAATTGCTCCTAATGGAACAATCATATTCATCTCAAACGCGTTTGGTGGTCGAGCGAGTGATAAATTTATAACTGAGAAATCTGGTCTCTTGAGTAAAATGCAGAAAGGAGATTACATAATGGCCGATAGAGGATTTTTGATTAAAAACTACGTTAAATATAGATAGAACGCGAAAATTAGCAAATGTCAGAATCCATGTAGAGCGAGTCATTGCGCAGTTACGTAATGAGTATAAGATATTAAATAAGAATAAATTTCCTATAAACACTCTTAGGAAAACTACAAACTTTTGTGAAAAGCCACTAATGGATCAGATTGTTACAGTATGTTCTAGTCTAGTTAATTTAAGCCCTTCGGTAGTTCCGAAGGATTAATTAATAATTGGAAGTTGATTTTTGTATTGTTATACCTGATAAATAAACTAATGAAGGCAGTGATCTAATTTTATTATTTCATATTCATCCTCTTACAAGGGTTCACGTCCTACCTCCAACCCTTCCCTCTGTATAGTACTGGTTAAGAAGCTCAGGCATAATAACCATTTGGAAAAATTTCTCAGTTCTCTCTTCAAAAATGTGTCGTCTCGGTTCACTCGTAGTATTAACAAATCCTTGCATGTCCAAACAACGAAGTCACAAAAAGTTATGTTAAGTACATACATCTGCATCTGTATTTGATAGAAGTATTGTTGATTGGGATCCATTTTGTATCCTGTATCCGTTATTTGGATAGGGCTACCTTTCTTAATTGCATATTGCTTGATCGTAATTCCGTCTCGCAGGCAGTAACTTCCACTGCACCCTTGCCGCAACAATCACTCTCTGTGATTGCATCCGGTGCTGCTCCTAAAAATGGCTTTTCTCCATCCAAGTGTAAACCACTTTCTTTCTTTCGGAAGTTTTTATGTTAAGTTGTAACCTTTAGAACATATGCCTCTATTGCAATCTTCTCGTGGTTACATCTCGTGGTTACATATCTCGTCACAGTTACTGAGAACATACAATCTTCCGGATAGCAAATTCTTCTTATCAGTGACAACGAAGGATTATCTATCGGGGTTCTTGTAACCGCTTCAAAAGTAGATGCAGTGATTCTTCCAGCTCGAAACTTCTCCCAGTACCAATTTGAGCTCTGCGAAATAATTAAACTAGCGATTTCTTCAACCAGAGATTTTGTGTAACGCAAGTCACATAATTTTGATGCGCTTATTTCGCGAAGCTCGCTTAGTGGCTTTCCCTCTAGATTGGATTCGAAAAATTGACAGAAAAGATACTTTAGCAAGTTCGGATCAGGATGAAATTCGCTTAACGTCGACTTGAAGTTGGTCTTCGAATGCTTCCACGAATTTCCAATTAATTGACTGGATTCCCTCCGTCCACGATCAACTTGCTTATGAATCCATTCAACTCCTCTGAAGCACTTTCAGGAATCTGGAAGTCATATCTGGAAGTGGTCCGATTCTTAAGGCTGAATATATCCTTGATTTCTGCATAATCTATCGCCTTCTTTGGTGGGACCAACCATTGATTGAGGATATCTGTGCACGATGGTTCATTGTCAGCTACCTCCTCACGAGACCAGCACTCTAGGGCAAATAGCACAGAACCTACGAGTGAGCATGCTGTAAAGGTATAGGAATTATAGTTCACTTCAAAGTCGTAAACAATAATTCAAAGTTTTACCCGAGCAAATACGATACAAAAACCAGAACCTACGTTCTTGAAGCCTAGAAACTGGATCCATTCCGTCTTCAAAGTTGTGTACGCATCTAAACTCTTGAAGGCCTTAAAACTTTCTCGCGTGTATGAACTTTCACGGTCTACGAGATATTCTACGACGTCTAAATAAGTTACGTTTTTCGGTAAGGAACTTTTTGAATATTCGTTCTACTTCCACTGATATGGATCACCATGACAGAATTTCTTAATTTTCTCGGCGTACCGGGCTTGAACGCTAAAAATAAATGTATTGACCAATAAACAGATGTATTAGCTTGTTGTAAATATAGCGCAATGAATTATTTATGCTTTAAATAGGCTGAATTAATTATTTAAATAAACTCTTGCCGACCCGTATCTATTCTATGCAGCTGTCACTTTTGCACTACCGTTCAAGATTTTGCACTTAGGCCCATTTCGGCACCTCAAAACCTTAACGAAATTTTAGTATGTCATCTGATGGACCCTAAAGATCATTTTCCACATGGGAAAACATGTGCCGGTTATTTTTTTCAAATAAGCCACACCCTATTGTGGACTGTCACACTAAATCAGCTGCTGATGGTGATTTTTACTGCATTAAGAGTTACGAAAAATGTGTTTTTTTTTTCATGTAGTTGGACCAATTACAGATTACAGGAGGTATTTGGCAAGAATGCTGGATCCGCTTTTTAATCGATTTGAAAAATTTCTAATGCAAATTCGTAAACAAACTCATCATACTCAAACAAAACCTATGTACCATGTTTGCATTAGTAGGATTGTGTAGCAAGTACAATCATACCCTATGCTCAGATAGTCGAGAAATTTTCCTCAACGAAAAATTCCTTGACCAGGCCGGGAATCGAACCTAGCCACCTCCAGCATAATGTTTCTTTATAGCTACACCTTTACCGCCTGAGCTAAGAGAGGACCCAAGGGAGTACACGTTGGGAGTGCAAAAATTTGGAGCGTCACGAAATATGGTTAGATTTTGAACGCTAATAACTAATTCATTTCATGATCGATCTCCAAAATGTTTGCCCCAATTGATTGAGAAATTCACTACGTGTCGATTTCAATATTGATTTTTAAACATTTTACTATTAAAAAAATTATAAATGTGAAGCGCCGTCACAACAATAATCATCCAATCACGTGCATCTGAACGATTGTTCCATAGAGACGATAGAGTCATAGAATAACAGGGCTGAGTGTGTATGTGTTTATACACAACGACTGTGCATTGTCGCTGTATAGGGCATAAAACAAAAAGAGCAACACTCACATCGTCATCATTCTCTTGCGCTCTTGACTGCAGACGATGGCCCCCAAAAACCCAAAAACAAGCAGCTCCTCCAGCGAGAAGGCAACAGCAGCAGCAGCGTCGAAAGTTAGCCTACAGTTTTACAGGCTCTTCAAAAATAACTTAACATTCATTACTCAGTGCTACCTAATGCTACGTATCCTTTGTGTACAACCCCATAAGGCTGTCCTTTGTAATTTTATTGGATTGGACTGTTTCGGAACGACGTCATTCTTGCTTTCAAATGGCGCTTACGTCAAAACATTTTTCCAATGATAATGTGGTAAGAATGCGTAACAACAAAAAAGTGAATTCAGCTAATTTCGGCTGAACTATGCAATCTATCTGACAACTGTTTTTTATCCTAGAACACCTACCCTCTAAATGAGCAAAAGCAATCAAAAACAGCACAAACAACTTTTGTCTTTAATATTTCCATCCAAGCCCACAAGAAATATGATGAATGGAGCTTATCAGTGACACAAAACTGATAAGCAAACAGTATTTGAGTCGGAGGCGAAGGTGCTGGCGGGAGGCCATTGGCAGTGATAAATAGTGCAGCAGAGCATTCATTCGAAATGCAATATGGCAGAAGCTCACATTCGTTGATGTGTGCATATCTAATGCAACCAGCAGCTCCTTCAGACTGTTTGACTGAATAATGTAGAAATCCCCAGTCGAGAAAACCGAGTAATGATGACTCAACTTGGAGGTCGAGTTCAGGAGCTGCTGGAACGAGGTAGAGGAAATGATTAACAATGCATTCAGCAAATGATACACCCCCCCCCTCCTCCTCCCCTGTTATTTCTGCAAAATGTGTTTTTGTGTAAAGGCAGGCTACACTGCAATACACCAAGCTACTTTAACTGTAAGGGATGATAACGGGCTTAAAATTGAAAATTGATGATAGAAGCGACCTCTCTCCACTACCCTCCTTGTTTTCCAGCAACATGAGTTTCGGAAATAATTTCATCTTTTCAACTAGGTCGTACATCTTCATTCCTCCTGGACTCGTCCTTCTGACACCATTCACCCTGGAAAAACTGTAAATACGAATCTAATAGCAAATATTTGGGCACTGTGCCAAATTGGCTTGTGGAAGTCTGCGTCGCACCACGTGGCAAGCTTGTGGCGCGAGGAAACGGAAAGTAGGGGAATGATATGCAAATAAACAAATCTCTTTCCTACCCCCACAATTTATTGGCTGAACCAGGCAGACTGAGGCCCTACCACCCAACAAACAGTGCATCAGCTCATGGCTGGATTTTGATGCGAGTGATTTCCAAACTCAAGTATTGGCAGCGTCGTCGGAAGAGAGTCGAACGAACGGCCATTGACACCGTTGACGTCGGATGGAACACTCAAATACGAAAAGTCATAAAACAAGAGAGCACTCTAGTACAAACATACAATCCAAGCAAAACAAAAAAAAAAAAAAAAAAAAGATACAGAAAAACGGACCAACACCGAAAGAATTGCAAATAAACGACAAAAATTAATCGTATTTGTGTCCGGTTCGGGTTGTCCTGCGACGTTCGCTAGATGGGTTCTCGGACATCATGTAGATATGCTTTCTCTACCATGCAGCTGCATGCGGCGTGTTCCAGGATGTGTTTCCCAGGGCTTCTGTGCGGTGGAGGATTCGCTATGGCCAGAGCTGCGATGCGGTGGAACGAAATGAGCGAAGGGAACCGAAAAGGAGATTCCCACATGTGCAATATGAGTGTATGCAAAGAACGCCAGAGAGATAAATGAATATTTGAGTGCGATGCATTGAGATTAGGGAAAACATCATATTCCAAAGCAAACAATAAACAAGCAAAAAGCAAGTTGCACACTTTGGCTCGCCTCGGCGGTTATGGTGGTGTAGTAATTTCGAGGACGAAATGGAGTGGTGGAGTTTGAATTTTGAGAATAGGATTTACATTTGGGGGAGTGTGTGCATTATGTGTGTTTAGGCGTTGGAAGTTATTGGTTTATCAAAGTTAGGTTTTGATAAGAATATTTCTGCGAATCACTAGTTTGGTATGAGCGGCCATTTCCAGTACAAACAAAAGATTTATCAAATATATCAATGATTTAGGTATGAATCACCAAACCATATATTTGGCACGTTAACCCTTAAAGGTGCAGGACGGACTTTTTATTTTGAAAATGCTATATCTCAATGATGCCTTTACCTTTCCAGCTGAAATTCTCATTTAAATCAAGGAAAATGGTAGTCCTTAACTTTGAATACATGCACTCTCCTCCAACCCAGGGTATTTTTGATTATGATATTGAAATTGTTTTTGTTTTTCTCTTTTTTTTATAAACGGTTTTATGGTTTTCAGTTAGTTTTTAACACAAATGGTACATAAAAAGTTTACAAATGGGTAAATACATATGTTTCGGGATGTTATAGGTCGTCCAAACTCTTCTGGAATGTTGATCATGGACTATGTCGCTATGGCATCTGAGCATAGAACATACATACATGAAACATGTCCAACAATATTCAAGAAGATTGAAATAATTATCGGTCATTCATCTCCATTCATATCAGCCGTTCAAGTCTCTCCAAATTGTCGTGGATTTCAGGTCAAATGATCTACTAGATCAACCATGACTAGGCTACTGTCATTAGCAACGCAGCATACCCAAGCAGACTCAAAAAAGCTAAACAAAGCGATTATTATATATTTTCTTCACATAAGGTTCTCCAAATTGTGCTGGAGTTTAGAAACACTCCCTTGACATTAGTTCAACCAAGACTAATGTAATGCCTCAACATTGTATAATGTCTTCGCTTATTTATAGTAACAGTGCGCATCGTTTTCGACCCATTTCCATTTATATTTACTCTAATTGTTATATTTGTATTCTCCGAACGTGCAGTGCCTCAACCTACCCCGCAGTGGGATGTTTGGCAATGCTAACGTCCTTGGTTCGAGTACTACTTTACCCACGCCCTTTCGCTCAATTTTCAATACTTCTATTCCATTTCCAAACCTACCGTACACTGACGGAACTTTCAACACTTTCTCTTCATATCTTTCATTCTAGCAAACACGACTGTCTACTCTTGGTGCCTCATGGCGATGAGCGAAACATCTCCTTCCACATCATTTATATTTGTTGATCTAGGTGCTCCAGATCGTTGTGGAGTTCAAGTGATAAAATCTATTGAATCAACCACAGCTATAATATAATGTTTATGGAAGAAGCATACTCAAAAAGACTTACGAAGGCTGTGGGCATAAAACAATCTATTTTTCTACATATCAGATATCCTATATTCTTCAAATCATCTTGAAGTTCGGATCAAATGATCCACTAGATCAATCATATGACCCATTGGCCTTAGTAACGCAGAATTCCCCAACAGACTATAAAGAAGAAGAAATAAAACAAGCAATTCAAGCTTAAGATTATAGTACCGAAATTGAAAATCATATGCCTGAATTGCATTTAAAAAACAATATCTCAGCAGTCAATTTCAAGTTGAACTTCCTATGGCGGAATAAGCAATTTAACCATATGTAAGGAATAGCAATACATTTTAAAGAAGGAGGCGATAATTATCGCGACACTAAATTGATTGGCAATCTTATTGGAATGAAACCAAAATTTGACAGAAGTTCAGTACATGTAATAATGTCAGCTTACATACATCAGTTAAATTTTAGGCTGATTTTGAGTAAAATGCAAGGCATTTGCAAATGACGACCTCCGTCAGAGCCTATGTAATCGTTTCCGGTACGTTTTTCTCCGTTCCTCACAATTTCCTTTGTGTGCTTCACCTTTTCTTTGGTCTTCTGAAGTTTGCGCTTCATCATGGCCCAATAGGTTTCTATCGGGCGGAGTTCGGAAAAATTTACTGCGTTCATGGCTTTCAGCCTAAAATCCACAGAATTAGCAACATACCCTTCCTGCACGGTTTTGGAGTAGTGGCATGGAGCCAAATTGGGCCAAAACAACGGTTTATAATAGTTTTTTTTCTCACAGGCGGCAAAAGCCGTTCTTGGAGACACTCAGTTTTGTGAATCTCACCAAAGGCATAATTGATTCACTGTTTTTTGTACAAGTGCCTATCTGCCCATAAACGCATAACAGTCCCACGTGATTTTTCACCACTTTTAAGATAAATTCACAATACATATTTAAATTATATGTACTTTCAGTATTTCAAAAGAAAAAAATATGTTTGTTCCTAAAATGTTGAAAAAAATACCAAACTTTGTCTATCCCATGTTTCAAATAAACGCATAACAGGCTCAGCGTTGAAAATATACCGTTAAACATTTATTTTAGCAACTATTTCATGAACACAAATTTAACAACAATACAAATGAAAATATTCGAATCTTAATGGCAATTATTATTTGATTTCATATGTATTACAACTTGAAGTTCGAAGAAATTTCAGAATTAACTAGTCTTTTTCATCGGCATTAATTGTTTCCATCTCAACCAAATTGTCCCAGAAAGCTTTCTTCTCATCGTCAATTACCGGCAGAATAACACTCAACAGAGCTTTCTTCCTGTTTTGTTCGATTCCACGCGCTTGCAGTTTGAATTTCAAAGTGGTTTTCAAGTCAAACGTCTTCGATGTCACCATTTTTAGCTTTTTTTTTTGAATCTCCGTAAATCAGCATATAGCTTCTTTTGTCCATGTAACGACGAGGATCCATGTTGTTTAGCGTATACTGCGAAACTTGCAGCTGCGTCTCAAAAAAAAATCCTCAGGATGCATATCCAGCACTGCCACGTTCTTCTGTGCAACTTGCAAATCATACTTGAAGTCGGGGAATGTCACTGGTGGGCTGGATTTCATTGCTTTTTCAACGGCTACATGGTAACTATCCGCTGCCATGAATGTGTGCCCAGACTCAAAGAACTTCAGAGTAAGTTCCTCCACTTGAGTATCATTGGCATTAATTAAAAGTATTAAGTGAAGAAACAAACCCCAGTTTTTGTTCTGAGCAGCACAGTTATCTAGCCACAGAACAATCTTCCTGGTTTCTTTATATTGGTCGATTACACGGTGTTCAATAAGTTCGAATACAAGTTTTCATCATTGCGTAGGTATGCGCCATGTACATATTCTGCATTGGTATTGGTGTCAGCTTTAGCTTCATTCATACGCTACCGAATGTGCGCGGTGTTGACATTCTGTTAGTTGTTGTTTGTTTGTTACGCGCGATGAAAGAGTATCGGGACTTCGTAATTAAGCGTTTTTTGAACGGTGAGCGACCCGGCGATATATTCCGGCTGCTGAAATCGCATGGGGTCAAGCGGAACTTTGTCTACACGACCATCAGGCGATACCGGGAGACGTCCTCGACCAATGACCGTGCGAGATCCGGTCGGCCGCGTTCAGCGAGGACGCCACGGGTCATCAAGATCGTGAGGGAGCGAATTCGGCGCAAAAAGAACCGCTCAATCCGGAAAACGGCTGCAGATCTCAACGTTTCCATTGGAACCGCTCACACCATACTCACCAAGGACCTTGGTTTCAGGCCTTACAAAAAACGTAAGGTCCATGGCGTTTCGGAGGCTACCAGCAAAAAGCGGTTGGATCGAGCTAAGAGGATCCTCTCTCGGCACGCTGGTCAGGAGTTTGTTTTTTCGGACGAGAAACTGTTCGTGCTGCAGCAGCCGCACAATGTGCAAAATGACCGGGTGTGGGCGCCATCGAGGGACAGCATTCCTGAATCCAATATAAACATCCCTCGGTTCCAAAGTGCCGCGTCGGTGATGGTTTGGGGGGCAGTATGCAAACGTGGTAAGCTACCCTTGGTGTTTATTGAAAAAAACGTCAAAATCAACGCGGCGTACTACAAAACTGAGGTTTTGGAAAAGGTTGTTGCCCCCAGTCTCCGAAGCCTCTACGGCGATGAGCACTACGTGTTCCAGCAGGACGGTGCACCAGCCCATACGGCAAATGTGGTTCAAGCCTGGTGTCGGGACAATTTAACCGACTTTCTGGACAAAACTTTGTGGCCTCCCAGCTCCCCGGACTTGAATCCTCTCGACTTTTTTGTTTGGTCCTATATGATGGCGAAGCTGAACGAATACAAGGTCAGCACTTTGGATCATTTCAAGACGGTAATTCTCAAAATCTGGGACGAAATGCCCATGCAGTCCGTGCGTGCCGCCTGCGACGCGTTCGAGAAACGTTTGAAGCTCGTTAAGGAGTACAAAGGGGGGGGTCATTCCAAGAGAAATGTTGTAAACGTTCCTTGTAAACATAGCTTTCAATAACATAAATCCAAAAAATAAAAAAACATGTTTTCATTTTTTTAACAAATTTTGAAAGTGTATCCGAACTTATTGAACACCGTGTACTCGATGGAACGTGCAAATGATATCGTTCGCAGACCGACCAGTCGTTGATTCATCCCATGTACAAGCGTTAACCGGGAAAGACCTTGTATACTTGCCAACGGGAGCAAAACTCTGGTTAAATGCCAGAAGCCGTCGAGAAAAGATTATCGTTTTCAGGCCTTCGAGTCTGGGCAGCTGTACCACCTAAGAGTTGAATAGAAGATATTTTAAAAAGCATAACTTAATCAAGTTTCCACAACTTAAAATGCACTACCTTCTGGAGATCTACGGCTAGAACAACAGTATCTGAAAGCACCGTTTCTCCGTCTTTACGGTAAGCTTTACGCGACATTTTGGCAATCCTTGAATGCTCGTCATAGCGAATACAGGTCGAACATGTATCTCCAATGATCGTTTCAGGATGTCCTGACGTCTTGCGATGTTGTGCTGCAATAACACAAACCTCACATTCTTCCTTCCCCAATTTTACCAGTGAAATATTCATTTCCCGCATTTTCTTACAATAAAGAGCGTAAGTAACGTCAAGTTCGTGGGTGTTCTGGAAATTTTGGTACATAAGCTTCTCAGTGAGATCTGATGGAAGATATAATCTGTTGGGGGCATGTTCTCTACGGTAATGCGACACAGTTGGACCGTACGACTGGATATGCTTTTCAATAGCATCACGCTTTGCTGTGCTCCGTCTGTACTTCCCACGTTGCGATTTCTTAGGCTGATCTGCTTCATCAACGCACCGATAAATGATGTTGCTGTGGAATTAATTATATAAGTTCGCATATTTTTAGGAATTGCCAGTCAGAAAAAGGTAAAATGTACTCACCCACAGTTGTCACCGTAACCGAAAGTGTTCAAAAAAAAAAACTTCCGACACACTTTAACGGAAGACCCGTTCGAGGCCACGAGTTGAAACACATAGCTGTTGATTTTTCTTGGTCCGTCTTCCTCATACCTGTACCGACGCCGTCGTTGAACTTCCGTGCGCTGTACGTTCTGACGGAATTAATTTGTCTGGTACTCTTGATTGAGGGTCCAAAACATCGCATTCAATTGAATCCGATCGTCTTTGGAAATGTTGGATCCACATTTTAACTTACACCCGCACTCATCAACCTTAACTTGGTGTGAACGGCGGCGCTTCTTCACCATGCATTTCGTTTTAATTTCTTTTTTAGTTAGCTTCCGTTTTTTTTTAGATTCCATATTGGCAGTGAAGCTGCCTTCGGAATCGATGTCACTAACTGTA
Organism: Aedes koreicus; assembly: GCA_024533555.2. NCBI lineage: Eukaryota > Metazoa > Arthropoda > Insecta > Diptera > Culicidae > Aedes > Aedes koreicus. The sequence continues at coordinate 107,383 of JAHHFK020005303.1, read as the reverse complement.
TCCTGCTTAGAATCTTCCAAAGATTTCAAGTATTGCATCCATGATGCCGGAGCTTTCTTAGCCGGAAACTGCTCGCCATTTGCTTCAAACCCGGGGAATTCATCTTCGGAACTTACGTTACCGTGAACTGAATCACCATCGGCAATCGAAACCGGAACCGCCGAAACCAACCCCTCGTCTTCGGAACTGTCCGCACACCCGTATAGTTTTAAATAATCGAGAGAAGACATTTTAAAACAATTGAATCCTAGCCATCTGATCACACGAACAACAATGAAACACCATTTGGCGTTGACGGCACCAGACAACGACTCTTCACGCAAAAATTGACAGTTTCTTATAGGATTATCCGGTAGAGTGAAAAGATAAGACAAGCACTGTCTAGCTTCACACACAGACTGACAGATGCTTGTGTGAGTTCACCATAGGAGTAAAGAGTTCACTAAATCGCCGTCAACGCTAATGCATCAAAGCAAGCACTGATACTGTTATGCATTTATTCTGACTCATTCATACGCAAATAAACGCATGTCAGTCACGTTCATATTTTCGCATGCTGTTTTGAACAAACAATGAACAAATTGTTTGTAAAAGTACTTTCCAATATATATTTCAACTAATGTGATGCATATATCCAAGTTTCGCTTTCACATTGACCCAATAAAAAGGAAAATCTGCGACGACTTCAACTGCGTTTTTCTCAGCTGCATGTTTTTGCTAGTGGGACTAACATGCGTTTATGGGCAGCTATGGCCTGCCAAACCAGATTATTCGAAGTGAATTTCGACAGCTTCTTCCGTTTGAAACAGCTATCCTCAGCAAACTTGTCCATACCCTTTGAATACTCCTGTTCCGGCAACTGCTTAAAATCCGCTTCGATGTGGGTCTCATCATTATGGACGCAGCACCTGTATTTCCTTAGCAACTCTGTGTAAAGTTTGCGGGCACGTGCTTTGGTATCACCATGCTGGCGTTCGTCCCAGAAACCCTGTTCCTTGTCCGTTTTTCAATCTGGAACATATTTTTGGCCCTATGGGTGAAATTTTGGAAGTGAAATGTTTGGATTTCGCTTGAAATGAGCAAGTAGCGCTTTTTTGTTTTTTTTTTTTTTTTTGCGCGTTGTTCTGGTTTTCGTCCAGCTTGTGGATAGTGGTCCACTGTAATCCGTTCATGGGAATTTTGGAGAACCCTTGACTTCCCAAGGCACGATGCGACAATCCGGGAATTCGCATGTGGTCGAACAAAATCCTTTCGCGAATGTTTTGCCTATTTTCTTCCATCTCGAACGGAATCTTACAGGCAACTGGATAACTAAGTGAATGTAAACAATACACTCTAAAGAGAAACTAGGCAAAATTAGGTTAATGCTGGCCAATGTCGCAATCATTATCGACTGACCCTATACTGATGATACTGCACTCATGAATATTGTAAGTCAAATCTTATGAACCGCTTAAGTTCGATCAATTCCATAGTTGCCGTATGTTTTTCATATCAATAAAATAAACTTCATTCAGACGCATTGGTACTATATACGCTAAGCGTGTACATTTCATAAGTGGGTGTAATGAAAAGCAGAGAGAGTGACGAAAAAATGGCTTCCGCAGACGATCTGTTGGTTGATCTCCTGATCTCCAACTAGTGCGTTGGAAGTATTTGGAGGTATTTTTCATTCGAATCAATGTTTTTTCATAATTATTGTGCACATAATTAAGAGTGAGTGTTCCATTTTTATTTTTAGAATGTGGAGTGGATGCAATCGCCCTTTTTTGTTGGACCAAAAATCAAATAACCGATGCCTATTTTAGTAACTAATTTTGACTGGAAAATTTACGTGATTTGGGCATGGAACTCAAGCTGGCGAAGACGTAATGTATGTGTATAATGAAATTTAATGCAACCTAATGAACATATAGATCGTATTGGTCTTCAAAACATTCAATGATTATTTACGAAAATAATAACAACCCGCCAGAAGCCGAGAAACAGGAAACGGAAACTATTCGTGCGATTCCAGCGGTTAAAATCGACCCAGGGGGTAAGTAATTTAACAATACAGAAAAAAATTGTCCGGTAAATCATAACATTTCAACAAAGCATAGTTTTTTACACATAGAGCGAACTGAACAATGCCCAAGATGCAGTTGACATTGGATCAGAGCCAGAGGACTTGATAGTTTCACAGGAAACCCAAGCCAAAGCCCATTCAGACACAGAAAAGATGCCATTCCAGAAAACCAATACGAAACGAATGCGTAGGACAGAGAAGTTCCGTAAGACAATTATTGACTCCTCGTTGAAAGTGAAACAACAAATCCATCGTTATGTCGCAAAACACGTTGCTGTAATGTTGCGTCAATAGTATTTTTTATGATCTTTAAAATCTGGCGCTTCTTATGTTTTATAAATGTATAGAACGTATGTTGCCCTCCCGTAGCCTCCCTTAGCTCAGTCGGCAGAGGCGCAGCTACAAAGCAACACTATGCTGAAGGTAGCTGGCTTCGATGTGGTGTAGGAATGTGTTATCAAGAAAAATTCCTCGACTCCCTGGGCGTAGAGTATGATTGTACTTGCCACACAGCCATACTAATGCAAAAATGGAACCTAGCATCGATTGCTCTCAATTAATAACTGTGGAAATGCATTTAAAATACTAAGTTGAGGACAAGCAATAAGCTAATTGTGAAAGCAACACTCTTGAAACGCAAAAAAAAGAAGCACAAAGTTCATCATATTTGCGTTGCGTTGATCTACAAAAAAAATGAAGCGTTATTTACTCTACAAGTTTGCTTAGGATAGGTGTCTGGAGAAGAATTGAAATAATCAGAGTTAAAAACAGGTTTGTTTCACAGAGGAACCCTAAGTAAAACCATTTCAATTTCTCTACTGCAGTCAAGGCAAGACAAATTGAGGCGCGTTGGTGCTCCAGAGGGATTTCCGGAAAAAACTGACGCGGTTGATCAAAGCAACGATCGATCGATTTATGTGTGTCGTCCGAGTATCAGGGACGCTCTCGAGTCCTTTCGAATCTCGGAAAAGGTTACGGCAAGGTGGTGGATTGTCGTGTTTGTTGTTTAACATTGCATTGGAGGGTGTGATTCGAAGAGCTGGGATAGACACGTGAAAATCTGTCCAACTATTTGGCTTCGCCGACGACGTAGATATCGTAGCACGTAACTTTGAGATGATGGCGGAAACGTACATCAGACGTAAGGCTGAAGCTGGTTGCATTGGGCTTGTGATTAATGCGTTGAAAACAGAATACATGAAGAGAAGAGGCTCACGAGAAGACAATGTAAGCCTCCTACCAAGAGTTCAGATCGACGGTGATGAAATGGAGGTAGTAGACGAATTCGTGTATCTGGGCTCATTGGTGACCACCGATAACGACACCAGCAGAGAAATACAAAGGCGCATTATGGCTGGCAACCGTGCCTACTTTGGACTCCGAGGGACGCTAAGATCAAGCAAAGTTCGCCGAACTAAAAAAATTGGCCATCTACAAGACATTAATTAGACTGGTAATTCTCTACAGTCACGAAACATGGACATTGCTAGTAGAGGACCAACGTGCCCTTGGTGTCCTTGAATGAAGGGTGCTGCGTACGATCTACGGTGGAGTGCAGATGGAAGACGGGACGTGGAGGAGGCGAATGAACCACGAATTGCGTCAGTTGCTGCGAGAACCTTCCATTGTACACATCGCAAAAATCGGTCGACTAAGATGGGCTGGGTATGTCCTAAGAATGTCGGACGACAGTCCTGTGAAAATGGTTCTCGAAAACGAACCAACGAGTACAAAAAGAAGCGGCGCGCAACGAGCAAGGTGGATCGATCAAGTAGAAGGCGACCTGCGGACCCTTCGCAGACAGCGAGGCTGGCGAAGTACAGTCATGGACCGATTACAATGGAGACAACTTCTGTGTACAGCAGAGGCCACACTGGCTTTGGTCTGATTGGTAAGGTAAAATATGGTGCTCCAGAGTTTCGGAATCACGGAAAACTTCTAATCAATTCAATCCTTTCCAGTATCGAAATTGGGTGAAACTATTTTAAAATATTGGAAGAAGTTCGCCTTTTGGGAGCGCTCTGCCTTTTGGAACGCGAAGTTATTTTTGGGTACTTATTTGGTTTTAAGAAAATGTTCTTGGTAAAAATTGTGAAGCAGGTGTGGTTCTAATGTAAATACTCACCTTGCCAGAGAAAGTATCATTCTGGTTCTATCCACTGTTTGCTTTTCATCTTTTACGATCCAAGTTGAGCAGAAAATCTGAAAAAAAGACAACAGAAAGAAACACAACATTTTAGCTTAAGAATAGTTGAGACACTCGAACAAAAAAAAGAAGACAAATGACAAACAAAGAAATAAATCGTCATCAGCTAAGAACGAATCCCATACCCTCAAAAAAAAAACGGACCAAACGACAGAAGAATTATTGCTCCAAACATTTGCATTCAAAACAACTGTAGCGTTAATTGAAATTTTGTCCATGAAACCGGTTCCATTTAATCCCATTCCGGAATCACCCGTCTCGTCATGATAGCAAACAAGTGGGAAATGGGTCAAAATTTATTTCCTCGTTATTCGAGGAGTTCCAAATCTTAGCCGACGGAGGAGCGGAGTGAGTAAAACCGATCAATCCTTTTATCTAAAATTCATGCCTTTACCCTGCAGACCGACACCCGCTGTGGATATATTTCTCGCACTCGAAAATGAAGGCGAAAAGAATAACGAGGCGAAATGTATCTCCAACCACCAGATATATATATAAAAACATAAAACAAAACTTTTCCGGCTCGTTTGGGACACCGATCTCGGAATTGGCGCTAAATTTGAATTGCGTTTGCACATACTTGCCCTCATTTGCTCCCTTCCATGATACTTGAAATTGGTACCACTTTGACACTTGCAAGCACAACTAATCTATTTCAGATTAGGAACAGTCGAAATTTATGATTTTAAGAGAACATTTCTGGAGTATTCTTTAAAATAGGCTTGGACCTCCTCAGAGGAAATCATCAACTTCGCCTCCAGCCACATTTCTCAGCATGAACGGAAAAACCCTTATACCAAATTGGAAAAAACTTCACAGACTTTAGGCTCTTTAAAAGTGTCACCGCTAGAAGTTGAAAATTCCGACGACATTGGCTTGAAGGTTTCCGGCTTTGTGCCTTTCTTGCAATCTTCGTCAACTTAGTTTTCTAGCGTTGCGAAAAATCCATTCTTTAATTGTGGAACAGGAAAGGTGGTGCGCGATTTCAAACTTTCAGTAAAGATGAAGTCAATTGTGAAAATATATATAGAAACTATTTTTTTGTGTGTTTACGCCACAACGTCCATTGAATCGAAGTGGTTCTGGAAAAATGGTGGAATATAGAAAACCAATGCAGAAGAAATTAATAGCAAGACAGTAAGGTTATGCTGCAGTTCGAAGCTAAGACTAATGCAAATTTTGAAATCCAAGCTCTCCTATGCATCCACGATTTCAAATTAGTTCCTTATAAGCCTCTCAAAACTTGAATTCATTTAGGTAATCCAGTTTGGATGTGCAAATCTCGTTTGAAATTTGTTTGGAAATTGCTATAGCAAAGCTCAACTGTTTGTTTGCGTCACTCTACCAAAGCACACTAAATCAATCTGCGTTTGAATTTTTCAGCCTCAAATATGAAATATGCTGAAAATAACTTTTCGAATGAATGTAAAGAACAAAAGCTATCATTCAGGGGTGTCTTATAACTAAGCTCTATCAACTGCTTAACAGGCAACCTTGGTGCATCAAGCACGTCGAATAGAGAACAAACGTCATGGCTACTTTGTCACATTGAACAAAATTGTGTTGTTTACTTTAGGGCTGTTTGATCCTTCCAAAAATATTGTCAATATTTTAAAGTTGTTTCATTTATGGATATGCCACTCAAAAACAATCGTAGATGAAGTCGTAGCTGTGAAAAGTTATATTAAAATAAACACTATAAACTGCTTCAGAAATTATGAGCACACTTTCAAAATATTAAAAATGTGTTGTTTTTCAAGATTTCAATTATTTTATTTGGCAAATTATATCAGCACTGGTTTTTTTTAAATAACATTTTACTCTTCTTCAATCAAAATCTTTAATTTTAAATCAGACATCTCACTTTCCCTCGCAAATAACCTTTAAGTTCCTGCACCATTTTCACAACTGTTATCCAATCCTTTTTAAATGTTTCGACGTCATCCGCTGGTTTAACGAATTTCTATAGCTTTGCTCTGGTCAAAGCTCAGAGAGTCTCGATTGGCCGTGCCTCTGGGCGATTTGGCGGATTCATGTCTTTCGGCACGAAACAGATATTTTGGCTTTTGTACCACCTAGTGTGTCCGACGGCATAATGACATGATGCCAAATCAGGCCAAAATATGACTGGACGATCATGCTGCTTGATCATCGGCAATAAACACTTCTGTAGGCATTCCTTGATGTTCTTCTGGGTTTTCATTGTCTCCGATGTTACGCACGGGCTAGATATTCGAATATTGCCTGCCACACCATCACCTTCTTGCCGAATTTTTCGGTGAAAATGGCCTTCTCCGTTTCGGGGATAGCCGTGTCCTTGCGTACAGTGAAGTATTGTGGTCCAGGAAGGGTTTTACAATGCAATTCCCCAAAAGTTTAATCGTTCTTGATTATACACCCAGAATTTCTAAACGCAATTGGGCTCTCGGTTTCACAGACGCGGGCTGATTTGAGTTCCTTTTGGGTTTCTTCTGTTTCCGGTATGTCTTGAGTCCAAGTCGCTCTTTTGCACGCATCACGTTGGACGTCGAGGTCCCTATATTTTTTGCTACATCTCAAACAGAAGCCGATGGTTTCCGCTGAAAGGCATCCCTGATCTTCTTGTCAATAGCAGAACTTACAGGAAAGGATTTTCGACCACTCCTCGGTGCATCTTCAAATGTACATTGTTCTCCATATTTTCTAACTGCAGTTCGTACCGCTCCGACGCTCACACCCTCTATCTTGGCCAATTTTCTTGAAGAGATTCCACTCACAGTGTACCATTTGTGAACGATACTTTTTCTTTGCTCCGGAGTAAGACCACGCATTTTGAAAGTCAAGCAGAAACGAAGTTTTTTTTTGATGCTATGACATTCAGAAATGTTTAAGCAAAAGGACGCAGCCAAAATAATTTGAAAGATTGTTTAATTCAAAAGACCGTTAACATTAGGTGTGCTTATAATTTCTGGAACATTCTATACCCCAGCAACACAAAACTAACATAATTGGTTGCAGTTACTTGACTGTGACTTAATTGAGTTGCATTCAATCTAACTTATACTGATTTGCAACAAGTGCTAATAGGGTTTCAGTCAAAAGTATCGACTGACTTCGAAAAGTATTGCAACACACACTTCGCGAGTAATTCATAATAAGGGCCTTAAAGCCAACTGTAAACAATGACATTGTACGATAGTTTCTCAAGATTCTCTAAGCACTCTTTTGAATTGAAAGTAAAATCTATTAGAGGAATGTTGGCGTAGTTCTGTATTTTAGGAATCCCGTTATTCGTAATAAATTAACGTTTACGTCACTGTTTACAATTGGTTTTAAGGTCCTTATCATGGATTACTCTAGACTATAGACTCGAGACCCAATCAACTCACCTAAAACGAGGTAAATTCATAATATTATATCTGTAAATGATGATGACCTAAAAAGTTCAAACCTTCAGCACCAAGTTGTTCAAAATATCAAGGACTTTCGGAAGGTTGAGAGTATGGTTTGGAATTCAGTCGCGACGTGGCGCTGAGAGACATAAAGAAGAAAACATTGTTGACCGAGTTCATATCGTGATCTTGACTTCCTAGTAAGTTTGAACATTCAGTAAAGTAGTTCATAAGGTCAAGAAATTTTGAAAGGTGGAAAGGTTGTTCGCAATTTGATCACTATAAGAACTGTATCGAAAATAAGTTATCCACATATTTTTCTTTCAAATCATATAAAAAAAATGTTTTATTCAAACAAATGGATGATTCTTCATTGTTCGGGATTCAACATGAACATTGTAAAGACCGGACGCAATTAATATTATTCGTTCACGAATTTGCGATATTTGATCGAAAACTTTTCATCAAGCTCCAGACAAGTGTTTCACCAAATTTTTTGGACGCCTTAGCCAAAATATTTTTTGAAGTCCTGCATATTCTCAGCTGCTTTACCAGTCTAGACCCTCTTCACAGTCGCCCAAATAGCGTTCGATGGGCCGAAGCTAAGGGCAATTTGACTGATTGATTTTTTTCTCAACGAAATCTATACCCTTTTCCATGAGCCAACTGAGAGTTGTTTTGGCGTATTACGCCAAAGAAGTAGCGTTGGCGAAGGCAATATCCTCTTTTTCAGACACTCAAATCGATAAATTTTCTCATTGATTGTTGTGGTAGTGTAGAAAATGGTAGACTTTATACCGCAAGAACAAATTGCTTGCCATACCAGAACTGTTTCGACCAAACTTCTACACTTGAATCGACCTGTCTGCATCGCTTCCCAAGCAACACACCCGTTTTATAACAATTGAAAATACTTTTATATTACTAGATTTGGTTCTAAAGGAGCTTACTCAACAAAAAAAAAACATGAAGATGTGTTACTCGGGTTACATCCTTTTCTACGACGGCAGTGCAATATTGTGGACCTGGAAGGGTTTTTGAGTCCTCTTTGACATAGGTCTCGTTGTCCATCAAAATGCGTGCATCAGGTCGCTTCAAAACTCGCGAATACAATTTACGGGCCCTTGTTGCTACGCGTTGCTTCTGTTCTGCACTATGTTTGGCGATTGTCTGCTTCTTGTAGGTCTTCAAGTTGTTCCACCTCTTGATACGTTGAATCATTCCAACACTGGCTCCCGCTTTATTGGCCAAATCACGTATTGATAGTGAGTTGTTCTTCCGAATAAGAGCTGCCACTTTGTGATCCAGTTTAGGGTTGGAAGATCCGGGTTTTCTGCCTCTTTATGACCGTTCATCCAAAGAACAGTGTTCCCCAAACTTGGTTATGATGGATTTTACACTCGCGTGATGAATTCCAAAGCGCTTCGCCAATTGTCGCATAGTTACGCCATGTTCACGTCACTTTGTGTCCAAGACCTTAATTTTCACATCTTTTCTAATGCGCGACATTTTGAAAACAATTGATTCGAGAAAATCTAGGCAGACGGATCCTTTTGCTGAAGCTTCTTTACATATCGCTACAAGCGTTGATTTCATCCCAAAGGGTGAATCGCTCAGCATACTTTTTTCCCGTGCTATTTTTTTGAGTGTGTCTACAAGCGTTGCAATGTTCTGGGAGTTCCCGTTATGTGCCGAAGGTGCCGATGTGTTGACAGCCCAAATTGTTATTTTCTACTGAGCCTAGCAACCAGGCAATGCAAATTGGAAAGGTTGCTGGTTTCTTATTTCAATAAGCCCAACTGTCAAAAGTGTACCTCAGTGTGCCACACATGTGGTATGGATTGAAAATCGAAGTGCCGCAGTTATGAAACATATCCGTCTAGTGTGTAATACTTCGTGGTTGACACACTGTTCTAAGCGAATTACCCTTGTTTCATCCGCTGAATTCATCGTGTGCGTAGAAATGTCGAAAAATAGTGCAAAAAGACCGAAGTACATATTCGGATTGTTTTGATTTTTCGATAGTCCAGACATATCACGCCTACCAAATTTAATGCAGTACCTCACTGATTGCGCAAATATCTCCGGGATTATCGAGGTCACGCAGAGTTTCACTTTAGTGATCGTTTACCAATAATATACTTTATCCAAAATCTAATAATTAATGCTCAAAAAGTAATTGGAATGCAGCTCCAACTGTACCAACAGCAGAACAATAATGTGAAATTGGGCAATGTCAGGTGGACTATGAACGTCGTCTACGATCCATGTCAAGGATAACTCGATCGAAACGAAAAAAAAAACAATAGATAATTTATTGGAAATCTATCATTTTGGAAGTGTTCATTTTTCCCATAAACTTTTCCAACTTTCTCTTCTTATAACTGTTCCTTGGGCGTAACCTAACAGAATAAAAAAAAGGCAACTTAAATCGGACAATCCGTTCTGGAGTTATGCGTGGTCTTACGTATGCCACTCTGTTTTATATATATATATGGAAGATTGATATGGGCTTCAGTCGGGTCATAAAACTTCAGTAGGGTGTAACTCAAAAATATGCCGAGCGATTTTTTTGAAAATCCCCCCAGCGATGTTAAATACCAATACAAAACAACTGGCATTTATCGTTTCGATGGTATATTTTTTAATTTTTAATTTTGATTTTGATTTTGATTCCGGATTTTTTATTCTGTGTAGATTTCCACTGTAATGGACATGAACAAAAATCTTGGGCTTCAGTAAAACAATATTTTGTCGGTTATTTTAGAATCCTCTAAAGCCTTTTTTTTTGTATTTCAAGCTTATTGCTTGCTCCCAACTTAGTGTTCGAAATGCACTTTCACAGTTATCAATTGAGAGCTTTCGATGACAAGTAGCATTTTTGCATTAGTATGATTATGTGGCAAGTACAATCATAACCTATGCCCAGGGAGTTGAGAAATTTCCCTTTACGAAAAATTCCTAAACCAGACCGGGAATCTAACCTAGCCACCTCCAGCATGATGTTGCTTTGTAGCTGCACCTTTACTGACCGAGCTAAGGGAGGACCATCGCATTTTGAGAGACCTCTGGAACTTTACTGTCATAGGCTTCAAATGGTGAGTTGACAACTTCGAAGGAGGGTGCAACCGACCTCTGGTCTTCACAAGTTCCTACCTCACGCCTCCACGAGTCAAATAACCACGAAAGACTGCCAGCTGAAACATGGAGACGCTGGTTGGCGTAGCCTGGGCAATGTTGTCATTTTGACTATAGCGAAGTGAACGGGTGCGACCTCAAATCATATAATTTTCAATTGTCATATGTCCTTTTTAATTCAACCTAAATTTCCATCCAGAGCCAACCTGGAAACCTTTGAATGCGTTTATCTCCGTAAATAAGCGTCTAATCGCATAAACAGGGGGTTCGAAATCGTCGATTTTCGTAAACCCGGTTTTGGTCCAAAAAAGCTTACTTAAACCCCAATTTTCCATCAGGTAGGCTCTGGAAACTTTAAAATACGTTTATCTCCGTAAATAAGCGTCTAATCGCTTATATAGGGGGTGTGAAATCGTCGATTTTAGAAAACCCGGTTTTGGTTCAGAACATTTTATAAACCTAAACCGTCATCAACCATCATCGTCAACCATCATCATCATCATCCTTCAGCAGATAGTCTGACCGTTCGAGAAGCGATCGGGAGAAAGGCCTTTACGATCACATTTGCGAACACAAAACGAAATAGACTTTCAACACACGTGTGCTGAAGCGAGACCGTTCTACCAACGACTGTTGTGGAACATATTTGGGCACTCACGGTTCATTCGACCGTCGGTATTCTGTTTCGACTGACTCACTCGCAGTGTTGTGAAGTAGGTATTTTGATAAAGTATTCAAACAAATTAAATTTTGATTTTGTTACTTTGTTTTGTGTTTTCTTGTTCCAGGCTACGATGAGAAAATATTATTACTGCTAAGAAATCACAAATAACTCATACTGCAAAACGTTCCGTTAGGTAACATACAAGGAACACATAATGAACTTTAACTTTAATAATTGTTGCGAATGTTTTATTTACACCTCTTTTATTTTTGAGCTTTTAAATTCCACCCCTATTAAACAACTAGAACATTCATAGGAAAACGAAAAAAAAAATCAACAAATGGTTCAGTTTATTGAGGAGGATCGCAGCTAGCCGTGCTTTGAAAATGACGTGTTTTGTTTTTGCTGCGTCGTTTTCGCGGAAAGAAAATTAAAAAATATAGCATCATTCAACTGTAATAAATGGTGAAATTATAGTTTTCCCAAGTGCTTTGCGTAGGACGTTGAGAATGGAAGCCCTCTCATAGTGTGTTATGGTCGTGTTTCCTGAGATGGATTGTTTTTTCCCATTTTTTGTGTGTTTTTAGTGACCCGCTCCTCCATCCGGACGAGCTTTCCAGCATCAGGTAGGAAACATTGGTGAGATCGTTTTGATTATCAAAAATATACCTTAACTATATACACGCCAGGATCAAGAACTTCCATTTTTGATTCTGGAAGTGTGAAACCACTTCACATATCCATTTGATGTGTGAAGATTTTCATGCGGGGCTTATTGTTTATGAAGATGACCTCAGAATGTACGTGTAGGAACAGGTATTCTTGAAATGGGTCGTTGGATTTTCAATAGAGCTGTCACCTTCAATCTCCAGGGCTAAAAATGTTTGCACATAGTGATCACACATAAATTACTGAAGAAATGCAGACAAGTTTCTTCCATAAAAGCACTGCCGGTCAGTGGGAGATTGATTGTAAAGACACACACACACACACACACACACACACACACACACACACACACACACACACACACACACACACACACACACACACACACACACACACACACACACACACACACACACATCTGAAACTTTACTGTCATTATTAAAATGATCACCAATGCGATAGAAGACATATTTACTCAATTTAACTGAAAGAGGACTGAAAAATTATGGGTTTATTTTAAAAGGGTATGCTATTCTTTGATGACTGGTCGATTACGCTTCAGTTTCAACAAATCATTTTCGATCGCTCAAGGAATCAGATAAGGGCAACATATTTTTTTTTGTCACACTGATAACACTTTTAGAATGTTTCAGTGGTAAACATAAATGTGCCATAAATACGCATTTGATCGTTATAAGTCTTAGTTTAAAGTACAAGGACGGTTAATCGTCGTTCCACACGATGCGATCCAAAAATACCTGACTGGTTGCTTGTGTTGCTAAATGTATTCAAATGTATTCCGAATATTATCCGCACAACAAAATGGTGTTAAAACTATCTTTTATTGTTGGATTAAAAAACTAATATGTATTGTTTGTTACAGCAATATGTTTGCAAATTACAAGTTTTTTTTTGTTCATTTCAAAATGGCCGCCTCGTGCTGAGATGCACGCCTTCAAACGTTTCGGGAAGTTATCCACGATGGCCACGAGTTCTTCGACAGATATTTGTTCCCAAACCTATAAAAAAGACGATTTTAGATAGTCTAGTGACTTATGTGGTGTACTGCAGGCTCTTACTCCATACCGACCATACCGAATAGTGCATCGGAATCAAATCCGGTGAGTTAGAAGGCCATTCACCTTTCGTTAAAAAGCTTGGGAAAATGCGTTCGCAAAGACTAATAGTCTTTTTTGCTTCATGAGCCGGCGCCCAGTCTTGTTGAAAAATCCCTTCATTTGTGCCCAAGAGCTGCGATGCCCAAGTAGCTACTGTGTCAGTAAGTAGCTTATGATATACCGGTTGATTCACTTTCACTCCCTTGTCGATGAAGATCAAAGGGCCTTTTCAAAAACCACGTAGACTCATTTTTGAAAATCTCAGCACCCCCCTTCCCCCCTTGTAGACTTTTCACCATACATTTTTTTGAAATTTTGTATGAAGCGTAGACTTTGGACAGAGCCCCCCCCCCCCCCCCCAGAAAAGTCTACGTGGTTTATGAATAGCCCCAAAGGGGTTTTGCCGGAATGAGTTATTCGACCAGCACTGACCGATAACGGGCGTTGGATAAGCGGTTCAGGAGAACCGTCGCTTTTCTCAACTGGTTTACTTGCATGGTGTCATTCAAGTAGTGATTCTTGCACATTTTATATGACTGAAGCTTCAAATCGTTGTGATCTATGGCTCTAACGGAACATTTTAACATTTTCAGTAATTTTGCCAACTTTCGGATGGAAATCGAAGAATTTCGCTTGATTCGTCGCCGGATAATTTCGCGCATTTGTAGAGTCCGAACGGTGCGCTTTATTCCTCTCCCTACGCGATCATCTAGCGTTCCAAGCTGTTGGTATCGTTTGATTACGTCAGTCACTGTAAATTCTGCCATATTCAGGGTCGTTGCAATCACTGAAACAATTTTTCCGTTTCAAAAAAGCTCAATTACATCGGCGCGCAACTCATTCCGCTTCATTTTGAATGAATTAGAAATCACAACTGTACAAAACTTACTGCATATAAAGGCAATGGGTTAAGATGTTAAACCATGTAGGTATGCTTAGTTTAATCCGCTTTGTTGTATTAAGGAATGCCGACATGGTCCGTACGGATACTCTGCATACACCCTGTAACATGCAAACTAGGTGTCAGACGTAAACAATCATGTCTTTAAAAGTTTAAATAAAACTTAAAACATCATACACATGTATGACAAATCAGATAGTCAAATAAGTGAATCTAGATTCTAATTGCAAGAAACGTATTCCTTCATGACTAAACTAGTCAATATTAAATTTTATAGATCTACAGCATGAAACATGGAAAATATTACTTTAACATTTATGTTTTTGGTGCTAACTACTCGGGGCCCCTAAATACTAAAAACCTAATTTCATCATCATAGACGCCAATAATCACGCCAGATCAACAGCTGAAACCATTCCTTAGCCAAGCAATTAGCTTTTTCACTAGGTCGATATCTACTAAGGCGTCACTTTCGGTCCATATTAAATTTTTCATCAACTTCTTCGCCGTACCCTTCTGTCATTGCTGCGAATTGTGCCTGTTCGTCCGTCATTGGCCATGAAGCGACAACCAAGCAAGGAAATTTTCATTTTGCTTTCGATTTTCTGACTGCTTTTTGCCGGAGTTGATTGGAACGGGTCGAATGTCGGTCGGTCGCCGGCAGCTAGAACTTCGAGTCGTTCGTCTCGAGTTTTCCATTTTTTCAATTTTACAATATGCAAATATCCTCCACCACCTAGCCGTGTTGTCGTCGAGGCTGTTCGGGTGTCCATCCACACGATAGAAACGCGGGCTGTCGGTTTCTGATCCTCGAGTCAGGGCGAAAAGAAAAAAAATCAATATTGAACACATTCATTCAGTCACTCTATTTACAATTCTGACTGACTGAATTGCGTTGGATTCGAATGAACGGGGAATGGGGGGAGGTCATTTCATATATCTAGTGCCTGGGAAATGGATGTGTGCAATCAGCAAATGCTGGTGGCACTTTAGAAAGGTACATTATGCATATGCACAGGGATTTCAAAGGGAATTTCAACTCTATGGAAAGGTGTAGTGTTTAAAGGATGCTGGATTAGCTCTTTTTGCATCGGATCGAACGTAAGGAAATGGTTTTTTTAATCTTTAGTACTCCGTATGGCTCTTTCGTAAAGGGTAGTAGCTTATGATAGCGTTGAGTAGAGGATTGCTTCGTCGTGATTGGCTAATTTTGTTCTGTCGCGTAGCGAACATCGATTCATCACGACCCAAAAACTGATTGTATCGATGATTCATATGTCATATAAGGCTCTTGCACATCAGACAAAGTCACCTCCGGAATTGCTCCTGTACTCATTTCTGTACAGCACACATATGTGAAATTAGAACCTAAAGAAACGACACTCAACAAAGAAGGCTCAACTAAGCCATATGCGTCCGGTGGCGTCCCAAGTCGGCGTCGAAGGTTGAAGGTTGCCTCCTTTATAAACTGCATTCAACTGAACTACACAAACACGATGAAAAGGCAAATATTCAACCGGTACACACAACTTTGCATATCTACGAGCCACTCGAACAGTCCCATGCATAGAACAGCAGAAAGCAGGACGTACAAATACAATCGTTCTCAGCTAAGAATATGCATTACCAATTCTAATTTTCTCTAACGACCTTATTTGGCCTCCCGACTGCTTTTCGGGCTAGTAGATGACAAAGGCGAACAACAAGCAAGCCTCTGACACTTTAACATATTGAGTAGTCGATTGCTCTCGATGGCCATTGTTCGGTTTCGGTCGTCGACTACATTTGCTCGGATTTTTTTTCCTAAATGATAGTAGAAAGGTCTCCTTTCATTCGACGGGCCAAACTGCATATGCTAATAATGTTTATCTGTGTCTTGTAACATGAGTTGAAATTACTTATGACCCAGTGTTGCGGAATATCATGCATCACAAGCAGCACCCGTTGGACTTGTGCTTGCAACATGAATCTCGGATGCCGTGTTACATCGTCTAAATATCACTCCCATTATAGCCGGGACAGCCACTAACAACGTCTAGAAAAGCTGTGCAGCAACATTGACAAATTGAATGCACATACCGGCGCAGTGCCCTTTTACTGCAGAAACGATGAGACCATTACTGTTGACTCGCGTGGTTTATTCTGCTGTTCATGTTCTATCATTGGAATGGAAGCCTTATGCCCTTCGTTAAAATTACGTAGGGTCGAGCACCACTTTGGCAGCGAATCAATTTCCGTCAATTATTCGGTATAGCTTAGCTTGATATTTTAAACATTAATGCAGCCATAAACGCACTAAGCTTGTTGAACGTGGTCCGTTGCCGAAGTAAAAGCACTCCACCCTACATAAAGTTCAACGCAAGCAACACGTGAGTTTAGGCAGGACGAACGCTGTTTTTGCATTACCTGACCGCAAAGTATGAACAAAAGCTACCACTCATATTTTTATGAAAACTAAAACCAAAATCAAACGAAGACAACCATATTTATTTACATCCAGCTTCGTGCCATTCGCTTAACATAGCGAGTAGCGAATAACAGTCATGTACCTGAGGTTTTCGCAACCCTCGCAACTATTTCTTGTCCCTCGAACGGGGAGGAAAAACAGATAAAATATCTTCATGCAATTTATATCCCTTTCCGGCATGTTGCAATACATCCACCCTTCACCGAGGGAAGAAAAAAAACACGCTAACCTTTCGCAATGTGCACGCATTCCTGCGCATTGAAAAACAGAGCCGGGGGAGAAATCCGTGCTCGAATTGCACACACAGGATATTATGAAGAATTATTTTTTTGTGTATTGCAACTCGACAGGATTGTGTACATCGTTGTGTATGTGGTTCAGTGCAGTGTAGAATCACGTGAGCATGATGGATGAAAATGATAAATCAATCTCGCTTGCTGGATCCTGGCAAAGATATCACGGGACACAGATTGCATCCGGGTGAAATTTAAACTGTTGCAATGGATAAGCTTGCTGACAGCTAGATGGGGCTTCTAGCAGTGGATAATTGGACGAGTTTATCTTGTAAATCTACACTTCCTCACGTTGTGGACTGAATTTTGAGGTTTCGATCTTAAATGACCTTCGACTTTCTTGTTCCAAAGATTAAATTTTTTTATCAATTTCCATCTTCCAGAAGATAACTATCAGGTATATCAATAAATGTCTGAACACTTTATCTGTAAATAGATGCAAATCCAAAATAAATGGTTGCCACTTAAAACACTTCTAAACAAAATATTAGCATTTGCATTAGCATTGACGTTTGCACACCTCGTGTATGGAGCTACGATGAGAATTAATTCGTTGGAGACATTGCATGTCACCATGAAACGTTACTAGTAAGTTTCTTCGCGCAATAATCTCCACCAAGACACTCCTCGATCGTGCACCTGGCCACGTCCATGCAACCGTTGTAGATCCACCTTAATAATACACGGTTAACCCACGTAACCTTCAGTAGATATAAAAGGAAAATGGAAAAGAATAGTCGGAGAGAATAGTTAAACAGAATGCCCTGTTAGGTGTACAGAACAAACATTTATTTAAAATGGTCGTTGGGAGCATCTAGTCTAAGAAGGTTAAGTGATGCTCCATTTCTCTTCAAACGGTTGGGGCCTAAGCTTTAACTATAGCCTTAGCCCCATATGGCTTATGGTTATAGCGCCATCACTCGCACTCTGAAAAACGAAGAATGTCTAAGAATATAAGTACGGCGGTGAAAGATACCTTGTCAGAGGATTTGCGCTCCTAATTGCATCACTACACAACAACATGGCACCACAAGGGACGTCAGATCCAGCATACACGGTAGCGGTGAAGTTGACCATTTCGAGCCGAAACAGAGAAAGAGATAGCCCAAGCAACACCAAACTGTCATAATTAGTAACAGCAACTTTAATGCGACCTAATTGAGTCAAATTGAAGTTGATTCAATCAATTTGCAACAAGTGTA
Organism: Aedes koreicus; assembly: GCA_024533555.2. Lineage (NCBI taxonomy): Eukaryota > Metazoa > Arthropoda > Insecta > Diptera > Culicidae > Aedes > Aedes koreicus. The sequence goes on along the minus strand of JAHHFK020005303.1, from coordinate 89,286 downwards.
AGCCCCCATTTTTTTTAAAACCCTAAAATTAATTATTATTTTTTTTTTTATTTTTGTTCCAAGATTAGCATTATTACATAAAGTAGAGATAACACAGAAAGACTAATCTAGGGGTTTTTTTCATTAGGGCGAATCTACAATTGAGAGACTCTCTCCGGGCTCGCTCTCTTTCATTCATAAATCAATCACCTTTACGTTTTTCATTCTACTATTTGTAGAGTATGCTAGCCAGCACTGTTGTGTTTCGATCTGTACTAAAGAATGCCTCGAAAGTTTTATAATGGCGCTGTAATGAATGCAAGAGAGCGAGCCCGGAGAGAATCTCTCAATTGTAGATTCGCCCTAATGAAAAAAAAAAACCCTGGTAATACTTAAAAATATAACAAGCCGCTAAACATTCTCCGGAATAATTAACTTCACGAAAAACATGAAATCTATATCGAATGAATCGATTAAAAAAAAACACCAAAACAAACATTAACAACACAACTCAAAGACTTATGTTAAGAATAAGAAGAAGGAATTTATAGTAATTCAGTGAAGTGAAGAAAGTGTTCACAACAAAAAAAGAAGAAGTTTTTGAAGGGCGAACGATCAGATGATAAATAAAGGGTGTCCAAAGTCAAATTGCATCACTTTCAATAAGCTGTAACATTTCGCCCTTTGCGTTGATTTTAACGAAATTTTGGGTGAAATTACCTAAGCGTGTATTGTTTACATTGCGTGAGTTTCATTGTGCAATGTGTCGTAGTTTCCAAAATGGAGTCGAAGGAACAGCAAGTGCGCGAGAACATTTTGCACACGCACCTCGACAACCCACCTCTTTCGCACCGAGCCATCGGAAAGATGTTGAAAATTCACCAGTCTACAGTGTCTCGTGTCATAAAACGTTTTGGGGAACGTTTAACTGTCGATCCAAAGAAGGTGAGTGGTGGAAAAAGTGTTCCGTACTGTGTGAAGGATCACAAGTGAGTGGTTGCTGCATTTAAACGCAAACCCAACTGTTCCGTTCGGGATGTCACGAAAAAGCTGCACTTGACCAAAAGCTTCGTGCAGAAAGCCAAGAAACGAGCCGGGCTCCGTTCATTCAAAGTTCAGAAAGCTCCAAACCGCAATGAAAAACAGAATAGGACAGCTAAAACACGTGCGCGTAAGCTGTACACACAAATGTTGACGAAACCACACTGCTGCATCATGGACGATGAAACACACGTAAAAGCGGACTTTAAACAAATTCCTGGCAACCAGTATTTGACTGCGAAAGACAAGTTCAATGTTCCAGAGTCCCTCAGGAAACAGAAAGCGTCAAAGTTCCCCAAGAAATTCATGATTTGGCAGGGGATGTGTTCGTGTGGTAAACGGAGCAAGCCTTTCATGACAACTTCAGCTGTAAATGGTCAAGTATACATGAATGAATGCCTGAAAAAACGACTGCTTCCGTTTCTCAAAACACACAACGTTCCTACATTTTTTTGGCCGGACCTAGCCTCTTGTCACTACTCCAAGGATGTTCTTCACTGGTACAAAACGAATGGTGTCAATTTCGTGCCGAAGGATCTTAGTCCTCCAAACTCTCCAGAGTTGCGGCCAATTGAAAAATATTTGGCTATAATGAAGCACGAAATTCGTAAGCATCCTTAAGTTGTCACTACAGAACAAGAAATGTTGAAGTCATGGTTGAAAGCGGAAAAAAATGTCGATTCAAGGGTTGTCCGAAATCTTATGCGTGGTATTAAGAAGAAAATTCGGGCTTTTGGATTTCGTAAAGAAATACAGTGCAATAAAAATACCTAAACCAAGATTATATATTTTATTTTATTCCCTGAATATTTCATGACAATCGGTTGAGAGACTTGTTTTTGGGTACTAGTTTAAAGTGATGCAATTTAACTGTGGTCACCCTTTATAATTGTAAAGGATAGCTCATGTTTGAAAGAAGGCCAAATCTCTGAAAAAAGTATTATATTTTTAAAACGGCAATTCTAACTCAAAGAACAAGAAAACACGTTTTTTTTTAAATTGTTTTTGTGGTAGAGATCAAGCAAGTAAAACCCATTAAATGCAAAAGCACGGTTGACACATATGCAAACATCAGCTCCGTCTTAATTGAGTGGATTTACAATTGAAATAATTGACTCTCTAATAACAAAATCAAAATGATTTTTTTAACGTTGCTATCGAATCTAGTTTGTGACAGTACACGGCCAGCCATGTCGACTCAATTTTGAGTCGTTTTTGACTCACTTTCGTCATTAGTGGAGTCACTCAAATTTGAGTAAATGTAGCTGGGATTGACAAGCCGACAAATCAAAAACATCCATCTGATTTGAGTCGATGTTTTTGATTTGTCGACTTGACAATGCCAGTTACATTTACTCAAATTTGAGTGACTCCACTAATGACGAAAGTGAGTCAAAAACGACTCAAAATTGAGTCTACATGGCTGGCCGTGTATGCAGTGATGTCCATATCCTCAGTGTGGTAAAGAGAGATATAAATTTTTCCACACACTCTTCCTACATTAACGAGAGCTCTTCTCTCTTGTGTATATTCACCCCCGTGTTTGCTTGCGGGTAGCGCGTGTGAGGGAAAAAATGGTTTTTATTCACACTACACTCGAAGGCTCTAGAGTGAGAAGAGTTCTCAATTTTTTTTACCAATCCGACGAAGTTTTCACTATCAACCGCACCAGCGAATCACAGAGAGAGCACTAGCGTGTTCTCACCCAAGTGTACGCGGCAGCGATCGCAGGCGAGAGCACGTGGGCGAAGACAGATAAGAGCACGGGAGAGCGGTCGTTTTAAAGAGAGAGTGATTCATTCACTCCAAGCCATCCCCTCACTGGCGCACACTATGTCAATCCATCCAGCAGGGCACTTTTCACAAAATTTAAACATAGCATGTTTTTTTGTGGTGTACCAATAGCGTACCATAGCGTACCTTTAAGGATTTTGAACGTACCTGTCAAATTCCTTGTTTTTGGGTGCCCTGCTGAATAGACGGTCGATTTTGCGAAATTCTTCATAAAATGCTATAAAAATTACACCAAAGTAATGTACCATTAGCGTACCTTCCGAATCTGATGTTTAATAAAAACGTACCTCAAAAATTTCCATACTTACTTATATAAAACTTTTTAAAATATATTATATGTAAAATCTGACCTCGGATTCAGATTTCTAAGAAAATTCTAGCCCTAAATGACCTTTAAAACATACTACTTGAGTACATTCTACGCTACTTTATAGTCAAAAATGTATTTTTAATAATACGTTTAAGGAAAAACCCTTGAATGGCTACATTTTGTATACCCCTGAATGACGATAAAAGGCAGGCATGTTAAAGATCACTATAAAGCATGTTTTAATCATAAAAAGACAATCTGTACAGGTATAGGTTGAACATACGTTATTGAAAAGACATGGTTGATTTTCTATGATAAATTTATTTCTGCAAAAAAAAAAAATGAGAAAAAAAATAATAATTTAAAACGGTTATTTTTGGGATAAAAGATAATAAAAAAATAATATCAAACCTCCCCTTAAACCTTTTTCCCCTTTTTCTCTTGTTCTTTCCTTAAACGTATTTTTTAAAATACATGTTTGACTATAAAGTAGCGTAGAATGTACTTAAGTAGTATGTTTTATAGGTCATTTAGGGCTAGAATTTTCTCAAAAATCTGAATTCGAGGTCAGATTTTACATACAATTTTTTTTAAAAGCCGATCGAAAAAGCCCGATCAGGCCACCAGCAACGAGCATTGCCCATCGCTACCAACTGAATACTACACGAGTAATGTTAACTCCTCACATTTTTATCATACGAGATCACCATTAGTTAAATCTAACTAATTAATTTTAACATGCAAGATAAAACCGTACAACTGACAGCGAGAAAAAAAACCACAATTCCAGTCAGAGCCAGAGCCTACTCTTCCTTTTTGTTCCCATGGCCATATAAAAATAAAAACACTTCTAAACACAATATTATACAAATAATGTCTTGTGGTTCAAAATCACATCAAGAGCTGAAACATAGCTCTTGTGGATTTTATTTTAGGGGCAAACCACTTGAGGGCGTACTGTACTCTAACGGCTTGATAAAAAAGGTGATTTTATTGATTTTTTTAGAGATATTTATAAATGTATGACAGAAATGGAATGTATATTTTTATTCTGCCTGTTATTCTGTTCTGTTTATTGACTAAAAAAATATTTTTTTGGGCAACATTGGGCCACTTCTTTGGCCGCTACACCAGGTGCAGCGTGGCACCTCCGAAGGCAACCTGCTGATCGGCGGACATTATAGAGGCCGCACCGTTGGAGTTAGAACAAAATCGGTATTTGTCCATTCATCTTCGATATTTTTTTTTTTGTCATCGTACGTAGGATTTTTTGATTTAAACATGTCCACGTTTAATTTCGGACACTTTATTTCACGGATCGCTGAAACGTTTCCCTTATATGACAGTTGAAACTCTCCATTTTATTTCGTGGTACAACATGTTTGCATTTATGTTACATTCAGTAAAATGGCGTCGAATGAAGTGGAAATGCGCAAACGCATTTTTTACGAACGGCAACTAAATCAGAATTTATCGGAACGCCAAGCAACTAAATTTAACAAAAAGTACCATGTTTTGTGTTTGCAAAGCATTTGACCAGCGCTTGATTGTGCATCGGAAGGTTGGAAGTGGAACAAATCGAAAAGTATGCTCCCAACAAATGGACAAAAAGGTGGTAGCCATTATAGAAAAATCCCAATCTTTCTGTGCGAAATGTGGCTCGCAAAGTTGGGAAGTCAAAATCAAACGTACAAAAAGTGAAGCAGAGGCAAGGACTAGAGACGTACAAAGTAAAAAAGGTGCCCAACCTTGATGACAAGCAAATTTTCACTGCAAAAAGTGGTAAGGAGCTTTACACCAATTTTTGCAAACAATTTGTTGTATCATAATGGACGACGAAACACACGTACCCGAAGACTTTAAACAGTTTTCAGGTCTGGCTTTTTATACCGCAATACCAAGGAACGCTGTTGCCGAGCATTTTTGGACAAACAAGGTTTCCAAATTACCGAAGAAGTATTTGATTTGACAGGCCATATAAAGTTGTGGTCAAAAAGCTAAAAGTTTCGTCTCTACCGGCACTATCATTAAGGATGTGTACAAAAAAGAATGTCTGCAAAAGTGGTTGCTAACGTTTATCAGAAGCCACGACTCTCCAGCCCTGTTTTGGTCGGATTTGACCTCTTGTCACTATCTGAAACTGAAATCTGTCCTGGAATGGTATGAGGTACAATAGTTCAAAGACATGTCAAAAACAGCCAATCCGCCAAACTGTCCAGAACTTTGCCCAATAGAGAAGTACTGGGCACTAGTTACGCGGAAACTCTTCGAAACTAAGAAGAAAGCAAATGATACCGATGATTTCAAGAGAAGATGGATAATCGTCACGGCGGGCGTATCGGAGGATACCGTACGGAACCTGATGGTGCAAAGCTCGAGAATTTTAAAGAAAGAAGGATTAACAACTTAATCAACTGTTTTCAACGTAGATGTAACTCTATTATTGTGAAATTAACAATCGGTTTCGTTGGATTATGTGTAAATTATTTTTGCTGTTATTATATAAGTATCCGAAATTTCACGGGGACAGGCTTTAAATCTTGGTATCGATGGGGGGGGGGGGGGACAACAGAGTTATAATTTTTACTCAAATCGATTCTTCCGCCATCTTTCACAACATTAACATCATATCATGTTACGTACTCAGCAATAAAAAAACCATCTTTCCAGTTTCCAAAGTAACGGATCATTTATGTTTTTGGAATAAGTTTGCTGTACAAATATCGGTTGTATGATCGGAATTTTGATTGGATGCTTACGGATTGATCACAATGACCGGAAGAGCCTTACGAGTAACTCTTTCGAAATCAGTCGCAGTGCTTCATTTCCTATATGTTTTACTATTATTATAAGTCGCATTACTCTCAACTATATCCTCGACTACCACATAAGTGCACTAAAAACTTCATTTGAAATCTCGCTAACTTTATCCTAAGCTCTACGCTTTTTGCCTCTGATATTCAGGCACGGCTCCAACGCCGAACAAAAAATGTACAACATATTTTTTTCAATCCAAAGTCTGTCTGATTGCGTGCTCCCTTCTCATGGTACTATAATGTGAGGCAGTTGTCATCATTCTTCCATCCAATAAATATGATTTCATCACCTCCCGGTCACCGTCAACAACAAAAAAAGCTAGTTAAACAAAGCATCCTCCCAGCAATTTATTCAGAAATAAAAACCTCACGAAAATCAACGATAACCTTTCACGTAATCTGATTCATTTTGTACAACAGTTATTCCCAATTCATTCTTTACCACCCTTCCTTCGCCAACCAACCAGTAATCTAATTCCTCCACTATCCAATTCACCGGAACTCACAAACGTCATGTGAACTTCGTCGTTTTCGCCACACTACCATCAACGAACGTCGCCAGCAAGGAAAGGGAAAAAAAAATCTCATATTTAAATGTAAATGAATGTAAAGTCATGCTTATCATCCTTTCCGCTGTCATCGTGCCCGTCTTCATCATTGGCTTATGCGCGCCTCTGTATTGTTCGTTACGTTCTAGTTCTGCATACCGACGTTCTATGTGTACATTTACACAACGACCAAGTACGTCGCCTCTGCTGCTCACTCTTCCTCCATAGAACCAAGGGTTGAGCTACGAGGAGAAGGTCAAACCGACAGTCCAGAAAAGATGGTACCCGTCGCCGTCGTCGTCGTCGTCGTCGTCGTCGTCGTCGGTGTCAAAATGTACATGAATGCATAATAAACGCGATCCCGAAAGCGTCAATTTCCGCACACGTGCTTCCCAACGGAGCGAGGCAGTATAGAGTGGCCGAGCTGAGCACCGAACTGGGTCAAGTTGAACGCAGTCGTTGCTGATATGAGCGGGAAATACCTTTGAAACAAAATATAAATCTGTCCATCCATTTTAGCGTTTATATCAGTGCAAAACTATTGACGCAGGATAAAATTTCCAGGGATTTTTGGAATTCTCATTAAGGTGTGTTCCCTTGATTCACGCACTCACTCGGGGGTAGGAAATTATGTATGCTAATTGGATCGACGAGCATCATTAACATTTCGGTTCCGGTTAGTTCTATTTACGGATGCACTGCTTGAATGATATATTAACATTTTTCGAGTTTTTATTTGCGTTTATCGGAATGAAGTTATGCGGAATACCGCTATGCGGGTGAGCAGCGTTAATTTGTATTCTCACGGACACAGTTGCAACATGGAAAATACATTATCAGCAATGTCAATAAAATAACCGGTAGGCTTTTTAATGGAAGGCCCGGTGATTAATTGAGAACGTTAAAACTCAATCAAAAAGTCCACCGGAGAAGGGAAGGGGATCGCGTTTATTTTGCAATAAGTTCTAGCAATGCTACTTTTATGGATATTGGTCTGACATCAGTGAAATTAGTTATTAGTTATTAGTGAAGAGATATGGCAGTTAGTGGAAGATAGAAGTACAACAAAATCCCATGAATCGATTAATACCATACTTTGCGGTATTTCATGAACTGGGAACCTTAATCCAATCTGCACATCGACTATTCGAAACTTCCAACCAACCTCCGAAATCTCCAACCGACATCGTTCATGTAACGGAATTAACTGGCTAATTAGGAACAGCATTATAATATCCTACCGCAATTCTTCAATAGAATACTTAAACCCTTTGCTATCCCTTCTTCTGACAGCAAAACTCGCTCACAGTTCCTATTACCTCCGATAATGGAAGTGGAAAACCCGGCGCGATTTTCCACACAATAATGGGCTGATTGTTGTTCCTCTTTTCGGAGCGCCGTTTCGGCTCAGCGATTTCTGACTCTACCAACCATGTATAGCAATCTCTTTTTTTTTCGTTTGCGGAAAAGCTCGTGAAAAAACCCTAACGAAAAAGAGGGCCGTGAAGTTCCCAGCAATTAGCTTTTAATTAGAGGGAGAACTCGCTTACAAATAGTTGGAATTATAACCCACAAGCGCAACATCATCCGATCGCTGAACCCACTCGTTGCTGGAAAAGGGAATTAATCTGGTGACATTTTGAAGGAGTAGGGTAGCTATGGCAACTTTGGACTCTATATTTTCAGATGACCCCAACCGTGTTAGTTTGATTTTACGATATACTGTTAGATTCCATCAGAATAAAAGTTTTTTAAATTTTTAAATAAGTGATTGATACAAAAAACAGTAAATTAAGTAAAACAGTGCTCCATACTGTTGGAGACTTAGCTGTGGAGATTTTGCTGTGGAGCGCGTTATGCAACACTATCTGATCATAAAAGAACGCATCATATAATGTAGCTAATTTTTTTAAGGGACTACCAACAATAGTTACATTCCGACAATAGAAGTTTTGAGCACTATCAAATAACTTAAATTAGTAATGAATAATTCTATCGATTGTAAGAGATAACGTATCATGGGTTAATGAATGTCAATTGATAAAAACATCATTATGACCTACTACACACCATATGTTGGTATTTGTATGAAACTCAACTACGAACAAACATTATGCTGCGTCAAGTTGTTTACACCGGAGAAAGAAAAAAAGTGCTTAAAAAAATAATCGTTAAATAAGCACAAGTACCCTACAACAAAAAGAAGATACCTTTTTTGCCGATAACTGTTAGCAAAACAAGAAAAATATTTGCAACTAATAATATTCAGGGATTTACGAAGCAAAACTTTGTTTCTTCAAAATATTCACGGAATTTTTCATTAAACCACACGCCCTTAAATAACGGCATGAGATCGAAGTGATGGTTTGCAGCATAACCGAAATTTTCCAGATTAGACGGTTTCTGAAGAGCATTAAAAGATGCTTAGTTACTCCCTTACATTCATTTGAAGTATGTGATAGGAAAAATATTGCATATATAATAAATTTTGCAAAACGTTATTATAAGACCATACCGTATACTTGCGAAATTTTTCATAATTTGAGGTTAGAAATGAATAGTTTTAAATATTGGCATCAAAGCGTAGAGATAAGTTTGATTGTTTGGTGCAAAAGTTTGAAAAATCTTTGAAGAAACGACTGAGATATTAACGCCCAGAATCTGATCACTATTCGTGACGGTTGATTTTTTTTTAATTGTACCCCAAAATAGAAAACAAAGACGTAGTTCAACGTCAAAAGAAGTGATTAAAGGCAAGGCTGATGAAGGGCTATAAAATTAAAGACTGTATTCGATGAAATTTGGACACACAAAATAGGTCACCAAAAATTTTTCTTGAGCCCGATTCTTTTCAAACTTTCTGGAAATAAAGTACTACTAAATGGTTAAGTTTTGACATCATTGGTTTATTGACCCTCTTCTCCCAACCCAAATGCTCGCACCTTTGCCTTGACCCCTTTCATCAAATTTTGGGCAATGATAGGACCGACTTGCTTACTTACTTTTAACCACACTTTCTTTAGTTCAAGTTCATTTTCTATCAGTTTTGGAGTTTTAACGAGCTTTGCCTTCATGATTGCCCAAAAATTTTCAATTGGACGAAGTTCCGGAGTGTTTGGAGGGTTGACGTCTTTTGGTACAAAAACTACATTATTATCTTTGTACCAGTCTAAGACGGGCCGGGCATAGTGGCAAGATGCCAAATCCGGCCAAAACAGTGTCGGGCCATCGTGAGATCTCAAGAAGGGCAGAAGTAGTTTTTGGAGGCATTCGTCCTTGTAGATTTGTCCGTTGACGGTCCCAGAGGTGATGAAGGGCTGACTCATTTTGCCACAACGGCAGATCGCTTGCCAGACAAGGAATTTTTTGGCGAATTTCGACAGTTTCTTCTTCCGTACACTCTCCGGAACGGCCAACTTAGAGGTGGCGACGTAGTGTTCCTGTCCTGGCATTTGTTTGGTGTCGGCTTTAATGTAGGTCTCATCGTCCATCACAATGCAGAACGGTTTTGTGAGCCACTCCCTGTACAGTTTTCTTGCACGAGTTTTGGCCACCGAGTTCTGTTTATCGCTCCGGTTCGGTGCTTTCTGGACCTTGTACACATGTAATCCAGAACGTTTCATTGTTTTCTGCACAAAACAAACTGAAACTTTCGCCTTTTTCGCAACATCCCTGATCGAAATGTTGGGATAACGCTTAAATTGGTTCAATACCATCCTGGCCTTCTCCGGATTTGATGTACCACGTTTTTTGCCACTACCATTTTTCCGCTTGGTTGTCTTACGGTCCTTGAACGTTTTGATCACATGAGATACGGTTGAATGTGCGATTCCGAGCTGTTTTCCGATCCATCGATGAGAAGCGTTTGGGTTTTCGAAGTGAGTGCCCAAAATTTGTTTGCGCACTATTTCTTCATTCGAAGCCATCACTGAAATCATTCGACCGATTTTCACGAAACTCATTACACAATTGACACAACACAATGAAATACATTCAGTTAAAATTTCAATAATTTTTACCCACACGCTAAAAAGTTACGAACAATTGCGTGTGTCCAAATTTCATCGAATACAGTCTTTATTTGGGTGATGAAATCCATGTGAAATGTTCAATTGGAAAAAAAAATAAAAACACAAATTCAATCTAACATTTCACTTTTCCACGGTTTAGAGATAAAAATAAAATGAAAAGTGAATCATTTTTCCATACTATCGCAAGTTAACAGACACAAATTCTCTTACAATCAACCAGAAACGTGTTATCTTGGACAGATAGGCCTTTTTCTTCTTCGACTTACTGACTTTTCCAGTTTCAAGTCGAGTGAACAAACCTTAAAATCATGAAAATTTGTTTATCTGCGATTTTAATTTAAATTTTGCTTGTTGAGTTATAAAATTTAAATTTTGCTGGTTGAGTTATAAAATTAAAACTTTTTAACCCATCAAAAGAAATGAGTACTCTATACAGTATTGTTCGTAGCACGAGGACATAAAAAAAATACTGGCTCAATTTGACCATTGAAGCAGCCATCATTGAGCTTTGAAAGCAACCCAAGCAACCAAAAGTTCGAATTTTTCTAGAGATGGGAACTCAGAAGTTCAAATTTAGTTTAAATTTAGTCCCATGGCACTTTTTTGCTGAATAACAGAACATACAGGCAGAACTTTATTTTCGTTAGAGTATCATTAACATTTTAAGAAACTTGAATGTTCTAGAAAAGATTTTTGTTGCTATTCAACTCAACTTTCAAGTTCATATGTTATCAGTTGAGAACTTTCTCTGAACAGAAAGTACAATTATAGTACTAACCGTTCTTTAAATCAGCGCAAAAATTCACAATTTATCTATATTGAACTACGTTCTTACTTTTTGAAGTACACGTTAAGTTCTGAGTAACAAAATATTTCAAAAAGATTTTTTACATATGAAGAGTAATCTGGTGTTGTGCTCCAAGTTTGACGAGATACAACTAGAGATGTGCAATTCAGCTCATTTTAAATAATGGATTTGAGCCGATCAGTTCATTTGAATAAATCGATTCTTTTGACCACCTCTATTGATTTTGTGACGTCAACATACGCACAAGTTTGAAAGTGACTCTACTAGATTACTGTTGGACTCATTATATGGATAAAATTAAGCTTTAGCAAAGAAAGAATTTCACAACTTCTTATTAGTCGAATCGATTTGAATATGTGATCTGATCACCTGAAGTACAAGATTACAAGATTAACTTTTTCAACTAACCAAATATAATCGAGATGTTTGATTCACCCACTCAATGGGTTCGACATGTATTTATTATTCGGTTAAAAAAATAACAAAAGGATTCAAGATTGTGCTTCGCACAGTGACAACCAGTTCGTCGAATTGTGAACAAAAGAACCTGCGTAACGAAAAAAAATTTGCTATAAAGTCAAAACTATATTTTGAATTTATGATATATTATCACACTTTATGTTATTGTATCAAATAGTTCAATCTCGTTTTTACCATATAACCTCCACGTTAACACATATTGTTAATGTATGCCATATTGTCATTTAATGGTTTTTTATTGTCTTCATTCGGTTTGGATTATACACCAACTTTTTGGCATAGAGTATAGCAAAAAATGTGTTCGTGAAAAATGTCCATTTTATTATGGTACCTGAACTTAACCGCTTATTAAGCATATTATTATTTGACCTTTAACCATCTGAAATATTGTTAAAACTATATAGGAGATTGTTAGTTTAGAGTTGTCAACTATAAGGGAAAATGTCGTAACAATAACGGGAACGGTCGTCAACAATAAGGGAAATGGTCCAGGAATGGTTTGTGATTATGCGGGACAAAAAGGAATCAGTTCACTTTACACCGCTCTCTTTTTCTCTTCTGCATTTTGATTTGACAGAGTCGATTAATTGTTCAGCTCATAGGAAAGCGAAGCGGACAGTGAGAATGGTGAGTACGGGTGAGCTCGTAAAAATCTGTTAGTTCAATGGGACGCGGAAAATGAAGCTGTCACTCAACAAGGTAAATTTAATTGATTTGTAGTTTAGAATGAGTTCTAGATGAACTAATCGGAGACTTTGATGTTCAGATAAGATAATAGGGAACAAAAAAGTACTAATGCATGGGATCAACGCTTCGAGTAAAATCAAAGCTTAACCCATCTCGTTCATATGGCTTAGTGGGAAGCATCCCGGTTTTAAAGAGGAGGACTTGAATTGAAGACTAAGTAGTAAGTATTTATGAAATATCTAATTTACGTCGGAAAAAATCATCAAATTGAACCCAATCACCAATTAACAACAGAGCACTCTCAAAATAAATTTGCGGCAGGATTAAAGAAGAACAAAAACGTCGAATATAAATGTCCTTTCTTTTTTTTTGGTTTTGTTGAGTTCGTTTGAGGTACTTTTTCTTTAGAAGTTTATAATGCTGCTAGAAGCTTTAACATTGATGCGTACTGAGCGATTCCACGAACAAGTAGGAAATTTTTCCAGTTTTTATTTTTTGTATTTTTTGATTTGCATGAAACCTTGCATACAAGTTTTTGGGGAAGAAAAACGCCGTTTTGCATACTTGGTTCGCCATTTTGAATCTAGCCTTACTTATGAGAAGGGCCTATGAAAAATGCACATGATATCTTCAAAAAATTGTATCTTGGAAACGGTTGTCCGATTGGTTTGGTGTCTTCGGCGAAGTTTTAGACAATTGTTGGTGCTATATGAAAAAAATAAGCACGTTAAAAAAAAAGTTTGGTTTTTGTGTTTTGAACTCAAATATAGATTTTCCCTTAAAAGTTACATGTCAATAATTTTTAAATTATTCTTATGTTATAGCTGACTGAAAATGCTATCTAGTGCACAGTAGGTTGTTCTGGAGAAAAATAGGTTACAATGAAAATTTTTTTTTTTAAAATAATTACAATTTTCAAAAAAGCTATTAAGAAAAGTCAAAAAAGTTTGTCACCCTAATTTTATGAAAGAACATCAAATTTGCAAGCAAAAAGTACTTCGGTAACATTTTTCTAAGATGCACCGTTTAGAAGATATTACTGATTTAATATTGATTTTTTTGATAACTTAATAAGTTTTGGCCCTTTTCGGATGTACTCCGTGTTTTTCAGTTTCAAAAGTATTTTTTTCGGAAAGATTGGAAAATTTTGAGTTAAAATGACACTGACAGCTAAAAGATTCGAGTGAAATTCTCTGCCTTAAAAGTATTTTGAAAAACAAGTTACAAAATCCCACTATCAGGAACAATGATTTCTTCCAGTTATTTTTGGTGTATTGTGTTGCTTTTGGTTGCTTGAGAAATATCAAATATTTCAGGTGAAATGAAGTAGAATTCAGTACTGTTTCTTTTGTTCAACAGTATTCGTAGGAGAAACAGGCTGTAGTTTCGGTATCTGGACCTAGAATTATGCGTTAGCTGAAGATTCTACAGGAACGGCCCGAATAACTGACGCAGTTTCTATTTTCAGTGTAAATTACATCTAGGTTCTTTGATAGCCATCTGGTTGCCCGGATTTGAAAGAGAGACTTACAAAGGGTAAACAACTTGTCCTTATATTACATAAACAGGAGGTATCCTACGAGAAATGGATTAGATAAGGGCTTGTTCATAGACCACGTAGACTCATTTTTTAAAATCTCGGACCCCCTTCTCCCCTCTCCATGACTTTATTCCACATATTTTTTTTTAAATTTAATACGGAGCGTAGACTTTGGTCAGGCCCCCCCCCAGAAAAGTCTACGTGGTTTATAAATAGCCCCTGAAACAATGGATATTTCAGTTGCCGAAATGCTTGTCGCTCGTCGCTCAGGATCTGGTGGTGTCCAGGAAAACCATCATATCGATTCTTAAAGAAAACTTGGGATGTAAACCATATAAAAGAAAGAAAAATCATGGACTTTCGGGAATTAATAAGAAGAATAAAACATCCTTCCCCTTGCCTAGCCAGCACGAGTACTACCTTTCAATTGAGCCATCCGCTCAATTTCAACTACTTCTATTAATTTTTTCACAGCCTGCCGTACACTAACGCAACTATCAACACTTTCTCTCCATATCTTTAGTTGTATCAAAATAACTGTCCACTCCTAGAGCCTCATGGTGATGGAAAAATATTTCCTTCTTAAATCACCACAAAGAATAGATTCCTTCGCTGCCATCAACTGCTTTGTCGGTACGGTGATGCCTTGATTTTGTTTTTGGACAAGAAAAATTTCGTGCTGCAGCAGAGTTTCAACGCTCAAAATGACAAGGTATATGCAGCGTCGGGTCAGGATCCTTCTTCCATCCGCGCAATTCAACGATTCCAAAATCATACTTCTGCTATGGTTTGGGGAGCAATTTCTACAAAAGGTCGTCTACCACTGATTTTCATTGACAAAGGTGTCAAAATCAACGCGGTTTACTGCGTGAGAGCGGTTCTGGGGAACCATTTGAATAAGAAAACTTCACCTATGTTCGATGAACGCCGGTGTTTATTCATTTATTCTTTACTTTACCCAATAAAATCGGTTGTTTTTCATGGTAGATCCGATATATGTTTCATGCATCAGTTATTTGGGCCTGCTCTGTAGATAAACATTTTTTCACATTTTAACAGTTGGGTAGGCAAGTCTTTTACCAATTACGAAAACAAAGCTTTTTGGCAAAATTGAATTTTATTATTCAATATAGTTGCCTTCGCGGGCGATACATTATAGCGATCTTCCAACATTTCGATACTATTTTTGTAGTACGATTTGTTTTAAAAAAAAAATGCACTCTTTCCCCCCCCCCCATTATTTTTTTCCCCCCCCAAAAAGTTCTTCTGATTTATTACCCAACAAAATTCTCCTATTTCCCACACAAAACAAAACAAAAAAAAAAAAAAAAAACATATTTTTTAAAACAAACCCACCCCCCACACAAAAAAAAAATTAAATTTAACAAGCGCGTATAATCTCCCCTCGTTTAATTCCAAGCCAAAGGAGGCGTAAACAACGAAATGGGTTGCAATCTTGCTTGCGCCATACAACAATGTTTGCAGTCTTTCATATAACATGCTAGGTTCAGGCGTTATCTGGCTTAGCGACTGTTCCAGAAAGTATAAGCACACCGTATTTTAACGGTCAATTTGAATATAATGAAATATTTCAACATGTTTTGGCTGCGTCCTTTTGTTTGCACATTTCTGAATGACATAGCATCAAAGAAGTGCTCAGTTTTGTGTTACCTATCAAAATGCGCGCTCTTACCCCGGAACAACGAAAAATTATCGTGCACAAATAATACACTGTGATCGGACTCCCCTTGAGAAAATTAGCCAAGGAAGAGGGTGTAAGCGTCGGAGCGGTACGATCTGCGATTCGAAAATATAGAGAACAGTGTACGTTTGAAGATGCGCCGAAGAGTGGTCGGAAATCCGGCCCTGTTAGTCCGGATATCGATAAAAAGATCAGGGATCCCTACAAGCGAAAACCAGCGACTTCCGTTCGGGATGTTGCGAAAAAACTAGGGACCTCGTCGAGTAACGTCATGCGTGCCAAAAAAAGACTTGGGCTGAAAACATACCGAAAGCAGAAAAAAAACCCAACCACGGGCCCGCAACCTCTACGATTCGACATTGTGTAGAAATTATGGGTGTATAATAATGGACGATGAAACGTATGTGAAACTAGATTGCAAAACGCTTCCCGGACCACAATTCTTTGCGAAGACAAAGACATCCCCGAAACAGAGCAGGTAATTTTTACCGAAAAATTCGGTAAGAAGGTTATGGTTTGGCAGGCAATACGCGAGTGTGGTAAAACATCTAGTCCGTACATCACAACGGAGACGACGAACACTCAGAAATACGTTAAGGAATGTCTCCAGAAGCGATTATAGCCGATGATCAGGCAGCACGAAAGTCAAATAGTGTTTTGGCCTGATTTGGCGTCATGTCATTCCGCAAAGGACACTTTTTTTTTTTTTTTTTTTTTTTTTTTTTTTTTTTTTTTTTTTTTTTTTTGATTTGTTGTCGCCGCACACCCACACAACCACAGCCGGGGGGGGGGGGGGCCCCCCCCCCCCCCCACCCCCCCCCCCCCCCCCCCCCTTCTCCCCCCCCCCCCCCCCCCCCTTATTCCTTCCGGAGGTTTTACCAGCAAAGGACACTTTAGAATGGTACAAAAGTCAAAATGTATGTTTCGTGCCGAAAGACACGAATCCGCTGAACTGCCCGGAGGCACGGCCAAGCGGGACTTTTTGGGCTTTAACCAAGGCAAAGCTTCGAAAATTCATAAAACCAGCGGACGACATCCAAAATTTAAAAAAAGATTGGCCAAAAGTGGTCAAAATGGTGGGAAGTGCCACTGTGCAGAAGCTTATGGGTCATGTTCGAGGAAAAGTTAGGAGTCTTGGCTATGATTAAATATTTTGATTAAACGAGAGTAAAATAACATATAAAACACAAATACAAATATGGTTTGCCAAACAAAATTTTTAAAACTAAAAAAAAACATGACTTTTTTGTTATTTTGAAAGTGTATTAATACTTTCTGGAAGAGTCTATAAAAAAAAAAAAAAAATCTTATTTTTTTCTACAACAACCAACACACCCCTTATGTGTAATAAAAAACACAAAAAAAAAAATTTTTTTTTTTTTTATTTTAAAAAAACTATTTTTCCCCACTCTTTACACAAAAAAAAAAAAAAAAAAAAAATAAAAAATTACATTTTTTTTTACAAAACAATCCCCCCCCCCTTTTTTTTTGCCTTTTTTTGGTTTTTTCCGGAACAACAAAAAAAAAATTTAAATTTAAAAAAAACCAATGGGGTTTCTCAAACGGTTTCTTTAAAAATCAATTTAACAAAAATTACAAAATGTAATTTCCAAACCGTGTTATTTTGAAGTTATTTGCATGTTCTTTTTATGTGCATGAAAATAGATTGCAGATTACAAAATAATGTTAACTGTGTCTGTTTTGGCACTTACTTCTTCATTGTTGCTAAATTTATTTTCAGTGAGCATTCTCTTGAGATCTGCGAACAGGAAATATTCGCTGGGTCAGATCTGGAGAATACGATGGATGGGAAAGCAATTCGAAACCCCATTAATGCAATTTCCATTTATTTGTGACATTTGTGACGATGAGGTGCATTGTCTTGGTGAAACAACTCTTTCTTTTTCTTCGTATGTGGCCGTCTTACCGCGATTTCGCTCGTGTATGTTTATCTATTCCCTGAAAAATATCCGACTTTTTGGAGATAATTTTTGTCTGAGACATCTTTTTCGAGTACAATCTTTATTGAAAACCCACAACATTTCCAACATTTGATATATAAAATTCCGATATGAATTTTTATGCAGACAAAGCGAACAAGTGAAGCGAATAAAATATTTCAGTATTATTGCGTACGGGATATTTATTGTCCGGCGGCAGTATGTTGCTTTGTCCGGGTTTTTTGTGTGCACTCAAGTGATATGTAATGAAAATTGAGATGAAGCAGGCTAGTTTAAAAAGTTCGGATGGAAAAAAATATGCCACATTTTGAATATTAATAACTCTCGTTCAACTCACTTGGAATGACTTCATTTATGTCACCAATTTTGATCTTAAATACGAAGTTAAAGGGTGATACGGTCAAAATTTGGTCAAGGGAAAACGCGTGTAAATCGGTGAAATCGTTTATTTAAAAAATCAAATTAAATTTCTTTTTCAAGTTCAATTAGTATAAAATTCAGGAAAAATATTCAGTTAGGCATCCGCTTTTCCAAATCCGAATTGCCGGGCCTTACGCTTGACCCCTGCCATCAGATTTTGTACAGCCACCTTGTCCACCTTCTTCGCCGCAGAAAGCCAGTTTGCCTTGAACTGCTGCTCGTCATTAGCAGTTTTTTTGGTCTTCTTTAGGTTCCGCTTGACAATAGCCCAGTATTTCTCAATTGGGCGGAGCTCTGGCGTGTTGGGAGGGTTCTTGTCCTTGGGAACCACCTGCACGTTGTTGGCGGCGTACCACTCCATGGCCTTTTTTACCGTAATGGCAAGATGCCAAATCCGGCCAAAACAGTACGGAACAACCGTGTTTCTTCAGGAAAGGCAGCAGACGTTTATTCAAACACTCTTTCACGTAAATTTCTTGGTTGACAGTCCCGGAAGCTATGAAAATGCTGCTTTTCAAGGCACAGGTACAGATGGCTTGCCAAACCAGATATTTCTTTGCGAACTTTGACAGTTTCGTGTGCTTGAAAATATCTGCTACCTTTCCCCTTCCTTTTGCCGTATAAAACTCCTGTCCCGGAAGCTGCTTGTAGTCGGCTTTGACGTAGGTTTCGTCGTCCATTACCACGCAGTCAAACTTCGTCAGCATCGTCGTGTACAGCCTCCGGGATCGCGCTTTGGCCGTCGTATTTTGTTTATCATCGCGATTTGGAGTCACTACCTTCTTGTAAGTCGATAGTCCGGCTCGTTTTTTGGCTCGATGCACGATTGTAGACGATACACCCAGCTTATTTGCGGCATCTCGGAGAGATAGGTTAGGGTTTCGCTTGAAACTACCGGCAACTCTCTTTGTCGTCTCAGCGGCTTCCGGTTTTCGATTTCCCCCCGATCCAGACTTTCTGGCTGTCGACAAACGTTCCCCAAACACTTTGATTACATTTGTAACGGTTGATTTGGCAACTTTTAGCGATTTTGCCAACTTTGCGTGCGAGTAGCTCGGATTTTCGCGATGCGCGAGCAAAATTTTGATACGCTGCTCTTCTTGCTTGGACGGCATTTTGACAACTGAAGAGTGAATTCCAAAATCAAAATAGAAGCAACATTCTACACATACACACCTTCAAAATGAGGGGTGTTCAGGTTTTTTAAATGCAAAATTGAAAGAAATACGTCAAGTTGATATTGACCAAATTTTGACCGTATCACCCTTTAGATTAGCATGACGGAAAATTTGAAACAAACTGATTTGTAGAAAACACACACTCGAATCATCGCTTTGTTCTTTGCTTCCCTAACACAGTCGCGGGAGTCTTATAACAATAGCTCTTGACAATAATTTATAGCTATACGGCGATGAACACAGTGGAAGAATATACAGCCATCTTCTTCTTTCTTGGCATTTCAAATTTATTGTTTATCATAATAAGCTTATTTCCTACTCTCAACTGCAACGCCAATACCATTTTTCAGGTACGAAAAAATGGCTATACCAGACCGGGAGTCGAACTCAGCAATCTCCAGCATATTACTTAGCGCCTCTACCGACTGAGCTTAGAACAAATTAGAACAAATTCAGGAGAGCAAATGATTTGAAGACATATAGTAAGCAAAAAGTACCAAAGCAATTTCCTGAGCAGAAGTTTCGATTGAGAAATTTACGTTAGAATCTTACTTCCCCTCTTTGTTTACAAAATCAGATACGTAGTAATGAATAAACTGTCGAGAGTTGCTGTTTTGGCAAACAATTTGCACATGTGGCTTGCGATCTCCTTCTTTTAGACAAAAGGAACAATAAATGCTGACATCTGCCAGAACGGGTGCTTACAGAACAGGTTGCTTCCAATACATCGGAAGCATGAGATTCCACCTCTCTTCTGACCGGATCTGGCCTCTGACCATTATGCCAGATCAACTCTACAGTGGTTTTCTGATAAAAACGTTGATCTCGTTGAAATATATATCAGCCCATCAAGCTGTCTCAATTGCGACCGATCGAACGCTACTGGGCAATCATCAAGCGGATCCTCAAAAAGGCAGGTGCCGTGGCCCACAACATGTCGTACTTCAAGAAAAACTGGTGAGAAGCATCCAGGAACTTGATGGACAGTATGTATGCTAAAGCACGACCATATTGCTGAAATCAGCAATCTGATGAATATGTTAATTTAATTGATGTTTGAACATGTTAAACCATAACAAAGTACATTACTTTTAATATGTGCGAATTGTCTTTAGATTCATATCTAGGTTTGAATACAAACACATATAACCTCTTTTCGAAACACTTCTTAAAGCTCTTAGAACAACCGTACAAATGCGACACAGAACACTTAGTTGTGAGTCAGCAATGAGTAATAAACTTTATATGCTGAGAAAGAAGAAGAACCATCTTTTTCCAAAATGGGAAAATTTACCCTATTTTCTAAAAATTGCAATCACGCCATCGGCATCGCCATAGCCTTTGCCTTTCGCTGGGGGAGAATAATCACGGAAATTAAATTCTCCTGGTCGGAGGATCGAGTTTTGCTCCTGGTTTTTCCTGGTTGTGCACTAATTTTCTAATTAAACAAAGCTTAAAACCCTTTGAGATTTGTCGTCTGTTGGCGGAAGTGCGGCAAATGCTGGTTGGAAATTCCGTGACAATCGACCCAAGCTGGGAATCAAGTCCTTGTCGTCGTCGTCGTCGTCGTCATCGTACAGGAGGTTCACGTGCCCGTTCCCTGCAGTGTAAGTGAGTTTCCATTTTTACAACCCACTCACTGGAAGCGAGTAAACATGAAACGAGATTTTGAATGAACTGAACTGGCGAGTTACCGATCTATGTCAGCTTCAATTCAAGAACAGTTCAAATGTAATACTCTACCCCGGGGAGATAAAGACCGAATCTGGCGAAATGCAGGCAGACAAACGGACAACTACCGGATAATCCCAGAATATTAGCCTATGGCGCCCCAGGCACACCGACCGGAGAAAAACTAATAGTGTGGTAGAAAGCAAGGAAAAGTGCAACCACACAGTTTGAACAAGGATTTATGAGCTGCAACAAAGTACGGCGTCTAACCGGTACCATCACCTTTGAGGTGAGCACTGGACTCTGGTTGCAATGCAGAGGGAAAATTTGTTTTGCCTCTGCAGTTGAGATGAGCTTTCCACTGCGGTGATTTCGCTAGATGGGGGTCGGGCCGTCGGTGCTGCTACGAGGCATGGCAATTAGAAGAAAACACAAGCTGGGCAAAAGTTTAACCACCGAAAGTGTTTGTTGACTCAATTACACTCAAAGAGACGACGCTCGTTGATGAAGACGACAACGACTGTGCCCGGGTCATTCCGAGTGGAAAACGGTTGGAATTGAGTACATTTTGACACTTTATTTTCATGGCAAGGAATGTGCTACGATGAGGGGTGTTTTCGAATTGGTGAATGTAGTACTTTCAGTGTCTTTTTTTTTTTGCTACTACTTTAAATGTCACTGTGGTATATTGCCTTTCAGAATAATTAGAACTATTGAAATTGGGATCAAGGCACAATAAATCAATTCATACTTCCTTTTCTGTTTGGCTAAAATTTCTGACTATTCGCTCCAAGACAAGTATAATTATTGAGATGGCATCTTGAGATCCTTGATTAATTTAAAGTTATTGTTTTTGATGATTATAGGTCAAAATAATGCAGCTATACTGCAACTCCATTTTGTAATCACTGCCATTTTTATTTGTTTTGATGTAGACTACTGCGTCTGTTAATTAGAACTATTGTAGTATTTTGTGTTATCTGTACGTACTTTGCAAGCAGACCTCTATACATTGAGGGAACAGTTGATTGCATTGATATGCTCCCAGTTAAGTATAATGTGGTTTATGAAACCAATCACTTTTCCAGGATTTGTAGATTTCACTGAGCTGTAGGCAGCCACTACCGAGAAAGACGCCTGTATTGTGCATAACAACTGAAAAGGAGATCCAAGGTTTTGCTTCTTAGCGACAAATATTTTTTTGAACTTGGCCAATATTTTTCAAATGACATCTGCTCGGGCAGTACTCCGTTATTAAGCCAGTGTATGCACAAAAAGCTCTCTTGTTGAGTTCGCAAAGCATTGTGGTAAAAGAAACGTTTGATATTATTAATATTTCTGACTGGTTAGAGCTTTCGACAGCCAACTTATTGGTCATCACCAATAGGCGTTTCCGGCTTTTAAGTGCCATTTGTATTGTACAGTTTGATATTCAACAGAATGGTGCTGGACCAATAAACTGTGACATTGACTTTACTTTTGCAAGGTCGTCTGCTCTTTCATTCCCTTCAATGCCATTGTGTCCTGGAACTTGATAAATATTCACTGAATTCGTTTGACACAGCTTCTTTAGTAAAAAAATACAATCCCAGAATATTCATGATACGTATTAATAAGAATGCAAAACTTTAAAAACTGCCTGACTATCAGAGAAGATACATATATTTGCATGTCTGTACATCCAGCTCAGGATAAGGATTTCAACCGAATGTAACGAAGATGCTAACGAAAATATTTTTATAAAAAATACGAGGGGGGGGGGGGGGGGTGTTTTAGGCATGTTTCGCGCATTCAATGAGGGCTTTACACAGTGAAGTAACACTCAGCTCCCTCCAGTCCTCGAACGATTCGTTCAGGATATGCTTCAGGAAGTTCTCAGTTTTTGAATTAAGACTCCCAACTAGATTAAAAACTGAGGACTTTCTCTTCATTAATCTCACAAAAGAAGGCTAACTTATCTCAGTGAGGCTACACAGTCTACGTGATGCACCTCAAACCGGCAAACCTGCTTGAGATTTGTCACCGATTTCATCACCGATCAAGTCACCATTTGCTGAAAATGACCGTGCTACCATAGCCTGTCCACGTTAAAATTCGGACACCAAAATAATAGCAGCAAAAATGATAATTTACACATAATTCAACAATTTCGATTGTTTATTTCACAATAATAGAATTATATCTACAATAGAAACAGTTGATGAAGATGTGTATCAAACTTTCTGTAAAATTCTCAAACTTTCTGTGGTACACCCGCCATCAGGTTCCGTACGATATCCTCAGATACGCCCTCCGTGACGATTCTCCATCTTCTCTTGAAATCATCGGTATCATTTGCTTTCTTCTTAGTTTCGAAGAGTTTCCGCTTAACTAGAGCCCAGTACTTCTCTATTGGGCGAAGTTTTTTTCTTTTTTTTTTCCTCCCCCCCCCCCCACCCCCACCCACCCAACCCACCACCGCCCCCCCCCCCCCCCCCCCTTTCTTTCCCCCCTCTTTCCGACTTATTTTTTCCCCCCCCCCACAACCACCCCCCCCCCCCCACCTTCTTCTCTTTTCTTTTTTTTCCACCCCACCCCCCCGCCGTTTTTTTTTGCTTCTGAAAAGACAGATCCGGAAGCTTTTTAAAATCTTTGAGTAAGGTCTGTATCTACATTAATCCGGACACCTTCAAATCAATGTAACTTTTGAAATATTGTACGTAGGAATGAAACATTTCACTGTGGTATAGCTGAGAGTCTATGATGAAAAAGACTATGATTGATGTTTACATTTCATGTTTAGTATTCAAGATGGCGACGAAAGAAAAACAAGTTCGAGAGCGAATTTTGTACGGGCGTACGGCAAATCCTGACTTGTCAATACGGGACCTTGAAAAAACATTGGATTTGCCTAAATCCACTGTTCACGATGTGCTCAAATCATTTTCGGAACATTTGACGGTGGAGAGGAAACCGAGAAGTGACAAAAACATTGGACGCACTGATACTGTCATGGACCGAAAGGTGAAAAGGATATTAACGAAAAACCCAAATCGCTCCATTCGAACGTAAAATAGGGATGTCGCCTGGTTTTGTCCAAAAATCAAAACAACGTTTGGGACCTAAGCCGTTTAAAGTAAAAACAGTTCCAAATCGCAACGACAAACAGAACTTGGCAGCAAAATCTCAACTTTTGTACTGCGAATATTTGACGAAGTTTTCATGCGTTGTTATGGACGATGAAACTTATGTCCTGGAGGATTTCAAGCAGCTTTCAGGGCTGGCTTTTTATTCTGCTATGGCCAGAAATGCTACAGCTGAGTATTTCAGAACGAAGAAGGCATCGAAATTTCCCAAAATATACCTTGTGTGGCAAGCAATTTGCACGTGTGGCAAAAAGAGTAAATCTTTCGTCACTACAGGCACAATCAACAAGGAGATCTATCAGAAAGTGTGTCTGCAGCAGCGATTGCTACCCTTCATCAAAAGTCACAAAGAAAAACCTTTGTTCTGGCCAGATTTTGCATCATGCCACGTGCTGTGATGGAGTGGCACCAAGCAAATCAAGTGAACATTTTACCAAAAACCTCAAACCCGCCAAATTGCCCAGAGCTACGACCAATCGAGAGATATTGGGCTCTGATGAAGCGGAAGCTTTCTGGAAAGAAGCAAGGAATCAAAGACATCAAACACTTCCAGCAAATTTGGACAAAAGCGGCTTCTACGATTTCTGAAGAGTCTGTACAAACCCTAATGGACGGAGTTAAGCGCAAAGTTCGAAAATTTTATGCAAATACCGAATAGCTATGTTTTGTCTTCACGAATTGTTAAAACACATCCCATGAATCTGAAATAAACAACTACGACGGAAATATAATGAGAAATTTATGTTTTATTCATGTTTTGAGGTGGCCGGATTATTGCGGATACAGGCCTTACGAACGTTTTGTCGTCCACTATTATGCAAGAAAATGTTCGCTCCTAAGCACGACTTTTTGCATTGAAATTTTGTTGGTCATTTGTCGGTTGGGCACATTTTTCATTTTGTACGCCTTCAATCCTTGACTCTGCTTCACTTTTTGTACGTGTGATTTTGACTTCCCAACTTTGCGAGCAGCATTTTGCACAGAAAGATTGGGATCTTTTTCATTAATGGCTACCATCTTCTTGTCCATTTGTCGGGAGCTTTTTTTTTGTTGGGTGTTTTATCACTGTGACCATTATTTTGATGTATTGTGATACACAACTCATTTTTCTATACCATTTCAAGGTGATAAGCTACTTTGAGAAGTTACCATCATCGCATTGTGTAGGGGATTATCTCAGTAAGGTAGATTGATTCGGATAGAACGCACTACCTTACGAGGGCATAGAGACCATATTTCAAAGAGCTTTAAAAAACTCTTATCGAAAATTTTGGCTCTAGTGCTAAAAAGTGCAGCACAGTTGCACAATAAATGTTCAGAAGTTTTGCATTCCTCAATACAAAAGCGGAAAATATCATCTCCGACTTTATCCATTAGCCTTAGATGATCTTTAACCATACAATGTCCTGTAATTAGGCCTATGTATGTGCACAGGTCATTTTTTGACAAAACGAGACTCCGTAAAATGGCTCTGGGCCAAGAAATGGCTAAGAAGATCCAATCCTAGCTAATTCAGCAGCTCTTTCATTGCCATCGATTCTACAATGTCCGGGAACCCAGTAAAGATTAACTGTATTATTAATACATAGCCGATGAAGTAAAAGAAGACATTCCCATACTAGTTTTGATGTAAACGTAAAAGATTTGAATGCAGATAAAGCTGCTTGACTGTCAGTGAAAAATACTGAAATTCTTTTTTTAAGCAAAGGGAAGCACATTCCACAATTGCTTGAATTTCAGCCTGGAAGACGGTTGGCCATCTACCCATGGAATCTGTAGAATTAACTCCAGGACCTGTCACCCCAGCTCCTACTTGATCATTTTGTTTTGACCCATCAGTATGGAATACGATAGATGCAGGATGAATTTGTGGTCCTCCCGCCACCCAAACAGTGCGGTCTGGTTCTATCAAATTGAACAAACGAATAAAGTTGAATTGCGTTTTCATTCAGTCGTTATCGACTGTTAGTAATGGGTTAATTTGAATGTCATTTAAAATATTTAAATCTCGAGTACTTTTTCAAACAGACGTATCTGATTTTGTGAACAAAGAGGGGAAGTAAAATTCAAACGTTATTTGCTCAAAACTCTCAGCATTCTCACGAAAAGTAGCATCTTCACCTCATCATGTTAAGGAAATGTTATTCCTTGTGTAGGTGGCCCTAGTTTCCATGAAAGTGCTAAGGGTTTCAAGAATTTAATGTTTGAATCTTACTTCCCCTCTTTGTTTAAAAACAAATACGTCTGTTTGAAAAAGTACTCGAGAAGTGTCCTCTGATGTCCCATCAAGGAATGATTTAGTCCTTTGCTACGCATCGCATTAGTTGTGGTAAAATTACCCATTCTTGGACGTTTTTCTAGCTTCTTAATGGCACATTTTTCTTTAGGCTTTGACTACCATACTAAGGAAGCATACGTAATTCTGGGTCTTACAATTGCCGTGTACATCCAGTGGATCATTGCTGGTCGCAATCCCCATTTATTACCAAAAGTTCTTTTACTTATATATAGTGCATTTGTTGCTCTATCTAAGATCTGTATTAAGTGTGAATTCCGATTTAGTTTACAATCCAAAATAACACCCAAATACTTAAATCAGATGTAAATGTCATTAAAGTTCCTTTCATGTGAAGGCCATGTATTTTGAATTTTCTTCTTTTGGTAAATGGAACTAGGTTTGTTTTCTGGGGGTTAGTTCCAAACCTTTCATGGCATAATTTAAAGCTTATTGCATTCTTTCAGCAATGACGAAATAAAGTGAAGAGTTTCAGCTGTCTTATAAGTGAAACGTTTCAGCGATCCGTGAAATGATTCAAATTCTACACTAAAAGAAAAGTTTCCGAAATTTATGGTGGACAGGTTTTAATCGCAATACAGTTTTGGAGCGCGTGATTTTGCCGTCACATTCTGTTTATGATTGCTGTTAAGGCTTTTTTGACTTTGTTAGACTTCAATACGAAATAGAGCTTTGATTTTTCCTAATTTTCGAGACACAGTTTGAATAGAGATGTTCGGGTTTCTTCACCTTCATATTCCTTGCCTTCCTTTCAATAGCACAATCCGCACGTTGAATCATTTTATTACTTGGTTCCCTTTTGATAGTCAAACGTTCAGAAAAAAATTTCTCAATGAACTGTGGACTAAGGAGTTTGTCAAATCCAACTTTTTTTGAGTTATGAGTATCGAAAGGTCAGGATTTTCATTACGGCTGTACAAGATTTATTCGGCAAGTTATGCACACTGCTTATGAGATGCCAAAACCGGTCAACGTTTTTTAAAGTACAGACACTAAGCTACGTTTGAGTGATATATTT
Source organism: Aedes koreicus (assembly GCA_024533555.2). Classification (NCBI taxonomy): domain Eukaryota; kingdom Metazoa; phylum Arthropoda; class Insecta; order Diptera; family Culicidae; genus Aedes; species Aedes koreicus. The sequence continues at coordinate 61,881 of JAHHFK020005303.1, read as the reverse complement.
CACTCACTGCTGAAATATTTCAAATGGAATAGTATTTACAATAAGGTGTGGCCCAGTTAGAATTGGAACATCGACTATTGCACATATTTCGGATATACATTAACAAAATAGTATTCTGTTTTAACTAAAATGTTCGACTTTATGTGAACTTTGAAGGGAAAGTAGACAAATTTAATCATCTCGAAATTTGCGGACTTTTCCCGGAATACGTTTCATCAACCGGCGCGCATTATTCTCATCCATCGTTTTGGCAATCTTATTCCACTTGGTTCTCAATTCGTTGATGCTTTTGACGACACTGCCATTCCCCTTCAGCTTCCTCTGCATAATAGCCCAAAATCTCTCTATCGGTCTGAGCAGGGGACAGTTTGGTGGGTTGAGTTCTTTCGGTATAAACTGAATCCCGTTGGTTTTATACCACTATAGCACTGTTTTACTATAATGACAGCTTGCAAGATCTGGCCAAAACATGACAAGTTCATTGCGGGATCTGATGAATGGCAATATTCGCTTTTGGAGGCATTATGTTCTGTACAGCTCTGCATTAAATGTCTTATCAATGTCTTATCAATGTCTACAGATGCCTTGCCGAATCATGTATTTACGTGCAAATTTATCTGCAAAAACAAACTTAAACTTGAATAAGCCAAGTAAAATGTTTGTCCCGGTAGCTGTTTGAATCGGCATTTGGTTCATCATCCATGCGGAGAAAGCCATTGAATTTTGTCAACACCTGATCATACAGTTTTCTGGCACGGATTCTGGCCACATTGTTCTGCTTTTGATCCCTATTTGGTTGTCTACAGGCACGGTATGACTTGAAGCCTTCCCGGAGACGAATCCGTTGCACGGTACTGCGTGCGGTGCGAAACTTTTTGGCCAAATCGCGGTCTGAGATGTTGGGGTTTGCCTTAATGTTCTTGATGACTTTGTTCCGCAGTTGACGGTTGACAGTACCCGCCCGACGCGTGCGATCCGTCGACAAAGTTTCTCTGTACTTTTTCAAACACGGTATTTCGGGGAAAACCCAACACTTTAGCAAGTCCCAGGCCCAGGCCCAGACCACGAAGGGTTTTCCAAATGATTGCGCACAATTATTTTTCTTCTTTCTTCTTCCATTTTGTATTTTTCTGAAACACGTTCGAACTGCACCGCGAAAAAAAAATGCTAATGTTGTCAAAACTATGTTCATTTAGAATCCGGAATAATAAAATCATCTGTATCTTGGTAACGGATTGACGTACAAATAAGTTTAATACATCAAAACAAAGGTAATTCACTGTACTTTAAGGAAAAAATATCAATACAAATCATTTCTCTTCGTTTCTAATGAAAATTTGCACTTTCTTCTTTATTCCTCCCATCAAACGCTGCACACCTCCGGAGTCAACTTCCTTGGCACATTTGTTCCACATTTTGATCATCTGAGTCGCGTCCCGAGCCACTTTTTACTTTTCTTAAGCTTCCGCTTCATTATTGCCCAAAATCTCTCGATGGGCCGGAACTGCGGGCAGTTGGGTGAATTTATGTTTTTATCGATGAAATCTACGTTATTATCGCGGTACCACTGGATGACTTCCCGGCTGTAGTGGCAACTCGCCAAATCTGGCCAAAACTTCACGGGACCTTTGTGGGCTTTAATGAAAGGTAGTACGCGGTTTTTGAGGCATTCTTCCTTGTACAGCTTCGAGTCCATCGTCTTATTCGTCACGAACACTTTGGTCTTTGCTCCGCAGCTGCATATCCCTTGTCAAATCATCAGGCAAATTTGTCCATAAAAGCAAACTTAAACTTCGCAGGAACATCTCTTCGTGCCGTTGCCATGTAGAATTTTTGGCCAGGAAGCTGTCCGAAATCCGTTTTGACGTTTTTCTCTCCTCTCGGCTTCCATCTAAAATAACTTTTGACTTACTACACGAAACACCGTGAAATTTATACCACAAAAAGTGGGCGCCTAGGTTAACAAACTGCTGTAAAAGAATTCTTGCAGCGGTCACTTTCCGTGCCGCTGCAACACAATAAGTGATTCCGGATTCTAACTGGACAGAACTTTATTGTTAAAGGGAACACATAAGATGCCATAGTTTACAATTCTGACCACTAGGGTCGCTGAATGAATCATAATTGTTTGTTCCAATACTAAATGGGCCACACCTTAATGCTGTTACAGTTGATTTCCCAGTTTGATATGCAAACTGACACTTATTCAGAGGACTTTTTTTCAAATAAATTGTTTTAATGTGATGATCAATAAGCTTTTCCATTATTTTAAGCATTATTGACGATGGGCTTATTGGTCGGAATGATTTAGGAGACGTCTTATCTTTTTTGTTAGCCTTTGGAATAAAAACAACACGTACTTGACGCCATGATGTTGGAATATAGCCAAGGGCCGGTTCATTAACCACGTAGATTGATTTTTGAAAATCTCAAATAATTTTTCAGTCTTTTTCCTAAGCATTTCTAAGCGTTTATTCCACCAAGATACATCTCTACCTGTGGAACGTAAGGTAGCTGGACAGATCGCCTGAAAAGCCTGTAAAATTGACTGTGATAAGTTTACCGAAGCTTCCTCAAATTCCTGAATTATTTTAAAATTCCCCTCAGGAAGTTGATTTATACTTTCAAGATTTCTGTAATATAGATAACAGTTTGTTTTTTTTAGGATTACGAGGAACATCTGTTATAGTTTGGCTGCTTGATATTGAAACAATATGTGTCGGTGGTCAGACAATGAAGCTTCATTTGATACATGCCAGTTGTTAATAGTTTCTGATATATTAGCACTACAGAGAGTCAGATCTAAGACTTCCTCTCAAACTGAATTTACAAAGGTTGGTTCATATACTTTGTAACTAATTTCTAAATTATTGCTTAATATATATTTTATGAGGCGTTCAATCTATTATTTACATACATCACTACTGTTCCATACTGTGTGATGACCATTAGCAGCACATCCAATAATAAACCGGTCATATTTTTGTTTGAAGTACAGACACTTAGCTACGTTTGAGTGATGTATTTCACTCAATGCTGAAATATTTCAAATGCAATAGTGTTCAATATGCTCAGATTTTCGGGGATAGAAACCTGGAATGCGAATGTCTCTAACTCCATTTTGATTGCCGGTGATCCATTTCCAAATTTCGCATCCTTATTAGTATAAACATGCACCAAAAGGCCGGAAAACATTATATAAGAACTATGACGCAAGAAGTCAGTCATCAATTATAAAACTGTAAGTACGCAAGTGATTAGTAACTTAACACTCCTATTTATGAGCATTACTGTTCGACAAAGCGAGGGTTATGGTTAGTAGTTCTAAATTAAAAAAAAAAAAAAAAAAAAAAAAAAAAAAAAAAAAAAAAAAAAAAAAAAAAAAAAAAAAAAAAAAAAACCTTTTTAATTATATTTGTCTTTACATCGCCGTTGAATTCAGGCCTTAAAATATTCCACCCAAAGATACGTATAATGACTCCAATCTTGCAACAAATTTCAATAATTATTTTAAACCTTCCAGCTGAAATATCCCAAAATCATCACCACCTCATCCATCGCAAACCCTTAAATTGATACAATAGAAAACTCAACATCTGTACCGGAGCCGATTTCCGTCAACGCATGCACATTTCTCCCAGAAAAATGTCTCAACCGGTAAAGCACGCGAAAGACGAGAGGGTGAAATATGTTTCGGAAGAGTAATGTTCACCATTAATAGTCACCCAGCGCACAAACCACTTCAATGCTTCCGCCTGAATGCGGGGTGGTTGGCATCCTGATACTGCTGAAATGTCCGGGGAGCAGCAGAAGATACAAGAACACAAGTGTGCAAATAGTTAGCTCTTTATTGTCGTGTTCCCATCAGTTGCAGTTGTACCTAGTTCTAGTTTTGTGTGTCTGCGAATTCGTCGTACATCAGCACCGACGACCACTGTGCCGCTGATGATGCTGGTTGGACAGCCGGAGTTGGTAGAAGCGAAAGGACGATCCGAGTGACATAAAACTTTGTCCTTATCCACTCGCAGGGGAGAAGGTTGGCGGAAGATATTTTATGAAAACTGATTGCCTTCTTTTTGCCTGGGTTTTTGGTTGGAATGTGAAACCCAGTTGACAGTGGTTTGACGTAATTTAATTGTACTTTTGACATGTTGCACCCGACGGACAAATGCAAGGGAATTATGACACCTGGTGGCTCATTACACAAGGAAGTTTTCGTTTGCGTGAAGTTGAAACATTGTTTCGACAAGCTGTTCGAAATAGTTCTACACCCACTCAGGACTTGCTTCAACCCTGCCCGTTCAAGGTCCTATGGAGTGCCAAGCTAGACGAGGACGTTCGTAGAAATTTATCGACATCAGAAAGGCGGCCAGCAAAAGTCAACACCGCCCACACTATACTGGCTGTGGCAACACACCGATCTCAAACATGCCATCCTTTCCATGCAGAGAGTTTTCCCTTATTACTGGAAAGGAAACCTACCAACTGACTGCCGACCCACGAAGACAAAATAGCATCAGACCCATAGCATCGACAAGCCCGACAGGGGAGAAAGTTCAGCTAATCAACGGACGATACGAAACCAATTTCAATTGTTTGTCAAACCATTTCCTTTTTTGCTACGGGGTGTGCGACGGGCGAAGGAGTCTGAGGTGATTACCGGATGATGGGCCTCATAAAGTTGTACATACACGACACGATAGATCGAACGGATCGACAGACGGACTGGACACGGACACCCTCTTACACACATTCCCTTAATGCTGACATGCCGCCGGTCGTCTATCGATATGACCCCTTGGGGTTGATCTGGCTAGGCTGAGGCGAGCACTCCTGCCGTGTTGATTGCAGTGTTGAACTGTGGGCAATGGCGGAGCGGCGCGAAGGGTTAAAGGGGGAAACTTTCGATTCCGTGATGTACGATTATCTACGACGGAGGTGCTTCGTGTGGAATTGATACGGTCCCGGTGTGGAACTAACTGTGGGTGACAAAATAAATAACTCAGGTCAAAGCGATAGCGGTGTTCTTTTTACAAGGTAGCGGTGGTGGTTTAGCTGGTTGTTCGGAGCAAAGAAAAATTCAATTAAGATATAAAACGTTTAAATCGTTGTCGGAATCGGGCTTTCCGGGGGGTTGAACATCGAACTACATACTGGCAAGGGAATAGCATGATGGTTCTTTCGTTTTTTTTGTACACTGCATTCGACTCGACAAGTTGGCAGCTAAAAGGCTTGATTAACTGCTAAACTGCACGTAGAGACATAAATGGATGGCAAGGAGCGTGAGTGAATAGTGGAAAATTGAACTTTGATGAAGGTACAAATCGATTGGTTGTCTGAGGGTTGATACTGGATTTTATCGGTCCCAGAGTTATCTGTTAGGAAAGCTAGGGTAAGTTACACCTGAGCAAGAGAGTGTACGGAGTAAGCGAGAACGGTAGATATATCTTATTTCAGCAGTACTGTTTCGTATCATACCAGCCTGGCCATTGAAGTTCATTGCAGTTTGTTCGACTATATTTATCATTCCGATGAATTCGCCACGAAAAGTTCGTTGCAAATATCTAACATCTGCGAGTCAAGTTGCTTTTGAATCCATCTTTCGAATATCCGAGCACAAGTAACCAGCTTGTAGCTGATGATGATGAGAAGGTGCGAAAGATGAACAAAAACAAAACATTTGGCGGATAAAATATTCGTGCATTATGAGAGCAGTGCCTACTGCGACAGATAAAATATCTTCGATGAGTGGAATACAATACGAGGCATGAATCTAGGCCCAGGTAGCACCGAAAACATAATCAAAAAGGTTATATTTTTCCATGTTTCATGCTATAGATCTATAAAAGTTTAGTTTGACTAGTTTAGTCATGAAGATGTTCGTGTCTTGCAATTTGAGTCTAAATTTACTAATATGACAAATTGGTTTGTCATATGTGTTTAATGTTTTTAAGATAGGACTTGTTTGTTTACGTCTGTAATCTTGTTTGCAAATTATGTTGTACATATGTAGCAACACAAGTCTTCCGTATTTCTAGAGACACATAAATTCAAGAAACGTCAAATGCCATCAGAACTAGTAATGTATGTTTTGTTCGTGTCGTATTTGACCTTGAATTACCGCTCCTGTACTTTTAAGTAAGACTAATAACTATCAAATATGTATTTATATCACATATGATTTTATCGCCAGATATTCACAAACCTAATTCTACGCTAGTATGATGCAAGAACCATTCCAGTATGATATGAAAAATTAAATATTACTTTAGCCGATTCCTTTAACGATCGAACATAATTTGCAGCGGTATAGTTGCTAGAATTAATATTAGCTAAAGTGTAATCGAATAATCACCAAAACATAATAAGTCTTTTCAAATTAAACCCATACTTTTTACTTAAATTGTTTTATGTTAAATTGTCTTCAATCATGTTGGTTATAGTTTCAATAACAATGGTGAGGTTTAAGAGGATTCTTATGATTCCATTTCTCACGTGTTAAATGGTCGAGTGTTAAGAAGACCGATCTAGTAAGCTTTGAGTTTTAGGTTCAAACCTGGTGCATGAACGACTTATTGAAAACTATTAATAATTTGTTTTACTACAGCCTCCGATTTTTTGTTCATGATCATTGTTAAACATAAATTTTGTTTCGCAGGCTCCACCTTCTGCGCTATTTCAATTCTATAGTAGTTCCCTATATTTTCAATTTCCGGAATGGTAACATAATAATTTGTCACATTCAAGCACAAATGTATGCAATGACATATTTCGTGTTACTCGGGAGGGTGAGACAGCTCTACCGCGGACAGACGTTCGACTTCATCTCATTTACCTATGTAAAAACATGGCTCCCCTCAAGATATCAAGTAGCAATAACCTAACAGATGGCGCCACAGATTTGTTTTTTTTTTGGTAAGGGAAAAACGGGTTGCCAGTCAAACTGTCAAATTTAATGTAGCAACAAGTTGACTAGGCCGCGCTACTGTGCTAGGTAATTCCAACGTAATTGGATTAGAAATTTTACATAACAAATTTGAATTGTTTTGTTTGTGCTTGAACGTCTGTCTGCGGCTCTACTCTGAGTTGCTTTGATGCACCGAGTAACTCGCGAGTAACCATCGTTTCTTATCGGTTGCCAGGGTTCCGAAATGTTTGACTTCCAATTTGTTTGAAAACATTGTAGACATTCTGTTAATGGCAATAGAAGATGGCACAACGGTGAGCGCTATTCCACGACTATGAGGGTTCAGGGAATGTTTAATATGTGATACGCGATACGGACGGCTTTACTGAAGTGGAATGATGATGCTTAATAGCGATATGTATAGATTGGTAATTTGCTAAACATTGATTCTTGAAGCTTGGGTCGGAGTGTACAGTGGGCTATAGGAGGGAACGTAAGCGCCAGCCAAGACTCTCCTCCTATGAGCTGGTTTGTCTCTTCTCCTGCAAACATTGTTGCAAAGCACCATTGTTGCAAAGCACCAGTTCATAGTCTGGCCGACTGGCGGAATGATGCTGCATTAGCAAATAGCAGGTCAAGCAAAAACTGATGGATTTATTCAAAGTATGACTTAATTGGAAACTCTTCTCGAAAATGGCAAAGCCTTACACGAATAGTAGTACATACTATATCAAATTGTAAGAGCATATCAAATATTTAGTTTGAGTAAATGTAGGCTGGTTTCAAAAACAGAGTTGAATAGAGAAAATTAAATTCATTGGGAATTTGCTAGTGTCCAATTGTACACACTTGAGAGCTCATGTACTAATCGGTTGATTTGACAGCTGCTGTGAAAAAACAGAGAGAAAACAAATGACAGTGCTCGCTTACTGAGCAACGAGAGTTACTCGGGGTACCTCAAAAGCAACTCTGAAATTGCTGGCGATGCGGAGCTGTCTTGCCCCTTGGCATGAATCTCTCAGAGAAATAGCAACTCCTAATATAAATATGTTTCAGAAGTGGATTTTGAAACCAAAGATGATTGGATTTGATGCTCGAATCGAACCTTTTCTTTCTATTCTCGATCCGGAATAATCCGGCATGTCCAGTTTTCCGTGTGAACTAGCAATGCTAAAAAAAGAGATTGGTAAGGACAAGCTGGGGTAACTGTTTCGATTCTTACCGATCTGTCAAAAGTGGTTCCGATTTCCATTTTTTACATTTGGTTTGCTTCATTCGAGTTGAGAATTCATGTGATACCAGGATTGTTTTTATTTTGATTTAGACTAAGTCTTATGGCAAGGGTAGGGTGCTGAGGGGGTAACTTAGCAGGATGAAGTAAAATTTAGCTCTTTAGACTTAGTTTATGGAATGCCGTATTGGTCTTCAGGTGTGTCTAGGGAGCGATGATATAATTTTAACCTGAAAATTCAATCATGTTTTTTTATTTGTTTGATAGCTAACTCACCGTTTCATTATCAGATGTACCAATTATAAGCTTTTTTTTAATTAAAATGAAAACAGTAGCAGACATTATCATCATCGTCCACCAGATATTGAGCACTCTTTGTTTTTATTAGGCTGGTAGTAAACTGATCCAAAATGTATGGGGTTTTTTGAAAACTTTGCACTCTTTTGATTAAGTCATCGATTTCTTTTACCTTCAAAGGTGATTGTGATAAAAAAGTTCACAATTTTCCAAGGGGTGGAATTCTTAGCACACTTTTCTTCTGTGCTATTGTTTTTTGAGTGTGTCTATAAGTGTTGCAATGTGCTGGGAGTTCCCGTAATGTGTCGAAGGTGCCGATGTGTTGACAGATCAAATTGTTATTTTCTGCTAAGCCTGGCAACCAGGCAATGCAAATTGGCAAGGTTGCTGGTTTCTTATTTCTATAAGCTCAACTGTCAAAAATGTTCCTCAGTGAGCCACACATGTGGTATGGATTGAAAATCGAAGTGTCGCAGTTATGAAACATATTTGTCTAGTGTGTGAGACATCGTGGGTGGCACACTGATTTAAGCGACTTACCCTTGCAATTTTCTCATTTTTCAAACATCAGATTTTAATGTTTACTGCCACTGGCGGGGTGACATCTGTTGGTACACGGGAAGCCAACTTAATGGTTAATTGTGTTGAACTTTAATTCTAAAAACGGCTAGCAAAAGATTGAATTGGAACGAATCGGCTCTCAAGCGTTGTAAGGACTGTATCGAAAATAAGTTCCACATATTTTTCTTTCAAATCACATAAATAATGATGTTCAATTCAAACAAATGGATGATACTCTATTGTACGGGAATGAACTTGAACATTTTGAAGACCGGATGAAATTAATATTATTCTTCCATGATTTTGCGAATTTTTGATCGAACACTTTTCATCATGTTTCGGACAAGTGTTTCATTTTTTGGACGCCTTAGCCCACATTTTTTTGAACTCCTCCATATTTTTAGCTGCTCTACCAGTCTTTTTGAAGACCCTCTTCATAATCACCCAATAGTGATCGATGGGATGTCTTTCTCAACGAAATCCATACTCTTTTCCGTGATCAAATTGAGAGTTGTTTTGGCGCAATGCACCGACACTAAATCCAGCCAAAACAGTGAAGGGGTACTATGTTTCTGATGTGAAGGAAGCAACCTCTTCTGCAGACACTCAGATCGATAGATTTCCACATTGATGGTTCCGGTAGTGTAGAAAATGGTAGACTTCATACCGCAGGAACATATTGCTTGCCATACCAGCACTTTTCGGCCAAACTTCTCCACTTGAATCGACCTGTCTGCGTCACTAACATCCTCCCTTTTTAGTTTTAGGAATTTTAGTTTTAAAAATAAGTTGAATCTTTGCTGATATTCAACGACTGTTTTCTTGTAAATCGGGATTTCCAATGGTGCCATGAGCCTTACGACATCTGTTGACAAAATTGCGCTGCATTTTTAGCAATAGATTGAATTCTAGGAGTTTATACCTAAATATAATTACTTGAAATATTACTAAATTAAGATTACTAAATAAAAGCAAAGGAATGCGAGTTAGAAAATTTAAAAGAACTTCAGATAATTATATGAGTTTTCAAAAAGCAAAAGCAAAAGCTAAAGCTTCGTCTTTAGCTATGTAACGAAAGATTTTGACAAGTGTAAAATGAGCTAAAGTTGAGTTTTTAAGTTTTCAAAAACATTTAAGTTGTCTTCGATACCGTTCTGAGAATTAAAACAAAAAAAAAAAGGTATAAGGATTTAAGTATATTACATAGTTTTAACGGACTCCGGTATTTTTAAAATTGCAGATACGGCATACATTACAAAACAATGACTTATTTCCGATGGCGATGCAAGAAAAAAGTACAACATATAATTCAATGGAACAAAGTTTCCCTTAAACTATACGTTTGTGCAGCTTTCTACAAAAATTCTTCGACACTCGAGCGGCAGTTGACCGAAACCTTACCCATGGTCAATAAAAAGATGGATGTCACATGTTTTTCTTTTTTAAAGCCTTGGTTAAGACTGCTCCTCCATTTTGGCCACGAAATTATTCGAGTAGATTCTCTATTTGAGGTTCGGCCAAATTCTTTCATACGCCGGGAGGGTTGGCGTTCTTTGGTACAATGTTTATCTTCAGTCGGTCCATCTCCTCCAGTGATCACACCCTCCAGACCACACCCTCCTTCGCGTGATACTTCTTGATATAGGCGGCAACTTCCGGCAGCGACTTGGACATTCTCAGCTCGCTGATCGTCAGCCACAGAAAGGCCTTCTTCGAGAACTTGGAGTAGAAGATATATTTAACGTCAACGCTTACCTGCTTGGTGGGAGACGTTAAGTACCCAGTCCCCTGGCATTCATTGCTGTCCAGCGTGAAGTTGAAATCGGCATCCATTATGACCACGACGTCGCGCTTCGCCGGAAAGAAGTTTTTGGCCAGCACCAGTCACTCCTTCTGGGTGATTACCTGCTGCTCAGACACGGTCGGCCTCTACTGACACTTCCGCATCTTGCCCAGGTCTTCACCATTTGGCCGGTTACTTCTCGGCTCAAGATGCGGAACGATAAGGCCACCTAGCTCTTGGTTTTCTTCTTGAGCGTCTGCCGCATTTACGAATGTGCAGCACTGTGTGGCGGCCGGATCCTTTCGGCTTCCGTTCGACGCTCTCGTATTTCTCCAGGAGGGAAAGGTTATTGTAATTGCCAAATCAGCTATCACTTTCTTCGCTCTGGGGTGGAGCTGACAGTACCAAAACATAATCGAGTGTAGTTGCTTGACTGTGTTCGCCATGGCTGCGGAAAACCAACTGGAAACGCTGTCAAACATTTTCAGTATCCAACAGGGTTGCTAAGATTGAGGATTCACCACCAGGTGGCAGGGTGATCGCATAAAAATCACTAAAATTAGTCTTTTTTTATTTTTTTGAATGCATAAGTTGATTTCTACAAAATTTTAAGAACCTAAAATATGTGTGTCAATTTGAAAAGGCCAAGGCTCCTTAAAAATAAGAGAATGTCCAGAATGTTTGTGACAGTGGTTGAATAAAGCCCTCGAAATCATCTCAACTTGCTCTCAAATTAAAGATCCCCCACTCCCCATCCCACTCATATTCTTTATGCACATATTTGAGAGAATCCTCAATATAGACAAACACAGACATTTTTCAGAGTTCCAGAGAGACATTTGAAAAACTAACTAGCATTCCGGATTAAATTTCTACACATTACTTACTTAGAGGATCACCAACTTATTCTGTTTAAATTAATTGTTAGGAGACCATCATCAAACCACCAAACCATTTTTTCAGTATTCTGGTTATTTATGACGATCCAATTGCATTCACTTTTCAGTGAACGAAAACTCACCTCTTCTCTAAGCTAGCATTAGCGGTCATCACTTGTTACGATGTGTGTGTGTGTGTGTGTGTGTGTGTGTGTGTGTGTGTGTGTGTGTGTGTGTGTGTGTGTGTGTGTGTGTGTGTGTGTGTGTTTTTTTTTTTTTTTTTGTGTGTGTGTGTGTGTGTTTTTTCGATATTTCCACTTCTCTTGACATCAATATATCAATCTAAACCACCACTAAATTGAAGAAATATTATTAACTCATTGCAGTAAAATTCACTTATTGTACCTTTAAACAACATTGGATTCCTCTTAAACTGTTATATTCATTACATTTCACTCTTCCCACAGACTCGACGCGATTTCAGAACTTCTGATCCGTGAGAACGTGGCCGTTGTTGACCAAATAAAGTAAGACACCTTAGAAACGTGTACATTAGGGTGCCAATCAAATGCAAAAAAATTCCAAAAAAAGTCCTCATGCAAAATTTGAACTCAATCGGACTTCGTTAAGTGGACCCCCAAAGCGGTCAAAGTTTGACTTTTTGTATCCGTGAAAATTTTTCAAAGGTAGGGGTGCATGAAATTTCCAAAATCGATTTTTTTTTATGCCAAAGGTCTTAGAAATGCATGAAATGTCGAGAACTGGTGTTAGCTAGAATTTTTTTTTTAAATATCGACTTTCTGGGACTTGCTGAGATATTCATGGCAAAAGAATTGCATTATATCTTATTTTATCTTTGGAAATTGCTAGCATATTATATGTGATATTTCATTAGGGTGGTTCACTTATTTTCCATTAAGTGGTCCTTTTTAATGAAAATTAAACAAAAAATAGAATTTGACTGGGATATAGAAGATAATAGTATTGACACATCTCTTAAACAATCATTAGCAATTGTCAGTATGGAATATGTGATATTCCATTAGGGTGGCCCACTTATTTTCCATAAAAGTGGTCCATTTTGTCGAAAATTAAAAATAAATCCAAAAAAATATGAATTTGAATGGGATATTAAAAGCAATCGTATTTTTAGAACTCTTTCTTCAACGTAGGCCATTTTCTATATTAGATTCATGATATTTCATCAGGGTTTGCTCACTTTTATTCCTCTAGGGTGGTCCTTTGGAAAATAACTTTTTTTGAAGAGACAACACTTTTTTTTAAATTTGAAAAGTCGATTTTGGCTGGCACCCTAGTGTATATAGAGATTTGTTTGCTGAAACCAAGTCCCGTGACGTTTGGATCTATGTTCTAAGGAGTGTATCGAAAAGTAGTTATAAACATTCGATGCGTTATTACGCATAAACTACTGTATATATTTTTAGCGTGTAAGCGCCATTTGCTTTGTTTACATGTCAAAAATGATTATTCGGTTCATTCATTTCCATTGATAAAGTTGTATTCAAAATGTCGCGAATTGAATTTGAGACTAAAAAGAAAATTCTGCACACTTGGTGCACCGAAAAGGGTGTTACTTACAACCAGATTGCGAAAAGAGTAAATGTTCACCCGGCAAGTGTAAAACGCATCATCGAAAAGTTTGGTAAGGAGTGCTCTCTCAAGGATTTACCAAGAAGTGGCCGGAAACCCGGCTCCAGCAACCCCGATTTGGACCAAAAAGTTGTGGATTATATTCAACGGAACAAATCTGCCTCTACTCGCGATCTAGCCAAGAAGTTCAGGACCAGCATCGGAATGATTCAACGAATCAAGCGCAGGAATGACTTGAAGACGTACAAAAAGCAGAAAGTGCCCAAACAAACTCCGGAACAAAAGTCTCGTGCCAAAACCAGGGCTCGAAAGCTGTACAGCTGCATTTTGGACAATGTCGACCAGTGCATTTTGATGGATGACGAAACATACGTTAAAGAAGATTCAAGAACGCTACCGGGGCCGCAGTTTTATACTAAATCTGTTGGGGAACGTGTGCCAACCGCAGATACGACTGTTGCGATGGAGAAATTCGGTCAGAAGGTGCTCATTTGGCAAGCTATTTGCACATGTGGCTTGCGTTCTTCAATTTTCTTATACAAAAGGAACTATAAATGCTGAGATTTATCAAAAGGAATGTTTGAAGAACAGGTTGCTACCATTGTATAGAAAGCACCAGTCCCCTCCTCTCTTCTGGCCAGATTTGGCATCGGCACATTACGCCAAATCCACTCTACAGTGGCTGACGGAGAATAACATCAAGTTCGTAGAAAAAGACATCAACCCACCAAACTGTCCCCAGTTGCGACCGATCGAACGCTATTGGGCATTAGTCAAGCGTATATTTAAGAAGGATGGTACAGTGTCCCAAAACATGACCGATTTTAAGAAAAATTGGGCAGCGGCATCCAGGAAGTGCACAAAGGTCACTGTGCAGAATTTGATGGCAGGTGTCAAATCAAAGGTACGGGCATTCTACAGAAATGAACATGATGACTAGTTTTTCCGTTTGGATCTTTTGTAAACATGTTAAGCTATAATAAACTGAAATAGTATGTTAATTTTAACCATGTTTTCATGCCTATTTTATTATTTGGAAGTTTATAACTACTTTTCGATACACTCCTTATTAGGCTGGTTCCTGTCAATCATGGAGCAGCTCAAGCTCAGGATATTTGAATAAGAATGAGAGGTTGAGTGTATTTAAAAATGCATTACACTATCAGTAGCCAGATTGGATGATCATGTATTGTTGTTATAGAATACCTTTTCGTTTGTTGATTAATTTATTGTATTTTCAAGCTGCTAAACATGCTACACTGCTATAGAAAATGTAACTGAGACACCGATTTACACTCGTTCCACCCAAGCAACGCTTAACTAAACTTTCAATCTTGCAAAAAATATCATTATTGTAAACAAGTTCTCATTGTGTTTGCTTAGAGACAAATTCACGCGATGCCAAAAAATGCACAACATTTTCTGTATGCATTTTGTTGAAAGTTGTTTCTTCATCTTTTTAAACACTCGATTGTTTAAAGTGCTTTCATGCAGACAAAAATATCCATTAACTCCGAAAATACGTCCAATTTCCTCCCATTCCAATCGTACCAGCCGACCCCCCACGAGAGAGTGAAATGTAATTTGGATGAAAACAAATAAAATCTGTATTAATAATTCCACGTGCGTAACGAGAAAACGTGCGCTATTGGGACAAGTAGCAATTCAGTTAAAATAATCGAAAGGTTCAACGACAACAAAAAACCCAACCGTACAATGTCGGTAGTCATGATTCACCAGTTACCGCTCGCACACACGCAAGCACATACCTGCGGTGTGCGAGGATGACGAAAATTGCCCGGGAGCAAAAGCTAACCCCGGATGCCTGCAATCAGGTGGGTGTGTCCTGTGAAATGGACAACAAAAGCAAAAACAAAACCACCGGACCGGGAAACGGACGGGGCGAGGATGGATTGAAATTTGATAAAAGTTTAAATCTGCTCAACCGACAGCATCATCGGATCAGATCTGCAGGGGCTTCCCAATATATTTAGTCAGCCGTGGCTAGTGGGTATCCCTTAAATTGGTTCGATAACTTCCTGCAACTAATATGTGTAAACTGAATTGAGAGCCATATTTAATTACTTCGATCGCTGGAAAACCAGCTGATGTAAAGAATGTTCATGCTCACCGAAAATCCTCGTGTATGCTTATCGGATTACTATCATCATGTGGAAAATTTGCATCGTGCTTACAAGTGAGTTGGGTTGAGAACTAACAACCCCACCAGCACAAATCGTTCGTTGCGAGAGCGTAAACTGCGCTTATCTTGCCTTTTTTGGGGTGGCATTCTTCCAAAATCGGATACATAGATATATTCGACGGGTACTGGTTCGGTTGCCAAATGACCTCAAATGGTAGTAAGGTTTGTATCTGCGATAATCGGGACGCATATAAAACAGTGTAATTTTTAAAATATATCAGAAATGGGTGAAATATTTTACTCAAACAGAGCTTGTCTGTACTAAAACTAACCGTGCCGTACTATGATCAATATGACAACAAGTTAAATAAACAAACGTACCCGAGCAGATCTTGCCGTAATGAGCATGCTAACTTTTCAAAAAAGTTTGATTTGCTGTACTCTAAAGGGTGTCCACGATGAAATTGCCACACTATGAAATTGCTCTAACTTTTTAACCGTTGAGTAGAATTTAATTAAAAATTTAAAAATTTGGGTGGATTTAGTTCATAGTGCATTATTTACATCCTGCAAGTTTTAAAGTCCTGTGATCAAAACTCGCGGAAATGGAGTCGAAAGAACAGCTCGTGCATGATAAAATCTTGCACATTCATCACGAGAACAAGGATCTCTCGCATCGTTCCATCGCTAAAACGTTGGGAATCGCGAATTCCACGGTGTCGCGAGTGATTAAGCGGTTCGAGGAACGGTTGACCACCGATCGGAAGCCCAGAAGTGAAGGAAAAAGTAGTGAAGGAAAAAGTCGACCTTCAACCGAAATCCGAACGCCTCCGTTCGGGATGTGGCTAAGAAGCTGCACCTAAGCCGAAGTTTTGTCCAGAAGGCCAAAACTAAGGCTGGGCTTCGAACGTTCAAGGTACAAAAGGCCCCTAATCGCGACGAGAAGCAGAACAAGTCCGCCAAAACCCGTGCCAGGAAGTTGTACCTCAACATGCTGATGAAAGTTGAATGCTGCATCATGGACGACGAAACATATGTGAAGGCCGACTTCAAACAGATCCCCGGCAACCTGTTTTTCACGGCCAAGGATAAGTTCAGCGTTCCGGAGCATGTCCGCACTCAGAAGATCCAAATTTGCGAAGAAATTCCTGGTTTGGCAGGCCATCTGCACGTGCGGGAAGCGGAGTGCACCTTTCGTGACCCAGGACACGATGAACGGACAGGTGTACATAAAAGAGTGCCTCCAGAAGCGGCTGCTTCCTCTCCTGAAGGCCCACAACGTCCCAACAATCTTCTGGCCGGATTTGGCCTCATGCCACTACTCCAAGGACGTGCTGAAGTGGTATGCGGACAATAAGGTCAATTTCGTGCCGAAAATATTCAACCCTCCCAACACTCCGGAGCTCCGCCCCATCGAGAAGTACTGAGCGATTATGAAGCAGCACCTTCTTAAACGACCTAAGGTAGTGAAGACAGTCGAGGAACTGAAGAAAGTATGGGTTTACATGCAAAAAACGGTTGATTCACAGGTTGTGCAGAAACTTATGGCTGGGGTTAAGGCCAAGGTGCGGGCATTTGCGTATGGACTGTAAATAAAATACGAGTAAAATGATAAAATGAAGTTTAATAGTTATTTCTCAATCCCTGAAAATTTGATGACAATCGGATGAAAACTCGAATTTTGCGAATCCATTTTGTGTGTGGCAATTTCATCGTGGACACCCTTTACAATCCACTGTGTATTTCAAACATTTTCTTTACGTTTGACTGTCAAAAGGAAACCACGAAGTGACAAAAATATTGGACAGGAAGGTGAAGAAGATGCTGGATGGGAACCCGAACCTCTTTATTCGAAAATCGAAAATAATAATTTCGCCATGATTCGTTCTGCATTGAGGTCGTACAAAGTCAAAAAAGCCCCCAATTGCAAGGATAAACAGAATTCAATGGCAAAATCAAAGGCTCTAAAAGAATACTGTGATTATTTGACATAACATTCATGTGTCATTATGTACGATGAAGCTTATGTCTTGGAAGATTTTAAACAAATTCCAGAAGTTGCTTTATATTTTGCTATGGCCCAAAGCTGTCAAAAAATAATTTCCTAAAAAATACCTCATATGACAAGCAATTTTCTAGTGTGGCAGAAAACTTAAACTTTTCTTCACCACCGGCACCACCACAATTAACAAGGAAACTTACCAGAAGAAGTGCCTGCATAGTGGCTGCCTTTTATTAGAAATTACGATGATAGCCCTTTACATAGGTCCGATTTGGCATCGTTTTACTACAGTGCTAGACATTTGTTTAGACGCACCTAATAAATTCAAATAGTTATCGATTAATTGAGTGTAGGGTAAATTTTCGACGTATTAGAAAAAAGTAAATTGGTAAGCCCCTCGCGTGCCGCTAGCACGCATCTAAAGGGTGTCCACAGTTAAATTGCATCACTTTCAATAAGCTGTAACATTTCGCCCTTTGGGTTGATTTCAACGAAATTTTGGGTGAAATGACCTCAGCGTGTATTGTTTACACTGCGTGAGTTTCTTTGTAAAATGTGTCGTAGTGTCGAAAATGGAGTCGAAGGAACAGCAAGTGTGCGAGAACATTTTGCACACGCACCTCGACAACCCACTTCTTTCGCACCGAGCCATCGGAAAGATGTTGAAAATTCACCAGTCTACAGTGTCTTGTGTCATAAAACGTTTTGAGGAACGTTTAACTGTCGATCGGAAGTAGGTTAGTGGTAGAAAAAGTGTTCCTTACTGTGTGAAGGATCATAAGCGAGTGGTTGCTGCATTTAAACGCAAACCCAACTGTTCCGTTCGGGATGTCGCGAAAAAGCTGCACTTGGCCTAAAGTTTCGTGCAGAAAGCCAAGAAACGAGCCGGGCTCCGTTCATTCAAAGTTCAGAAAGCTCCAAACCGCAATGGAAAACAGAATATGACAGCTAAAACACGTGCGCGTGAGCTGTACACACAAATATTGACGAAACCACACTGCTGCATTATGGACCTAGCTTCTTTTCACTACTTCAAGGATGTTCTAGAATGGTGTCAATTTCGTGCCGAAGGATCGTAATCCTTCAAGCTCTCCAGAGTTGCGGCCAATTGAAAAATATTGGGCTATAAAGAAGCACGAACTTCGTAAGCATCCTAAACTTGTCACTACAGAACAGGAAATGTTGAAGTCATGGTTGAAAGCGGAAAAAATGTCAGTTCAAGCCTTGTACAAAATCTGATGCGTGGTATTAAGAAAGAAGTTTAGGCTTTTGGATTTGGCAAAGAAATATATTGAAATAAAAATACCTAAACCAAGATTATACATTGTATTTTATTCCCTGAATATTTCATGACAATCGGTTGAGAGACTTGTTTTTGAGGACGAGTATAAAGTGATGCAATTTCACTGTGGACACCCTTTAGTGTTGGATATCAAAAATCTTTGACATTGGTTTATTAAAACTTCTATAGAGAAAAACTGGTGCAAGTTTGATCAAAACAGTCGATCGCGTTGAGAGTAGAAAAAAACATTGTGCACAAACACCGGGAAAATCCGGAGTGGTCCGGTTCCAAAGTGTTGAAGATGCCAACAACAATTTGTCGAGTGCTCAAAACCTACACGGAAACCCTGAGTGTGGAAAGAAATCAGCGGACATCACTAAAAACTGGAACCAGGGATTGTCAGCTGCGGAGCAAGATGTTGCGGTGCGTTAAAGCCAGAGCCGGTCTTTTGATCCGAGACGTGGCCAGAAGGTAGAATGCCAACTTTCAAACGATGCGGAACATCCTTGCCAGGGAAGGATACAAGTCGTACAAAGCCAGCACACATCCGAACCGGCACATGAAGCAGAATTCCGTGGCCAAAAAGCGTGCAAGGCCCTTGTACGACCGTTTTGTGACGATACACAAGGGCTGCACTTTGATCGATGACGGACCATACTTCAAACTCGATTTTAAGCAGGTTCCCGGTCAAAATTTTTACATTGCACCTGAACGTAGGGATGTGCTGCGAAGATTCAAGGTCGTGTTAGCCCCAAATTCGCGAAGAAGGCCATGATTTGGCAAGCGATTTGCAGTTGTGGCCTGAAAACGGAACCGTTCGTCACATTCTTGACGATGACAGCCCAAGTTTACATCGAAGAATGCCTGAAAAAGCGTGTATTACGTGTAAAGGGTGTACCGTTTAAAATCCGCCCACAAAAAATTCATTCTCAAAATTCCAGTTTTGCCACAATTATCACCAAATTTTCAGAGAGTAAAAAAAAAAAATAATTGAAATTAATTTTGGCATCACTCATTTAATTTATACCTTTATATCCGAATGCGCGAACATTGACCTCAACCCCAGCCATAAGGTTCTGCACGACCCCATAATCGACAGTATTTTGCATATTAACCCATGCTTTCTTCATTTCTTCTACATTCGTCACCTCTTTAGGTCGTTTTATAAGGTGTTCCTTCATAATGGCCCAGTATTTTCTTATTGGGCGCAGTTTCGGAGTGTTTGGGGTGTTCCGGTCTTTCTGCACGAAATCGACATAATTCGCCTTATACTACTCTAACACGCCCTTCTTTAGTGACATGATGCCAAATCCGGCCAGAAAATCGTCGGACCGTCGTGACCCTTCAGGAGAGGGAGAAGCCGCTTTTGGAAATACTCTTCCAAATACACCTGTCGATTCAAGTTGCTTGCGGTAACGAAATGTGTACTCTGGGTTCCGCAAGTACAAATCCCTTTCCAAAATAAGAAACTTCTTGGCGAATCGCCATATTCTGTATCAGGTGGTTCTAGGGAACATCACACTTATCCTTGGCAGTCACAAACAGGTTTCCTGGAATCTGGTTGAAGTCTGCCTTCACATATGTCTCGTCATCCATTACGCGGCAGAGTGGTTTCGTTAACTTCTGGTCGTACAATATCCGGGAAGGGCTTTTTGCGACCGTATTCTGTTTCTCGACACGATTTGGGAACTTTTGAACGTTACGTAGTCCAGCTCGAGTTTTGGTATTCTGCAGGAAAGTCTTGCTCAAATGCAATTTTTAAGCCACATTTTTAACTGCGACGTTCGGTTTCGGGTTTAAGGCCCCAACCACGTGATCGTTCTCGTTGACCAGGCGGCTTTTTTTTTCTGATGTTTGCTTCCGATCAACAGTCAGACGTTATTTGAACCGTTTTTTGATACTAGACACAGTGGAATTCACTCCTTATTCTCAGAGTACTCGTGTAAAATTTTCTCGCGCACGCACTGTTCTTTGCGCACCTAATGAAATCAACAGAGGGTAAATAATACACATTAAACTATGTATATGCAAAATTTCAATTAATTTTACCCAACGAATCAAAAGTTGGAACAATTTGAGTGTGTGCGGATTTTAAACGGTATGCCCTTTAAGCGAAATTAACGGTAGAATGGCACACCACCAAGAATCTTTCATTCGTTCCAAAGGACAACCCTCCTAATTACCCGCAAATTCTACCGATTGAAGAATTTAGGGCATTGACGACCCAAGTAACAATTCAAATGCAAATTGGTTTTATTCATGTTTTGTGGTAGTTTTATCGAAGCATTATGGAGATAATCTGGTTTTATCAGGGCATTTTCCAAGTTAAGGTGGTTTTAATTGATTAACAGTTCTTAAGAGTGATTAAAGAACACTTGAAGAAACCTCCATAAAACTACATCATTTATAAGTGTTATTGACCTTAGAAGTAATTTTATAAGATACTTGATTCGCAAGACATCGTTTCACATTTTACAAAAAACATGATAAAATTTTGTGACATTCTTCTTTAAGATGAATGTATCTTGAAAATGCTGCCATAAAACGCTCTTAGAACCATTTGATTTTGAATAAGAGCACATACTCTTGAGAGAGGACATTATGTGAAAAATAAACAAACTGGACAATGGACGCCCATAGGTGGAAGAAATTATGAAATAGTGGATCATTCAAGCGGAAATTCAATAAAAACCTATCCAATATATTCAATACATCGACGCAATATTTTTATCTGTTATTTTTTCCAAAACCATTGGTAGAATATTCAAGTTAGAGTTTTTTTTTGTTCTTATCACCAGCGTAGATTAAAAACAATAACTTATCAGCTGTAATTATGAATAAGAACAACAATTATACACAGGCACTTTTAATTTGAACGTTCACATTTTCTTTGTTTATGATGTGCCTTCTCCACACTGATTTTATGACTATCTTGCGAAAAACTTGTTTACCTTGAGCAATTCAAACAAGTTTTATTCAAGCGTAACTAATCTATTTTAAAAATTGAACAATTAAAGATGAATTTATCGCGCTTCTAAAAAAATCTTGTTAACCTTGTGCAAGAAATATTAGTTTTATTTGCGTTTTATGGTAGTTTTAGATAAAACCATTGAAAAAATGGTGACCGTGGCTATTCTCGATTCCCTTCGAATGGTAGCATTAACATATGTATGTAACAAAACTCTCGTTTTTACAATGCAACGAACAATTTATGCTGTTTAAAATACATTTTGAAACTTGAATTGTAGACACAATTTATTCAAGATCTAACAATTTATAAGCCTTGTCACCTAATTGTTGAATTTCAAGTATTTTTTTAATATTTTTTAAATAAATCAATGCTCTAGCAATAATTCAGTGGCGCATTAAAATTTTCGAACTTTTATGTTATAAAACACCAATAAACTGAATGTCGCAGGAAATTTCGTCACTTTGGAAAAAAAATATCATCTGTATATCGATTTTTTTCTTTCTTTAATAGCTTGCACTCAACTATAGACATAAAAAAGTCCTTATTCAGTAGAACGAATGGAAAAATGGAATCTTCGAAACATATTTGTGAAGGACTGGAAGTGTTTTTAAAGAGGAAATTCATAAAACTATCAAAACTTGTGGTAGTTTTATCATAGTTTTAAGCATGTCTTGAATGTAATTACAAGTATGTACCGATAAAACTATCAAGTTTTAAGTGAAACTTGGGAAATAGTCTTGAGAACATCCTCTAGTATGGGCCCTTTTGAACTTATGAGGGTTTTATGGCGGTTTTATTGATGTTATGTAGTTTCATACGTGGTTTTATCAAATGAAAATTGTTACTTGGGGAAGGTACATCTTGTGAAACAAGTCTCACCAGCAGATACCATTCAACAGTTTGAAAAAGATCGAAAGAAGGTGCCAAAACTTTTCGCTAATAAGTCAAAACTTGTCGCTGAATCTGATGAGGAACATTCGCAACAGGGTGCGACAGCTAGCATACAATCGATAGATTGCAAATTTTGAAAACACTAATCTAGCTGATGTACTACTCTTATGCTAACAGTTAATCTGATAATAATTGAATTTCCAACACCTGTGTATTATTTTTACTAAAAACTGGACGAAAGTATGGACTTTCTGGGGTAGTCTTTAAGGTATAGCGAAAAATGAGTAGCATCATGGGCTTAACAAATCACAGACATTCAAATGCAATCGATAGCTAAAGTTCATAATTCACCTATATGTATACAGTTTCAGTCGTCAGTTTAAATCATTTCTCCCGCACACATTTCACTGGAGCATCGCCCTGAAATTCCAGCTGATGAGGCAACACAAAATTAAAAAGAAAAACAACTCAGTTGATTGGAGGAACACAGTGAAGTGAGAGGAACCCCAGCCAGATTACGCTTCCACTTGTTCACTGCTCGAGTTGCTACCGTCAGCAGACGTCATGCTGCTGGGCGTCGATGGCGTTGTCATGAATTTTATTTATATTGTTTTAATCAACATCAATTTACTCTCGGTGTGTTGTGGGTATCATTTTTATTTTGACATACCATGTTGTGCCATCATCTCCATTCGTTTCAATATGTGCCCCTCCTGCTGGAAGTGAGTTGGTTGTAAATGTTTGCTTTTCCTGTCAGTAGCAGTTATGATGATAGATCATTACTTTCAACTTTTAGTGCAAATGAGGATTCATTCCGTGGAACAGAATCAAAACTACAGGAAACAAACGCCATAAATTGGAAGGGAATGGCGTGAAAATCAATTTGTTCCTTGAAGAACAAGGATTGAGTCTATATTTCATGATAAGCTTCATAATAGCTTATGATCATAATGCTAATTTGATATCATCCTTCTCGAGTCGTCTCACCGCAGTATTAACGAGCGCTGCCTGTGGTGGTGCTGATGAGAATCGTTTGCCCAATTTACTGCCGCAAGAAGACCGTTTTATCGAGCGCTAACGAGTGAGCTAAGATTTGAAATTTTAACGCCGGAAAAGTTGAAAAATGGGCCGTAAATTTTCGATATATTAATTTGATATTTTAACGACTCGCAGGCAGCCAAAAATTTATTAACTATTAGTGGGTTCGAAATTATACTACTGCTCGCCCCGCCACAAAAAAAAAAAAGAAAGGGGCAGCAACCCCCTATAATGTTTATAAAAAAAAAAAAAAAATTTAAATTATTAATTTTTTTTTTTTTTTTTTCCCCCCGTGGAGAAAAGAAAATACAATAAAAGGAGAGCACCCCCACACACCCCCCAGAGACACCCAGAGTGGACAGTAATGTTTTGCTAGAATGAAAGATTCGAACAGAAAATGTTGAATGTTCCATCAGTGTAGGTTCAGTGGTAAGTTGAAAATAGAATAGAATAGTGATCCTCATAGCAAGAGATATGCGGAAATTTGATTCAACGATTTGGCAACGGTGTTTATTTTATTCACAGAGGCTGATAACACTTGCCGCAGTGCAAAATTTGCACGATTGGCTCAGATTTGACAGCTCTCGCTGCACGATTGGCTCAAAAATGGCTGCTTCCGCATATCTCTTACTATGAGGATCACTAAAATAGAAGTATTTAAAATTGAGCGAAAGGGCATGAGTAAAGTAGTACTCGAACCAAGGACGTTACCTTTGTAATTTAATGTTGATGCATTCTTCTACACTGTAAATAAATTTTAGTTTGTACTAAAAAATCGATCATATGTCTCACCTATCCATCCGTTGTTTTCTGCAACAAAATTGATTTTTAATATTTATGTAGTTGACTCGGTTTCAATACCACATGCGCTGTCAAAAGAACGAAGCCTTTTCATGATTAAAAAGAACATTCGGGTATTTTCTGAAAACAACACATCGAACTACAAACATTTTGTTGATTAAAATTATATGCTTCTGGTACTTCCACCTTGCAAAGATTCTTAGATCTGTTTATCTGTTTGTTGACTTGAAATGAAATTCAAAAAAGCGAGAACGTGGAAACGGGGTAGATTATTATTTCATATTTCTGATTTGGCAATTGATCTTGTCCCATTGAGAAAAACTGCTACTGAATTCGTGGTTGAACTCACTAAGCCATACACTACTAATTAATTATGTTTTTATTGCGTACAGTGCGCCAAATTTACATTATAATGTTTTGAAATTGGAAATATCTTCTTAACATCATGGGATCCCAGTAGTGAACAGCAGTTTCTGCTAGAACCAAAGATGTGAAGAGAAAGTATCCATAGGTCCGATAGAGCTCGGCAGGTTATGAGATTGAATAGAAGTAGTATGAAATTTGTTTTGGCAGTATTTCGAAGGAAACACAGACACTTTTGCCAGTACTACGATATCACCTCAACCAGAAGGGTATAACATAAAAATAACAAAATTATAACAAACCTTGTTACGACTAACTGTTTATGATATAAATTTGTTAAAGGCGTTTTCATCTGGATAATTATTTTAAATACTTATAACAAATTAAGATATAATCCTGGGAGGCACAATCTGCGTAAAAAAAAAATTAATTCCAACACGAGCTGATATGATTTTGCTACATCGTAACAAGATTGTAACAAAGTTTGTTTTGTTTATGTTATATCTATATCATGGTTTGCTTTACTTTTGTTACCTCTTGAGGATTTATTGCTATTTTAACTATTTATTATTTTAACTTTTATTTTAACTACATCCACGATCTAAATTCTAACGACCTCTGTTATAAAATCAGCGTTACTGAATAACACAAATTGAAATAATGATGTTGTTTCCTTTTAGTCGGGACTATATCAAATTTCTCTGCCAAAAATAATACCTGTTGAATGCATACCATAAAATTCAGCACAAGTTCTCCTTCACGTAATATATGATTTCCTTAAAAATAAAAGGATAACAGAATATATGTATGCCCCAGATTTGAATGCATATATTCTTTAACTTATTTCATTATTTTGTAAGGAAAATATGTCCTATTCGAAGGGAAACTTGTTTGGAGCTTTTGGGCATTCAATCAATAGTTATTGCATGAATTTGAATCTCTTGAAAGACTAATTCAACAAAGTTTTCTGTGTTTTATGTTTTACCATTCTTTAACTTTATATTTTTTATGCGTATGTTAACAAATATTTATCATCAGAAGCATCAATATTTAAAAACTATTTATGCTCTGCGAAATATCGTTCCATCAATTTAGGAACACAACATTGAATGCCAACAGGTCAAACGCCTAAACGTTGAATGCCAAATCTTCGAATCTCAAAACGTCGAATGCCAAAACGTCGATGCCTAAACGTCAAAAGGACACAATGTCAAAAAGAACATATCATCGCAGGTGCATTATGTCGAAATTGTGCCTTCGGAATCTTGAAACACTGAAAGTTCATCCGAATGCACTGGTCTCACCAGAAAACTTTCCGTTTTGAGCACAGAGGCGGACAAGGTGAACCGTGTCTCTTCACTTCACACGTTTGCAGGTATTTTTTCCCTCTCTACGTGGATTTTCTTACCGAGCAGTAAAAAGGAGTGCAAAGTGTAAACAGTGTTCGATTCCAAACGGAAGCTCACCACATAGTCCGAGTGATGTTATGGTACAGAACAAAAAAAAAAAACATCATTGCCGTTTACGTAATCACAATAAATCATCGATCTCAACCTAGCTACATTACAGCAGCAGGCAAACGGGCTGCTGTTCGACCAAACGGTAGACGTTGTTGACGCCACCGGATGTGTATAATTGCATAGCTCTTTCCAAGTAATTTTGCTAACACCATCCGGCTTTATTAAGTTTTATTAAAATTTTATGAAAGCTACTTGAAATCAGTTTGGTTTTATGATGGCACCAAGAGGTGCCAATAGGTTACATATTTTAGTAAGATTTATGAGAGCCCACACAGCTTGTTTACAACGATCTTAAAACCTTATTTCTCAAATTCCTTTTACTTAGACTTTATGAACTCGTAAAATGATGTATTGAAATGTTGTTTTAGGACTCATTGATATTACCTTAGTATGGTCAGTTGAAAAAGCATTTTCAAACCATTTTGCCTCCAGTAAATACATTAAACGGCAAATTGACATTGAAGGAAGTCACCATAAGAAAGAATTGACATATGGAAAAAGAAATGCATCAAATTTACAATAGTATGCAAATAAACTGTAGATCCGAGACTAATTTCGGCATTCTTTTAGATAACCTTAAATTCATAATTAATTTATCGAGTATATTTGTTTTAATTAGTTTTATGTTGTTGTAAACTCACCAAATTTCCGAGGTGCATTAATGTGTGGCACTTATCGTGCCAATATTTACCATAAAAAAAGGGGAATATAATTTGGAGCATAATACTGTAGAAAACACAATTTTGTTTGGGTATTTTGCTATCAAACAAAATTCCCCGCAACACTAGACCATTTGTTTTACTGCTAAATTAATCAGAGGAGCAGAGAATCGAACAAAGCAGAACAACAAAAAACAACCTCGATATCACAATGAAGTTTGACAGATGAAGCCATTTGCCCACTTGTTGGTTTCAATGGCAGCAAATAGGTTGTATGAAGGTTCTCAAGTGGTCATAATATCGTTTACTAGAACATTTTCAAAGTCTTTATGGTCTTATAAAGGTTTTATTTACTCGTTTTCACAACAGTCTATAGAGTGGGCCATTTTGTATAAATGTCGGCTTTAAAGAAGCATAGAGGAAGTGTTGGTAAACAAAACAGTTTTGAATGTAGTTTAATCAATATAGCCGGGAGGAGTGCTATACGGCTGGAATAAAACTAAAATTGTTACTTGGGCTCAAGCCCACAGAATAGCTATTGTTGCAAAATGTTGCCTAGTAACGTGTGTGTCTTCCCACATAGGAGGGATTCGAAGGTAGTTAAACAGGTTGGTGGGCCCTTACCACTGGTTACCACAAGTTATACTATTGGTTATTTTGCTCCATTTTTTTTCGCCTGCATGGCATTTGCAATATAACATGCATTCAATTTAATTGATTTGTAAAACGTAAAAAAAAATTGTGCTAAGATTTTTGTGGCCTCTATCTTGGCCAAAGTTACACGAATTCAGCATTTTGCGGCTCATAGCTAAACTATTGAAAACTCTTAACATTTCGAAAGAATTGATGCGTAAGTATGATGATAAAGGGCGATACGGTCAAAATTTGGTCAATATCAACTTGACGTATTTCTTTCAATTTTGCATTTAAAAAACCTGAACACCCCTCATTTTGAAAGTGTGTATGTGTAGAATGTTGCTCCAATTTTGATTTTGGAATTCACTCTTCAGTTGTCAAAATGCCGTCCAAGCAAGAAGAGCAGCGTATCAAAATGTTGCTCGTGCATCGCGAAAATCCGAGCTACTCGCACGCAAAGTTGGCAAAATCGCTAAAAGTTGCCAAATCAACCGTTACAAATGTAATTAAAGTGTTTGGGGAACGTTTGTCGACAGCCAGGAAGTCTGGATCGGGGGGAAATCGAAAACCGGAAGCAGCTGAGACGACAAAGAGAGTTGCCGGTAGTTTCAAGCGAAACCCTAACCTATCTCTCCGAGATGCCGCAAATAAGCTGGGTGTATCGTCTACAACCGTGCATCGAGCCAAAAAACGAGCCGGACTATCGACTTACAAGAAGGTAGTGACTCCAAAATGCGATGATAAACAAAATACGATGGCCAAAGTGCGATCCCGGAGGCTGTACACGACGATGCTGACGAAGTTTGACTGCGTGGTAATGGACGACGAAACCTACGTCAAAGCCGACTACAAGCAGCTTCCGGGACAGGAGTTTTATACGGCAAAAAGAAGGGGAAAGGTAGCAGATATTTTCAAGCACACGAAACTGTCAAAGTTCGCAAAGAAATATCTGGTTTGGCAAGCCATCTGTACCTGTGGCTTGAAAAGCAGCATTTTCATAGCTTCCGGGACTGTCAACCAAGAAATTTACGTGAAAGAGTGTTTGAATAAACGTCTGCTGCCTTTCCTGAAGAAACACGGTTGTTCCGTACTGTTTTGGCCGGATTTGGCATCTTGCCATTACGGTAAAAAGGCCATGGAGTGGTACGCCTCCAACAACGTGCAGGTGGTTCCCAAGGACAAGAACCCTCCCAACACGCCAGAGCTCCGCCGGATTGAGAAATACTGGGCTATTGTCAAGCGGAACCTAAAGAAGACCAAAAAAACTGCTAAGGACGAGCAGCAGTTCAAGGCAAACTGGCTTTCTGCGGCGAAGAAGGTGGACAAGGTGGCTGTACAAAATCTGATGGCAGGGGTCAAGCGTAACGCCCGGCAATTCGGATTTGGAAAAGCGGAAGCCTAACTGAATATTTTTCCTGAATTTTATACTAATTGAACTTGAAAAAGAAATTTAATTTGATTTTTTAAATAAACGATTTCACCGATTTACAAGCGTTTTCCCTTGACCAAATTTTGACCGTATCACCCTTTATATCGATCCACAAAAAGAAGTTTAATAGACTGCATGTAGAAGCGTTGAACTGTGAATTACCAGATAAGATCGCTGCCCACAATGTTTTCAATATTGGATATTATATCTATATATCCTCGCAAGATGTGGACATAGGAAAATGTGGATATATAAGTCAAATTTGGAGTGAAAACCGCATTTGTATTAATAATTTTTAAAGAAATGCTAGGGCTGAACACACAATCACAATTTATGAGAATTTACCACCACTAAATATCGTCGGATATGTGTCTTCCGTTCTATATTCCACTTTGTGCTCACTTCAATTAGAGCAGTTCTTTGATTGATTATGATGTTTCCATGAAATAAGCATCTCATAGGATTCCGGATCAGCGTCGTGCTATTGTAATTGTACTGAAAAATACCAACACTTCAATTCTATGGGAAAAGGTTTTGCACAGATTGGTTTTGCCTCAGTGGATCCACTGGCTACGGTTTCTTTAATGAAGAGTCTAACGCTTTCCACAAACTTCAGGAACCTTGTTCTGTTTATGTTGTTGGAATCAGCTTCGCATTGGGGATGCTTCGATTATGCCCGCAGAACAATATTTCATCTTCTCGGAGCTAAGGCTCGATTGAGGCTCTTCGGGCCGTGAAACCAAGTAACCACTCATCTTATTTCTTTTCAAAAGCAAAGAAACAAATGAGTTCTAAATCATGTTTGATTACCTTTGTACCCTTACCTTACCTTACCTTACAATGATTACCTTTGTACGGGTGGAATAACATTGCTCAATTCCAGGCAATGAGAAAACGGACTCGCTCGTAAAAGTGGGCGCACTGAAATGCGATTTGTATGATAGACAAATTTTACAAGATGAATTATACCATTTAGTACGTCAGAGTACCCTTTCGAGTTGGCAAGCCGATTGGAACACCGGAAATTTAGGATGACTGTTACATTTCATTGTTCCTATTGTTGAATTGAGAGCGTGGTTTACGGATCTGTACGTTAGTTTTGACTTCATCCGTGTGACAAGTTCTATACGGTGTGACGGTTATGATGACATCGATCACACAGCCTGGCTATGTATTAGGGTGGCTCACCGTTTATATGAAAAAACGTAAACTTGACCACATGAAGCCAGAACAGCTCTTTTATGGATCCATTTGGGCTTCCCGCATTGAGTTTGAAATTTGTATGGAAATTAGTATGGGAAAACATACTTTTTTTTGCATTTTCATCCCTAGAGACCCCATTTTTGCTCTGATCACGTAACTAATCAGTTAATCGTATAGTCCATAATGTGCCTAACAACTTTGTCCAAAGATGTGCGGCGCTAAAATGTCCCTAAAAAAAGTTATAGCTTTTCTAAGATTGTTGGATCGAATTAAATACCAAAAATAATTTTTTCTGCCAACACTGCCAGTGTACCAATGGAAGCCAGATTTCAATCCGCAATAACTTTAGCGTTTCTTGTCTTATCGATTTGGAATGTTCGGATGAACTACTCATAAACATTTGCACAACTTTATGGGTGTATTTGGAGATGCCTCCCCCCCCCCCCCCCCATGCCAACCAAACCCCTCTCCCTCAATTCATAGTAATGGAAATACTGTTTCAAACTGAAATAACTTTAGTGTTTCTTATCTTGTCGAGTTGGTTTGTTTGTTGGTTTGTTTCAAAAAACATTTAATCAATCTCATATGCCCAGTTGTTAGAGGGAGGCAGGGGGGGGGGGGGTATGTATAGATAAGCCAAAACACGACTTTGAATATCCTTGAGATCCTGTGAAGACAAACTTATGTTCTTATTAGAGATATGTTGGAATCTCCGGAACTTTGTAGCATGTAGTCGATGTATGTGTTCCTTCAAATGTCCTATATAAGAGTTTAATCTTTTTGACGTGTATTCTTTTTTACTTGATTTATTAGTTTGCGTCCTCTAATGCATTATGAATACATAAGAAAATTATATTTTACAAAATGTTAAAATGTAGCTTATT
Source organism: Aedes koreicus (assembly GCA_024533555.2). Taxonomy (NCBI): domain Eukaryota; kingdom Metazoa; phylum Arthropoda; class Insecta; order Diptera; family Culicidae; genus Aedes; species Aedes koreicus. Next base: position 30,791 of record JAHHFK020005303.1, on the reverse strand, counting down.
GTAAGAGTTTATATTATGAAAACAACTTCAGCGTTTTCTTCTCAAGAGAATTTAATAATTTGAGAGAAAACATAATTAGTGGAACCAATTGAGGAAAGCAAAGTCTGTTAATGTGTACAATTTTTTCATCGAACTCAGTTTTATAATACTTTTTTCCCGAGTTTTCTTCTCCCCACGCATCATTCTTCACCACTAAAAAAAGAAAAAAAAAACAGTTTTCGCTTTTTTTCCCCCCTTCAAATATAAATATAAAAAAAAAATAAAAGCAAAATTTGTCATGTTATGTAGTCATCCCATGATTTTGTAAGATTCTTTTAATCAATTGTAATTGTGTGGTAAGTTGATCAATTTCACCCGACTGATCGATTCCACCCGAATTCGCCTTAGCTCGTTTCATTCTTTTCGAACAAAATCGGTCTTCAAATAACGGCAGTATGTACGACCTTCCATCCCAGTTGAGAGCCTGATTTATTTTATTGTTCGAATGTGACATTCCAAAGCACCTTATCATAACGAGGAAAATGAATACAGCATTCAGGACAAACGAGTACCAACTGGTGAAGCAACTGGTGGTTAAAATCGATGTTGAATTTAATGTTCATATAAAAACAGTTTCTTCCTTATAGGGCTGGAAAGCATCGAATACAACACAAGTGCATGCTTCAAAATCCTTCAATCAGTAATAATGCGGGAAACGAGAGTTACATTCTTGCTGAGGATGATATTAATATTTGAATTGCTACAGGTAGTAGGAATCATTCCTATGTCATGTAATGTGGGTGCGGCTTTGCTGATAACAAGTGGCTGAGATGTTGCAGAATTTATGCAGTGTAACAAACTAGAACTGATGCGCATTGTTCGAATGAAATATACGATATTATTGCTTCCATATACTGTTCACGAACTCCAATGAAATTGGCGGAAAATAAAAATTATTCACTAATGGAACGTCCATTATTTATGTCACGCAAAAAGTGACTTTTTATAAAAAAAATCTACCCCCCCCCCTTTCAAGTTTTTTGTATGGACCATCCATTTTTTTGGTATTGTCACAACCCCTTATATCGTGACATAATAAATGGACCTTCTCTAATATCTTCTACAAAACAATGGACTCAGACTCAAAGATTATATTGCTTAATCCTATTTTATCCGAGTCAATTAGGTATTTAACGACGCTACAATCAGCACATTATATTTTTTTAGCTTGAAATTTTGACATTTTGTATATACTCGCCAGATTTTCCCATTTAAATTTTATAAGTTCCCGAGCATCATCTGTTCGTTGATGACGGAGTAGCAACCTCGAGCGGTCAATTATGCTCATAGTCAACATTTTCAAATGATTTTTAATAGTCCCACATTATTAGCTGCCAAGACACCGATAACCGTCCTCGTGAAATCAATGAGATACACATACAGAAATGGCACCTGATGGTATTTGTTTGTATTTGCAAGCAATTCCTCGAAACTTCTTCGAAGATAACAAATGATGACGACAAGACAACCAGTTCAGCGAACGCAATGGAAAGATTCAGTAATTCAGTAACATCTCCGGGTGAGAAAAAAAGAAAGGAATGCAATTCCACTCAGTAACTGATTGAAATAAAGCGGGAGTTTTCGTACACGAAAGTGCACTACCACTCCTTTAGATTATTGCGTTCACGAAGCCATTCTCAACACATACTTTAAATGCACAGAAAAAATGATGATTTTTAACAGGTTTAAAAAAGAAGACACCGAGTGGTGATAAATCTGACAGCTTCCATGTTAAGGTATAGGACAATTTTAATATGCTTCTAAAAAATTCAAATGAAATTCTAATTTAAAGCGGTTTGTTGTATGATGTAGGAAGAATCCATAACAACTCAATGAAGATATCTTCAGGAAAATTAAAAAATAATAAAAATAGTACCTCTATTGTGCAGTTTTGAATTTTTCTTCTATCGCACAACAAACCGGTTTTAATTGAAATTTCATTTGAATTTTTTAGAAGAAATTTTCGTCCGATACTTTAACATGGGAGCTGTCAGATTTATCACCACTCGGCGTCTTCTTCTTTTTTTTTTAACCTGGATTCGTCGATTGAAAGTCAACACAGTTTGAAAGAAACATTTAATTTTCTGGTATTTATTATCTAACGCACAAAAAGCCGTTCGCTAGATTTGGCATAAATTAATGGGATCTTCCATGTAACGTTAAGCCAGTTCGCTGGAATCAGGTCTGTTGCATGGAAGATTTCAAACAATGTTGTAGACTGTATGAAAGATTGCAAACAATTACGTTGTTTATGCCTGCTTTGCTTTGCAATTAAACAAGGGGAATATTTACACGTCTGTTAAAATCCATTATATTTTTTTGTGTGTAAGCTAGTGGTAACAACGAAATTTTTGCTTTACTTTTCTTTAAAACAACTTTTCCTAGAGCATCCAAAGAACGCTTGAAATTGGAAAACTAGAAAAATTTCAACTATCGCTTCGCTTGCTCACTATTAAAAATTATATTTTTAAAATCGAAACACTTTTTCAAACTATTACTAGTGAACGTGAGCAAATTCATTGAGGAAGTCAACGATAAGAAAATCTGTTAGTCGCAGACGATGTAGGCCTATTTGTCAAAACATTAGCGTCTACTAGTGGAATTTGAAGGAATCTGCCTGCGCTCACTAACCATAGTTTGAAAAAGCGTTTCAGTTTTTTATTTTCTGTTTTTTAGAAGTTGCAACGAAATTTTTGTAATCATTAATACAACTGATTTTATTTCGGCGAAACCTGACTTGAACTTACATGAAAAATCGCAAGAGTTTATTCCAAATCAAGCATTTCTTATATGTGCACACAGTTTTAAAGAATTTGGCTGGATTTGCCAGAAATTGATGGGATATTTCATGTATATTTAACCAGATAACGCCTGAATCTAGTTTGTTGCACGGAAGATTGCATACATTGTTGTATGGCGTATGAAAGATTGCAAACAATTCGATAATTTACGCTCCCTTTGGCTTGGAATCAAACGAGTGGAAATTTTAAGCGTCTGTTTTAATCTTCATTTTTTTTCTGAGCATAGATAACGGAGAAAATAACGTGTTTCTATCGCACAAAGTACGGCAAATAGTGGTGAAATGATTATAGGACACTTACAAAGAAAAAAGCGTAAACAATTAAATTGGTTCTAATCTTCTATACGACGATATCTGCACCAGCTGATATCTTGGTTAAATTTTCATGAAACATCATGTGATTTTGTGCTTAATGAAGTATTCGAAATATTTTTATTAGGTATTGCAAAACATCAAAAGATTTTTTTTTCAAACTGTCAGTTGTTTTAAAAGCCGATATAAACTTAACTTCCAATGAATAAAAACCATTCCTTCAAGAAAACGTACCTCCAGTCGCAATGCATTTTTTTATTGAATCTGAAAAAATAAAAAAAAGTCTTGAAATTGAGAATCATACTAGGGTTAGAAAATATATAACTAAATCGATCACTTTTGCACTTTTTTTGCTTTTAAAGAAATCAGTTATGAAAATACCCACGCCATTAAAAAAAATCATGCGATGTTTTTTGATGTTGGTGTAGTTGTTTCTTCCTCGAACACTTCTATTACCTTTTTGATTATTGATTTGATCACTTGTATTCAAGGTGTGAGTAATTCGGATTTTTGCTATGCGCGATCAAAATGTTGATGAAATGTCTTGCTTGCACGCCACTTTGATAACTGATGTCACAATTGAACTAAAAACACACTGATGTAACAATTGAAAGGAATGCGTCAAGTTGACCAAATTTTGATCGTTACACCCTTTATGTTGACAATCTAGCTCTTCTCGTGTGTCGATTGTACGACAAAAGGTGCAAAGACAAAGGGTGAATGACAAAATTTCAAAGTCGAAGGTACAAAAGGTCGAATGGACAAAAGGTCGAATCACGAGAAGGGGTTCAAAAGGACGAATGGACAAAACGTCGAATGGAAGAAAGGTAATATGGGGATAATACCAATACTGTTCTACAGGATTCAACCATATGACGGGTTGTTTACAAGCGATCAACATTTCTTAAAAGCTTCGTGACATCTAGAACATATTAATGAGTGGCCACACACAATGTTTACGTATACACATAGGAAGTATTTCTGGTTACAAACAGGTATCATTTGTTGATCAAATTGCAAAAATCAGTGGGGTTGTGTATAACTCACGAGCGGTTGACGTAGACTACGTTAAACCATTTGATTAGTTTCTTTAGTTTCGTAGCGGAACATTGCAACGCAGGTACTGTTCTAATGGGACGTTGGGTTCTTAGAAATTATTTGGCAGCCGTGGAAATGGAATGTTGGTATGATGAAAGGGTAACGATTAGGCTGGTTGGAGTGATGCTGTTGATATGATCGACCAGCTGGAGACCATTATCCTTATCGCGTTACAGATTGTTCAGGATCTGTTTGGGAATTCAATGTAAAAAATTAATGATATTTTTGTAAGTTGATAGTCGTGAAAAACTTCATTTGATTGAAGCAATAATCTCGAAAATCTACCGAGAAGTGTTTATGTTTCAGTTATTTCAAAACTTTCATTTGACCCCTCCCTTTGCCGTCTGATCAAAATAGTGTGGCTGAGGTACTAATAGATCGTTAGATCAGCTGTTTGTTAGAAAATTCTATTGAACACTCTTTAGAAAGCTTTAAATGATGATACAGCCTCGAGTTGAAGCTTCTACGCCAGCGTCTCAACCAGTAGTTAGTAATGCATTACTTCTGGCTGCTTTCAGTTTCGCCCGATAACCACAAGCTCGCCCGACATCGGTACATGGTCGTTTTGGAGGATTTTTCGTATGTTTGATCTTAATGCGCTTCCGAAATTTGCGCACACGACAGGCATCAAAACGATAAGGCATCGTACTTATTCTCACTTTCATTTTCTTAAAATTTATTTCTTGCTAGATGTAAAACTCTTATCGGACGCGAATCGGTAACACAACAGAATAACTATTCACAACCGTACTAATTGGAATGTTTAGTGAACGGTACTTCAGAATAGGGAATTTCTTGATACTTGCCGGAACGTAACATTCTTTAAAATTTTCCAACACCGATTGATGAATATGTACGCGAAAATATATATCTGTTATATAAAATTTTAAAATATTTGAATAAATAAAATGGAAATCGTAAGAACATCTAGGTTAGTGCAAAAATCTCAGTTCAAAATTAAATCAATCAAGAAACGATCGAATTAGTATCGACCGGTGTTTCAATTCCTCGTGACGGCAGCCATTTAAAAATTATGCACAATGCTCAAGGTATGCGACGAGAAGAAAACTACATCTGATTTAGCCATCGCTTTCTGCCAATTAGTAAGATAAATTCAAATTAAACAAACTTTCTCAACATTGGATTGGTCGTCCTGAGAAGGACGGATTTAAAATAATCCGCATAAGAATTGAATCCTTCTCGAAGTTTTCACGAAGCAGGTTATTTCTGCCGTGCACGTTGTGCTTTAGATAGAGGTGGCTACCAAGAATATCACACACACTCAGGCACCTTTTTTTCGCTCCTCGTGGTGGCGCCCACCGGCTGGTAACAAATCATCACCGGCTTGGGCAACCGACTGCCTAGCACACAGCTGCATATTTAATGGCTGCCTAGCAACGGTTGCCTAGCCAAGGACTTGCTAGCAACAGCCTGCAGAGCAATCAGTTACCTGTCCACTGGTAGGTCGCCACAGCACCTTCTATAGTACGTGCCACCACCACCTGCCAAATCCATATTGGCGCTTTGCCGCTCCACACTAGAGGCTTCGTGCCATCGAGGTTGCTTCCAGATTTTATGCCATCGCCAGCTGCTGATCCTCGATGGTTCGTTGGTCAGCCCAGCTCCAGTACTGCGACACTAATGAGTAATTTTTTTTTTTTTATTAGGGACTATAACCTTTTGGTCATTTGTCCCACAAATGAGTAAAATTGCGAAGGTGTACCCCTTTTATATCGTTCACTGCTGCAAATGAGACCTTCGTTGCTTACATTTGAAATCTGTGATAGTAAAGTACAGTGCATTACGTAAATTTACTCTGAAAAATCGGCATTATAAGACATCACCTTATATTTCCAACCGATTGATGTAAACATCTTGAGAATCTATTGAGCATTGATTAAGTTATTAGCGTTTAATTTGTAACGATATTTCGTGACGGTCGCTTATTTCTAGATTTTCAATCGACACCCTACCCTTGCCGTAGTCTACGTCAAAAATCATGTGTAGGGAACATAGAAATTATCATTGAATTTTTATCAGTGTACTATTTTGAAAGAAATAAATCAGAAGAAGAGCATTCGACCCAGAAGATGGATTCAAAAACTATAAAGGATGGCTGCAATTTTTGATAGGCATATAACTACTTGCATTACAATGACACGAAGCTGAACATAAAGACTGCCCCAGAAAGTAAGGACGCACCTAGTTTTCTTTAAAGTGGTTACAAGTCTTGGAAATCAATGTTTTATTAGATATACTGTTAATATTAGATAATCAGGTTAGTGTTCCCAATATTTGCAATTTAGTGATTGTTTGCTAGATGGCGCATTATCTTGCAAACGTCCTTCATAAGATTCAGCACAGACTTCTTAGCGGCAAGTTTTGACACTTTCTTTCAATCTTTTTAAAACTATTGAATGGTATCTGCTGCCGAAACGTGTTTCCTAAGACGTGCCTTCCTCAATGCCCAAAATTCTTCAATTGGTCGAATTTGGGGGCAATTCGGAGGGTTCAGGTCCTTTGGAACGAATGAAACATTCTACCGTTGATTTTGCGTAATCGAAAGATGCAAAATCTAGCTAGAAGACAATAGGATCCTTATGGCTTTGAATCAAGGGTAGACGTCTTTTTTGCAAGCAGTGATGAATATTTCTCTGTTCATCGAAGTAGTTGTGATGAACGGTGGCGAAATCTTACCACAGCCACAAACCATGGCTTTCTTACCAAACTAGTCGACTTGAATGGATGTCTCAGACTGGTTCAATACTTCCCCTTGACACTCCGTATAATTGTGTGGCTCCGGCAAGGCTTTTTAGTAGAATTTCACGTAGGTTTCGTCATCGATGATTATTCAGTTCAAATTCCCAACAAGCATCGTATCGTTCAACATGCGCACTCTGGGCCTGATCGATGATTTTTGTTTCGGATTCCGTTTCGATTGCTTCTGCTTCTTATAGGTTCACTGATTGAAACGTTCTTTGGAACGATGAACATTGGACTTCGAAGTGCAAACTTTTTTGGACACACCCCGCTCTGAAACCTCCTACTTGTGCTCGATTGCCTTCATGATAGGTTTATCCAAGCGAGGGTTAGCAGGATCCATTTCTTCGATCCTATTTTGGTTTATTTTCAAACGTGTTATCCTTACTAAACTTCTTGATCGCTGTTCGCACGGCTTTTTCACTTACTCCTTCCATTTTTGCAAACTTCTTAAGTGAAATTCCGGTTTCTGTACACCATTTGTATACAATATTTCTACGTTGTTCCGCTGAAATTCCAGACACTTTGGAACAAACTAGTTAGTTGTCAACTATTTCGAAATGGCACTGGTTCCTGACTGCATCCATACTGTCAAGTCTTTATAGCGGTTATCATAAAATTGCGGGGCAATATTATCGGTTTTTACCCAAGTCGCTTTGCGCAAGTCTAATTTTTACTGATAATAGTGGGTGCGGTTTTCTGACCCATGAGGTTGCTAAGCAATAATAACCGAAACAATTGGCTCGGCCAATGGCAGATGGACTTGTTATTATTTCATGTTATGAACGTGTAGTTTTGGAATGTTACCACGGTTACTACATTTATAAACACGCATGTTCCCACCAATAGAAGAAGGCGTTCGGCATAACAGGTTATCATTATTGAAGAAGGTGGTGGGGTAGGTTTTCTGTTGCTGATTTTCCAATTAGAAACTGTTTGCATTCGGTATAATGATTTGACTCATTTCATATATCTTCAGCCTAGGTTTCACAAACAAGACACTTCCCTAATATCAGCTTGGTTTTCTAATATCTCAGAAACCATTTATATTTTCTGTAGGAAATATCAATCACAGTGCTGTGCAAGAAACATATGATTGAATTTTGTTATCTGGAATCTCTGTAACTTCTTAGTTATATGCGTTCAAAAATTTGATGTGGTGATGCCAATTAGTCATGATGGTTGTCATGTATGTATTTTATCAATCTTCACGATTACCACCATGTTCCTCTCTTGTTAAAGTCAAGACATCCATCACAATCTAATATCCAGACGAAACCTCAGTACGTCAAATAGCATGTTGCATCTATCTAATAAAAATAACTGCTACCTTGATTATTCCAACACTCCGCAAATGCAAACAACCGTCTTTGATTGTTTTCCAAAAGGGTGGAGCACAGAAGGTTTGTATTCCCGAATCAAAAGGGTGCTCCACAAAATTTCCTCGCATTCACCATCCATCCTTGATTAATATTCGTTGTTTGTCGCCGCAGTAATGTTGGCACCAAGTCACGTATGGAATAATAATTCAGTTTGTTCATGTACGTACCATCATCACCATCAGCGCTTGACTGCTTCTTGCATGCGACGCTGGCAGAAGATAGGTATTGTTTCTGATCTAAATTATCACCCGGCAACCAACCACCCAGCTGTATGAGGGGAGCAGTTCCTTAATGACTCACGGGACTCGCTGTAATCTGAAGGATTCTCGTGATGACGGTAGTGCATAGCTCAACGCAGAAATGCAAATGACATCGACTGGTAGGAGCTTTATGATGTGCCAACTACGAAAGTCAACCAGATTGAGAATAACGGTCGCTAACCGCATGGTGACTTTTCAACTTAAAGGGGTGAACCAATATACATTGTTTTGAGGAATTTAGGAAATTTAGGTCTTTTCGCAGCAGGAAGTCAGAAGTTTTCGGTGATGGTATTTCAAGCTTTTTGAACTCGGCAACGTAGAGTAGGAAAATGTGTTGATCCCAAATATTCCTTAGACCAGGTCATGGCTTCCAAAGCTAGTAACTCTCACGGTCGTCAGGCGAGAAAAAACATACACAGAAAAAAATAATGAATCTTAACAGGCACGTAAAATTTCCCCTCGTTTAATTTCAAGCCAGAGGAGGCGTAAACAATGAAATTGTTTGCAATATTTCATGCGCCATACAACAATGTTTGCGATCTTTCATACAGCAGGCGTTATTCAGCTTAAACTCACATCAAATATACCATTATTTTCTGCCAAATCTAGCATTATTTTGTTATGCATTAGATAACGCAAAAACTCAATGTTTATTTTTATCTGTGTAGCTATCTTTCTGTCACGAACAGGGATGCCACATAAACAGATTTATCTGTAATCATGCAGATTTTATGCAGTTTTTGGATACAAAATTCTGTATGTACAGATTACAGATTTTTTTTAGATACAGATTTTAACAGATTTTTCTCTTTTAATGCATTTTTTATCGTGTATAAATATCCATATTTGCAAATCTCATTCAGCCAGCCATACAAAGTTTGTCAGATATTGATATCGACATACCGGAAGGCATCAAAATTTCAATTCAGTGTTCGAACTTCATAAACATCGGTTAAGCCATCTTCGGTGGATAGCATCACTATAAACAATCTACAGGTGTGTTCTTGTATGTCTAGTACGAACTTACTATTTTTATCAATGCTACTGAATAACTTGATAAAATCAATAGAAATTCTGCAACCGCAGATCTTAGATGATGACAGGGGGGTGGACAATTTACAGTAGTCAAACCGTGTACCCTCGGTGGACAGCATTCATCTCAAGAATGAACTGATGTGGACTACTTCTTTTCATGTCTGATTCGAATATTTTGATTCTAAAGTTTTATGTCATTGCATCGATAGCATAAACTACCGATTCTTGTATAGTATGAACAACAAAAATAATAAACATAAAATTCATATTTTTGTAGTTTTCATTAATATCTTGATTTGGCGAGCAATGCACAAATTGAACTTATATTCTTATTAACAAACTTTTATTTTTACCTATCACAGTTCACCAAATGAAATACCTTCTGAGCTTCGTACGTTGTTCACTCGAAAACAACCAGTATTCACAAAATATTGTTTTACTTTTATATTGAATATGTTCTTACTTTGCTACACACTCTTGGTATATTCTACAGATTTCCGGTAATTGTTTTGTTTAGTTCAAAAAATAGAAATCAGATTGATTAGAATAATGAAACCAACGAACTGATTTGAATAAAGATATATTTTGCTTCAAGCGGAGCACTGCGTTGCTCGAAATATTTTTAAGACCATACTATCCGTAATGTTGTTTGTCTTCACCGATCTTTTCGTAAAATATATCGATTTCACAAGAGAATCTGTAAATTTTTCGTTAACAGATCAATTTCCGTAATTTTTTCACAGAATTCTGTGATCTATTTCAATGGTGGAAAGCTCCGTCTCTACTCAGATGATCTGCAAAATGTTAGCTTGGAATCAAGTTGATTAGGATCAAGGTTAACATTAAAGCAGCAAGACATTCTTAATCAGGGATAATATTTGTTGGTGCTCACCACCGTAAGTGTGATAACTTAAAAATGTTTTTAAAGCAACTTCATTAGCTGTCAAAATTTATTTCAAAACTTGTTGCAGTGCTAGTTATTTAGGCTAGACTGTTTTTAATATCAATGCATTTATAATATGATAAAATATGTAAGTTATTGGCATTTAGTTTGTTCGTGATGTATATATTGTAGTGTATAGTTCTTGCCTATTTTCTGTAGTAATTCAAACCCTCAATCGAGGATGGGCTTTCATACACTGTTCATGTGTAAACAAAAACCAATGGGGCATTAAGCTTTACATCTAGGTATAAAGTGTGATTCAATAAGTGCGGCAAATATTTTAATTGCGTACAGTACTAGGTTCAAATGCGATGCACGCAAAGTTATTCTTCAACCAGTGAACGGTCGCCAAACATTGGTTAAATGAACAATGGAACACTGGTCATGAAAGGAAACGGTCTATCTTAAGCATTATAGTCATTTTCAAACCGCCTTGCAGTCATTTGTTTTTTTTCTTATGCGATTTTCATTTCTAAATTTTTAGCTAAAGGGTGTATTCGATAAAAATGGCACACACATATATACTCATCAAAATTAAACTGATTATCGGATTTTCTTGAAATTTTCAGGGAACGAAGAACTACTAATGAGTTTTGATTTACAACATTTGTTTTATTCAATTTCATCTCCCATCCCGAATGCCCGCACCTTCCTTTTCACTCCACCCATCAAATTTTGTACAACCGATTTTCCCAGTGTTTTTGTTGTTTTTACCCAAATTTTCTTCAATTCTAGCTCTGTTTTTATAGTTTTGGGATGTTTGCGAAGTTTCGTTTTCATAATTGCCCAGAATTTTTCAATTGGACGAAGTTCCGGTGAATTTGGTGGGTTCATATCCTTTTGCACAAAATTGACTCCGTTGGCTCGGTACCACTCCAATACGTTTCGAGCGTAGTGGCAGGATGCTAGATCAGGCCAAAACAGAGTTGATCCTTTGTGCTTCTTAATGAATGGCAAGAGACGCTTCTTAAGGCACTCTTCCGTGTAAATCGCACCGTTTATTGTTCCGGAAGTGATGAAGGGAGCACTTATTTCACCACATCCGCAAATCGCCTGCCAGATTAGAAACTTCTTTGCAAATTTCGATAGTTTCTTCTTTCGAACATCCTCCGGAACATCAAACTTCGACTTGGCAACGAAATATTCTTGCACAGGAAGTTGACGGAAGTCGGCCTTGACGTATGTTTTGTCATCCATCACGATGCAACCGGATTTGGTGAGCAGCTTCGTGTAAAGTTTCCGGGCGCGGGTTTTCGCAGTGATGTTTTGTTTTTCATTCCGGTTTGGGGCTTTTTGCACTTTGTAAACATGTAACCCAGCACGCTTCATGGTTTTCTGCACAAAACCGACTGACACCTTAGACTTTTTAGCGACATCTCGAATTGACATGTTTGGACGGTTCTTGAATTGTTGTACGACTTTCCTGGCCATTTTACTGTCCATTGGACCACTTTTACGACCACTCCCTTCCTTCCTTTGGACACTCAGACGCTCCTTGAAGGTTCTTATTACACGAGACCCAGTTGTATTTGCAATTCCAAGCCTTTTAGCAATCCACCGGTGGGACGCCCCTGGATTTTGATTGTGAGTGCACAAAATTTTCTCACGGACAATTTCTTGTTTCGACGACATGACTGGAACTACTGAATGTATAACTATGAAACTTGGCAGATGTAAATAATACACTATGGATAAGATCTACTCAAATTGCTAGGTTTTTTACTCATACGATTCAAAAGTTACAGAAGATTTTCTGTGTGCCATTTTTATCGAATACACCCTTTAGTCTACATTAAATGATCGAAGCCATGATATGTGATCGATAGAGTGTGCCTTTTATTCAAAGTTTTGCGATGGAAAAAAATAATATCAATAAATACACTTATCATGATGTCATTATTGAAACTCTGGCAAAACCACACACAAAAATTCCAGAGGTTTAAAAAAAAATCTCAATGTCCATTGAAAATGGCATTCGCCAGCCCTGGACACTAACATTGCATCGCACCTAGGACACTTACATTGCATTCACCGACAAAGCTAATGGAAGATTGAGAGATGGAAGTCAGATAACATTCAGGTTGATATGTTTGAAAACAAATCATACAACGACAAAATAACTCCTCAAAAGCCAGTTTTTTGGCTGATAATAATTGGATCCCTCAAATAAATGCAAGCTATATAACGCCAGAATCTAGCCAGTTGTATGAAAGATTGCAAACATTGTTGTATGGCTCATGAAAAATTGCAAACCATTTCATTTTCAGGGCTGGTAGCGGATTTATGGATAAATAATAGTGACTTTAGTGACTAAAATTATAAAAATAGTGACCAAATAGTGACTAAAAAGTGATTTCCAATTTTTAGTATTTTTTAATCTTTTATGCATTTGTTGTATAAGTACGGTAAACATTAAATAAGTGATCATCCCCGTTTGCAAACATGAATAATACTGCGGCGCAGTGACACTTCGATTTTTTTTTTTTTTTGTAAACAACCGACGTAACCAAGCGATTGTTTTTCTCCACGGTTGAAACGCCTCCCAGCATGGTCTGTGCTAGAATTACTGCTGACATATCTTGCTTCTCAATTCCTTTTTTTGAGTAGTTGCCATGTGAAGCAGTTTTCATTGACCTGAATCGGAAGTAACTTGGTGATTGTCACAACATACTTGGAGCTTTCACTAGACGCATCGGCTGGTGCAAACCAGACTTTTTGTCTTTATTTTCTATACTGGGGTACAAAAGTGGTCAGGTTTTGAGCATTATTATCTCAGTCATTTCTCAAAAGATTTTCAAAAAATTTACACCAATCGATCGGAAGTATTCCTACGCATCAATTTCGATGGATTACATTGTTGATATCAGGCCACTTACTATAGGCCACAAGTATATGAACTCCTTCAGGCCTAAGGGTTCATTTATGATCCCTAACGGATAATGGCTGTATTCAATCACACAGACTGAATAAAAGTGTACACTGTCTTCGGCAAATTTGTTTTCCATCAATTCTTCTATATGGAAAGTATAAAAAAAAACTTATGAGTATAAGGTCTAATTGACGGCCTAGAACATCCTGAATTTCAGGATTCAGAAGTTCAGAAAGAAAAAATAAATGCCTCATTAAAAGTGTAAAGCGTTGTTTTAGAATATTGTACATATGCAAACGTATTATTGAATTCTCGTTGATAAACGTTTAATACTTTTGTATCTTTCTGGGATGTTCTAGGTCATTTAAAATGTGCTTGAGTTCAGAACTTCAGATCTACAGTTGTAACAGTAGCTTTTAGAGCTATATGCGAAACGTATTCAAACATATTGAATAAACATTTTGGAAGGTCAACAGTAGTTATTTGAAAACTTTGTAATGTTCTCGGTCATCAAAACTGTCCTTGAGTTCAAAACTTCAGATCTACAGTAGTAACTATAGCTTTTTGAGCTATACACATTCAGTAAATATTTTCGAACGTAAAAACAACATCATGAGATGAACAGAGATAATCTAGGTCATCAAAACGGTCCTTGAGTTCAGAACATAAGATCTTCAGTTGTAACAATAGGTGTTTGGAGTGTGTTAAGGGACAATATATATTTAAAAATATTGATTGAATATTGTGGAAGGCCAACAGATATAATGCGACAATCTTGGGATATTCTAGGTACTCCACACTGTCCTTAAGTTCAAAACATAAGATCTACAGTTGTAACAGAAGTTTTTTTTAGGCTTTATATGGTGACTATCTATACTCAAACATATTCAATTAATCTTTTGGAAGGTAAACAGTCATTATTTTATTACTTGGAGATCCTCTAGGTAATCCAAACCGTCCTGGAGTTCATAACTTGAAATATATGGATGTAACAGTTTTTTGGGCAAAGTTACGTTACGTATTCAATTATATTCAGTGAATATTTTCGAACGCAAAAATACATCAGAAGATAATCTTGGGATGGTCTGGGTCATCCAAACTGTCTTGGCGTTCAGAACATAAGATTTACGGTTGTAACAGTAAAGTTTAGGCAACACAAAGCTTTAATAAATATTCAAACATATTCGAGTAATATTCTTAAAGTCAAAAAACATTATAAAGCAATATGACATGTTCTAGGTCTTCCAAACTTTCCTTGAGATCAGAACATAGCACCTACAGTTGTAACAAAAGCTTTCTGGGCTATGCAAAGCTACAATAATCTTCGAATGTTCGAGGCTTTTCAAACTGTCCTGGAATTCAAAATTTTAATCCCCAGCCGAAGATTTTAAGTTTTGAATTGCAAAACTTTTAGAAATATTTCCTACTTTTTTCAATAATTTCTATGTTATTGAGCACCAACTCCATCATAAATTAGGCCTGAAATGGCAGGAATCAAGTTCTCAATATTGTTGAAAATGTCCTGTGGAAGTAAAGTATTCAAATCAATAGCTTGTCAAATATTTTTAGATGAAACTCTACTTAACAAGTTTTCAACTTTGCCAAAAAATATTCGGTTTAACAGCAGTCAAGCAAAATCAGAATAAACTAAAAAAATTGTGAATTATGAATTTTTTAAATTCTACTGTATCATAATCTAAGAATATTTGTCTCAGAAATTTCCTAGAAAAAATATAAAATTCTAGTGTACGAGCTTTAACGGAACTTTGAAATCATTACGCTTTTGTTAACTAATCGAACTGCAGTGTATCCCGATTTCACCTATGATTGAATTGAGTTCGCTTGACTGTCGGGTACGAACAATCAAATTACTAAGATTCAGAATTACTAAGCGAGTAACAAAAATAAGCTCTTTGTCTGATTTACAATTCGTTCCCACTTTTCTCGACTATTTAGATACCAAAAGAGTAGCCCGCTTTTGAAAAAACTGAATCGAACAAAATATTTTTGAAAAAAAGTGAGTGTAAATCAAAAATGACTTGATTCGTTTATATAGTTTCTTTTGGACATTTTATTTGTATATTGAATAAACGTGTTAAGTTTTCACTCCTATTCCGTTAGATTCGTCATGGACTTAACTGGGTTATAAAGGGTGATACGGTCAAAATTTGGTCAAGGGAAAACGCGTGTAAATCGTTGAAATCATTTATTTAAAAAATCAAATTAAATTTCTTTTTCATGTTCAATTAGTATAAAATTCAGGAAAAATATTCAGTTAGGCTTCCGCTTTTCCAAATCCGAATTGCCGGGCCCTACGCTTGACCCCTGCCATCAGATTTTGTACAGCCACCTTGTCCACCTTCTTCGCCGCAGAAAGCCAGTTTGCCTTGAACTGCTGCTCGTCCCTTAGCAGTTTTTTTGGTCTTCTTTAGGTTCCGCTTGACAATAGCCCAGTATTTCTCAATTGGGCGGAGCTCTGGCGTGTTGGGAGGGTTCTTGTCCTTGGGAACCACCTGCACGTTGTTGGCGGCGTACCACTCCATGGCCTTTTTACCGTAATGGCAAGATGCCAAATCCGGCCAAAACAGTACGGAACAACCGTGTTTCTTCAGGAAAGGCAGCAGACGTTTATTCAAACACTCTTTCACGTAAATTTCTTGGTTGACAGTCCCGGAAGCTATGAAAATGCTGCTTTTCAAGCCACAGGTACAGATGGCTTGCCAAACCAGATATTTCTTTGCGAACTTTGACAGTTTCGTGTGCTTGAAAATATCTGCTACCTTAATCCCCTTCCTTTTGCCGTATAAAACTCCTGTCCCGGAAGCTGCTTGTAGTCGGCTTTGACGTAGGTTTCGTCGTCCATTACCACGCAGTCAAACTTCGTCAGCATCGTCGTGTACAGCCTCCGGGATCGCGCTTTGGCCGTCGTATTTTGTTTATCATCGCGATTTGGAGTCACTACCTTCTTGTAAGTCGATAGTCCGGCTCGTTTTTTGGCTCGATGCACGGTTGTAGACGATACACCCAGCTTATTTGCGGCATCTCGGAGAGATAGGTTAGGGTTTCGCTTGAAACTACCGGCAACTCTCTTTGTCGTCTCAGTGGCTTCCGGTTTTCGATTTCCCCCGATCCAGACTTCCTGGCTGTCGACAAACGTTCCCCAAACACTTTAATTACATTTGTAACGGTTGATTTGGCAACTTTTAGCGATTTTGCCAACTTTGCGTGCGAGTAGCTCGGATTTTCGCGATGCGCGAGCAAAATTTTGATACGCTGCTCTTCTTGCTTGGACGGCATTTTGACAACTGAAGAGTGAATTCCAAAAATCAAAATAGGAGCAACATTCTACACACACACACCTTCAAAATGAGGGGTGTTCAGGTTTTTTAAATGCAAAATTGAAAGAAATACGTCAAGTTGATATTGACCAAATTTTGACCGTATCACCCTTTATCACAAAACTTACAAATTAAATTATATATCGTGTGATGTTCAAGGACATTCCATGCATTGTCGATAATGTTGTATGCAAAAGCTCTTCTTTGTTAGAACTATTTCATGCAAGTTGCTGCTTCGTGTGGAATGAAATACAATTTTACATGCTCCGAGCCTCCTTTGGCTTGGAATTAAACGAGGGGAAATTTTAAGGGCCTGTTATTAATTCATTATTTTTTCTGTGTGTACACAATTGCATGTGTACAATATTCAATACTTCGCAGTAGGCGATGACTTTGCGAAAAATGTTCTTTTACCCTCACTGGTCACAAACACAATCGAAGTTCTACAAAGGATTTTAAGAAAATGCTAAAAAACCATCATGTTGACACACCGTCCAGACACCAATCGTGAGAACGTGACACGCCTGACTTCACTAACGGAAAATTATTTAATAACCAAATGCGTGCACAATTCGCCGGATCACTGCAGTGCATATACACTTCCCGAAATTTAGCCTGGCCATCGAATCCAGGACCGGTGCGGCATTAAATCTTCATTAAACCGCTTGAAATCCACCGCACGGTATCGTGAATTCCGCGTTCCAGCTCCGCAGTGTCTATGTCAGTGTTTATAGGCAGTTGGAGTTGGAAAAAGTATGGCCATTGCTAGTGATGAGTCCCCTCTCAATTTTTTTTTATTGCTGCCGTCCGCCATCTCTCGTTCGGACGATAATTCTATTGATTGGAAGATTGATGAGAATCGAAACCGGGTAACCGTGGTGGACCAACCATCGGTGACGGCTAGCGGCATGGCAGCCTCGATGGAATTGGTTTTACTGATCACTGCCGTCACGTGGGCTCCTAGAATGGAGCTCGACTTTTTTTTTTCCAGGGCCAATTGTGTGATTAATTATTTCACGCTTCTGAGTGACACTTTGGGATGAATTTGGATTGGTCTTTGGCAGGTTTTCCATGTTTTTAAGGCTTTAGTTTCATTTTGTGCGGCATCTTACTGTTTTATTTTTGAGGGATAAATACTAAACAGCTAAGGTTTGAGCTAACCAAATCCTAAGGAGAGATATTTCAGACTCGTTGTTCCTGTTTATGCTGTATCTTGAAAGTCTAACCAAATATGATATTGCTGTCTGTGACACAATCAATGCACAGCTTACTGTGGATTTTTATTGCTCTGAATTTCAGGGACAGCTGCAGTGCATCTAAACCATTAAATTAATATTCAACTAATGGGTCTCTATAGAAGCATTGCATTGAAAAGCATAAAAAACAACAAATTTTGATATTGATACTGATGCCCGTTGCCTTCTTTTCATAAATCTTGAGGCTCCATTCTTCATACCACTTTAAATTTCATGGAACAGCCTGCAGCCACAAACAATAAACTTTCAAAGCACATCAGTCTTCACACCTATCAGAGCAAAATTTGCCTTAGCTAAACTCTTCCCAAGCCAACACTTCATTTAACACAAATCTGCTACGGTCATTAAACTTCAATTTCCAGCTTGGCACTTACTCAACAAATCATTCCCCCCCGTGTCACAAACTGCTCCAACTACGATGAATAGACTCTTTCCGATAATTCCATTCAAATTCTCCCCAGCACACATACACACACTCAGAACCCGGCAAAATGGAAGTGACCAATTGCTCAATCCCAGTGCGTTCCCGAGTTTTCATGCTGTGATAAAATAAGCTTATTCTCCCCCTTTTTCTACTCGAGCATAACCGAGATTGAATGACTCCTCGGCCCCCCCTCGCCTTCAGATCACTTGCAACCGAAAATACGAAGCTCGGAACCGGGACCGGAAGCAACCCGGAAGGAAGCAATAATAGTTGACTGGGTTGCAACGGCTCCCCCTGGCAGCATCACAGGTCTCTGACAGCTAGTCTAGGTCCGCTTGTGGTGAGTGTAATCAGTAATTGAAAGTTATTTAAATCTCACCTCCATCTCCCTCATTGACTGTCATTGGTTCCCCAAAGTAGAACCAGCATCCTCAACGCCATCATCATCATCATCATCATCATCATCATCATCATCACCACCATCATCTGGACTCGATATCTCGAGAGTCGAGTCACAGTTGAGTTCGGTTCGGTTGGATGGCCTCTCGTAAATTTTTACCCAACCTACCCGCAACCAACATTCCTGGTGATAAGTTCAGAGCGGATGGAAAACAAAAAAAAAGTTTTCTCAGGAAATTTTTCCCAATGCCTGGTAAAAGTTGCCATTTTCGCTAAGTTCGGGCTGATCCCGAGGTGTTGGTGAAAAGGCGACATCGGGAAAGCTAGCTGCAGCTCTTCGCGCTGATTTTCTACGGAATCCAAAAATGGAGAAGTTAGGTTCATTTCCAAATCATCCTATGTTCATTGGAAGGTAAAAAAAGAATAATGGCCACGGACAATGCAGTTGTTAATAAAACCATATAACCATATAACAATGCAGTTGATAATTTTTTTTTGTCTGTCCCAACCAGAGCGATCAATATTTTAAAAAGGCCATTTTTTTACAAAAACCATAACTTTGTCAAAAGTTGTCTCTTTGATTGTTCTAGAATCAATGGCAAGACAACTTTGCTGGAAATTTTGAACTAAGAAAGTTAGAGCAAAATAACTGATTTTTATAGGGACACCCTAAGCTACGTAGGAAAAATTTTATCTAATTCGGTCATTTCAAAAGCTACAGAAAAATTTGTTCAATCAAAGGTGCTTAAAATGTTCTCAGCTACAAGTTTTCCGGAAAATATATGCCTTTATTTCTGCAAATAAAAAAGTTAGATTATCGATTTCTCTGAAAACAAAGACCACCCTAGTTTTCATTCACACTTAAAGAAGGACCTCATTATTAGAAACAACTTTGTAGAAGACAATTTTGCTCCAAAATTCCAAACTTAGGCTGAAAACGAATCTTTCCAGCCAAATTTGCATTCTGGGCCACTGTGCATTGGATACATTGGCCACTCGCGGAACCACCGGAACGTCCCCGGGGGAACCTGTAGTAGAGGCCATTGGCGATTTTACTCCAAAATATGCCGTGCAGCACCTCTATTATCTTCATGATTTTTTTATAATTATGATTTTGATAGACTTGAGAAAGCCATTGGCCACTCCCGGAACATTTTTGGAGGAACCTGTAGTAAGGATCAATAACGATTTTAACACAAAATATGGACTATAAGATTCACTGGCTAACCTGATTCAGCTTCCTGCTACCTCTAAGAATCAATTTATTTATTTATTTTTGGTTCGGATAATCAAGACATAATTCGATTGAGTATAGGGAAGAGTGGGTTTTATTAGTTCCTGATGTAGAAAGGTGATAATCGACGGAAACGTGGCAATTAATAAGAAAACTGTGCTTGAAAATTGCTATGTGAGCCTAAGAGAGCTGGCTGGTGATTTCAACATCTCATATCGAACCGTTCAGCACATTGTTGTTGATATTTTGGGCATGCGTTACCGCACGACTGTTTCGATGGACCTGAGTTTTGCGTAAAAAAAAACTATTAAAAGAAGGTTGCTGAAGACATGATTTCCAAGGCCCAAATGTTCCCTTTTTCCCAGAATGAAATTTAAACTTGGAAGAAAGAGATACTTGTCCATTAAGGCTTTGAAAGAGAATGCGACAGCTATGCAGAATGCGACAGAGAATGCGACAAAGACTATGCAAAGTGTTCCCGAAAAAAAAATTCTCATGGATTTACAATTAAATGTATTGTAACCATACAATAGAATCAATAGTGTGTACAATTAATATTATTGTTCATGAAAATAAGATCACAATACGAGAAATTGTTTCCACAATAGAATTTAATGTTAATTGAGACATCGACAATAGAATAAGGGGGTTGTTATGTATCTTAACTATAGAAAAAATCATTTTTTCCCGATCAAATCTCAGTCAAATACTATTGATTGTACTCTAGCATGTAAAGTGAATAGTAGATCTCTTGTAATGACAGCATGCATTTTTCATTTATCCACTACGTGAACAATGAGATTCACGTTCGGCAATAGATTTTAATGTTATTTTATAATATTGTATTGTCATCGTATGGCTATTTTTATCCGGGTTGGCACATGTGAATCGCTTGAAATGGATGTTATTTTGAAGGAGACAAAATACATTTGCCAGAAAATTGAGAAAATTTTGTGTTATTTACAAATTTCCAGTACTTAGAGGTCATAGTATATACCGTGTTGAACGTCAGAGGTTTGAAACATGTAAGAGGTGACATTATTCGGAATCATTAAGTCGCGTTTTTGTTCTACCCATTTCCACGAGCGATTTTATAAAAATGGACAAAATGGACAATTTACAAGTCGAATGGTCAACAGCTCTGCCTTCCTGTGAATCACTCTTCGTTGATTGAGTGGCTATTGAAATACGACACAGTAGGATCGTTAGATGATAATGTTCGAAGACGAGAGATGATAGCATTCATTTGAACAGAATCATTCATTGCGTTTTAGTTCGAATGACAGTGTTGGAAGTTTTTTAAAGTATGTACCGTCATGGAAAAATCAGCCTACTCAATAAGATTTTTTTTTAATTTTCCTGTAACACGTATCCAATTAGTCGTGACATTTTTTTTCAGGACTATTCACACAATGCGTTATGCACATCTTATGAATTTTATATCACATAACATGCAAGAAAAATCATCGCTAATTTAAATCTCATTGAAGAGGGTTAAATATCCATATCGTCGATTATCGTTCGTTGAACAAACATTCGCTTATTTTATATTTCAACAAGAATCCATACATTTTTATTTCGTGACATGTGAAAAATCTTCTACACAAGGTATGGAATTCACTGCATCCGGGTTGGTAATGCCGTACCATTGCCAACTAAGTAACCTGTGCCATTATCAGTATCTACCAAAAACAGAAAATACTGGCCCAAAGGAACACATGTCACTTTATATTAACATTTGACGTTTAGTTGCTACATATTTTCTGTTTTCCCCCTGTATTAACTGGCTACACTGTGCTTTTCGGCTTCCGATTCATTTTTGCTTTGAACGCGGTACCACACAATCACCAAGTGATCCGATCGGAAGCTTCGAGCACTAGTACTGAATCGAATCAGGAAACAAAAATGAATCACCAACAGAAGCCAAGGAACGAATCAATAAATTGTACAAGCAAGCAGTGATGAACACGCATACAATTGACAGGCGACGAGGTTCATGCTATGTTCATTTAATTTTTACCTTGGCCCATCAGTTTTCGGTTTGAGAGGTGAAGCAGAACTTCTCATTGCGTGCGTCTATTGAAGCAAAGAAGAACGTGCAACGAATGATTTATGATACGATTGGAACCATCCTTGAATGGAACACATTAATATGTTCAATTAATCTCTAGGTCCTTAAAAAAAAACCTAAAAATTATGTCTATTTTCGGAGTTCTAGTGATATTAAAGCTGCTCAACTATGTAGTTCATTATTCGGAACTCATGCATCTACTAGTTCATTGTTCCGAAACGTCGATAGAATAGCTCTCCTCTTGAACAGTCTTCGTAACAAAACAGATCAAATGGCCCCTCCATGCGAACAGAGATCACGATTACAAGAACAAAATAAGTCATATGGGTTTTTGGCATCACAAAGTCATGATTTTATTTTGGATTTTAAGTAGCGTTATGAAACCCCTGGAAAGTACGAACGGGCATGACCTATGTTCACAAATTTGGAATTAATTTCATGAAAATTCGATTTACTCGATCATGTTTACGGGAACCAAGTCATATATTTTATCGAAATGGCAGTTCAGCTCTATAGTATGTTTTTTTTGTTCACGAATTTGAGAACGATTTTTTTTCCGTGTTGAGCCTTTACGATTTTTTTTTTCTAAAAATTGAGCTACCATTTCTTCTTCACTTCTGTGCAAGGTTATCCTGAATCAGATACAGAAGAAGATCAACGTGACCCTCCGATGGCAGGAGGCAGGGTTCCTTGCCGGAAGATCTCAAGTGGACCATATTCTCATACTCCGAATCACCCTGGAGCAGGTTATCGAATTCCAAGAGTCCCTCTGTTAGGTTTTCATTGGCTACGAAAAATCATTCGACAGACTCAATTACGAAAATTTGAGGGGCACCCTGAGACGCAAAGGAGTCCCGGATTAAATCGTTAATCTCATCGAAGCGCAGTACGGAGCTTTGACGAGAAGAGTCCTGCTTACCGGAGCCTTGTTCGACCCTATACGGGTAGTCTCCGGTGTAAGGCAAGGATGTTTACTATCACCGCTACTGTTCCTCGTCATAATCAACGAGATCATGGGAGATGCTATTGACCGTGTACCGAACCGTAGGCTTCTTTGGCAGCCTATCACTAAGGAGCACCTCAACGACATCGATTTCGATAATGACGATGCCCTATTTGCTCAACGGCGCTCTGAAAGGCAGAGTAAGCTCAACGACCTCACTGAAAGCTCCTCTGTAGCAAGTCGCCCCATCAACTTCAACAAAACTAAATCGTTGGACGTTAATACGAACAACCCTACTAACTTTTCGGTAGCAGGGCAATCGATAGTTTCCAATACCATAGCAGCCAGATAGCGTCAGATGGCGGAACCAAGAGCTTCATAGGTGCACGCTTCGAAAAGGTTACGCCTGTTTTTGCGAGTCAAGGGAATGTGGGAAGATCAAATCAGATAAGTCAATGCACCAACATTCAAATTTCCAGTTCAAGCGTGAAATCGGTGCTGCTATACGCCAGCGAGATGTGGAGTGTATCAGCGGAAAACACTCAAAAGCTGCAGGTCTTGATCCACCGATGCCTGTGCCATATAATTCGTGTCTGGAGGTCTCACAACTGGATCTCGAATGCTGGAGCTCATCATCAATGTCAACAGAAACGGGTATCAACAGAAATAAGAGAGCGAAAGTGGGTGTATGTTGGCCACACACTAAATACGAAGAGGCAGAAATGAAATTTGCAAGCAAGCGCTGGTTTGGAACCTAGCAGGACATCGCAGCAGGGGCAGACCCAGGGGCTCGTGGCGTCCTCGACAAGGAAATAAAGCAAGTCGATGAGAATCTGACCTGGCCCCAGGTCAAGGCTAAAACGAGCAGCCGCCTAGGATGAAAATCATTCACGTTGGCCCTATGCAAACCCTTGGGTTGGAAAGGAGACTTAAGGAAGTATGTAGGTTAAAGACTGGACTCGGAAAAAATGAGACACACAAAAATGGTCACCAAAAATGCATTTTAAATCGGATACTTCTCAAATTTTCACGGATTAAATAACTATATATTAGTTATGTTATGGCATAATTTATTCATTGAATTTCTTCCCCCACGCTGAATGCTCGTACATTTCTGTTAACACTGCTCATGAGATCTTGGGCGAGGCTTTGTCCATCTTCCTTACACAATTTCTCCCAGTTTTTCTTCAAAGCTTAAACGGTTTTGAATGTTTTCCGCTTTTCTTAAACTTCTTCTTCGTTATCGCCCAAAACTTTTCGATCGGACGAAGTTCTGGTGTATTTGGCGGGTTCGCCTCCTTCGGGACCACATTAACGCCCTTCGCTTCGTACCAATCCATTACAGGCTTGGCGTAAGGGCACGAAGCGAGATCCGTCCAGAACAGCGTGGGACCACGGTGAGAGCGGAGGAAGGGCAGCAAGCGCTTCTGCATGCATTCCTCTCGATAAATCTGCCCGTTTATGGTGCCGGTTGTAACGAACGGCTTGCTGTACTGTCCGCACTCGCAGATCGCCTGCCACAACAGGTACTTCTTCGCGAATTTGTCCATCTTTCCCTTGCGGAACTTTTCCGGAACCTCCATGCAGAACGTACCGACAAAAAACTCGAGGCCGGGGATTTGTTTGGTGTCCGCCTTGATATATGTCTCGTCGTCCATGACGAGACAGCCTAGCTTGACCAGCCACTCACGGTACAGCTTCCGCGCACGCAATTTGGCCACCGTGTTTTGCTTGTCAGTCCGGTTTGGCGCCTTCCTGACCTTAAAAACACGTAGCCCAGCCCGCTTCATGGTCTGCTGGACAAACCACTTCGACGAATTGACCTTTTTGGCCACGTCTCGGGTGGAAAGGTTCGGGTTATTCTTAAAGTACTGCCTTATCTTCCGCGCCTTCTCTGGGTATTCCGTTTTCGGTTTTCGGCCGCTTCCAGCGCGCCGCTCCCCCGCCCCCTTCCCCCCCCCCCCCCCCCATTTCCGCCCTTCTTTTTCCTCTTAAACACTACAGATCCGATAATTTTCACCCATAAATACACCACTCTAAACTAGTATTAACCAAAATTTCATTAATTTTTACCCACGTGATAAAAAATTACACCCAAAAAAAATGTTCCCATTTTTTTCGAGTCCAATCTTTATGTGTCCCTTAACTCAGCCTAATATGCAACGATCGATTACATTTTTTATTATAACTAATAATGTATTTTAGCTGTAAGCGATATTTAGCTAGTTATACACTTGCTTAGATACGTTTAATAAGACGTTTGGTAGTATGTATCATGAAAAGCTATACAACTCATTTTATAAAGTCAGAAACTTTCGAGGGATATGGATGTAATATCGGTCTATAAGCATCAAATTGGGTCTATTCATGGATGCAACTTCGTCCCATTCGATCGATTTTTTTTTTATTAAATACAGTCTTCGTACTGTTTTTTTTTTCTGATTTTATGATTTGAGGCATTGCCAGCTGTATTCGCTTTACCCAACATAAAATTTCAGAAAACAAACTAAACTTAAAACTGCTTTGAAACACTTAAGAGATTTTCACATATGATTTATTGGCCCTTCGATAATGAAAACATAATAATTCACTCTGCACAGGTTTTATTCCTTTGGATTGTGTTTAGATGAGCTATTTGGAAAATATACAACCGAAACTCATACATTTCCATTGAAAATTTTACCAATAACAATATTTTTACTAAGTTATCCAGACAACAGGCCATAGTTGAGCACAAAGAAAAAAATATGTCCCTAATATTGGGTCCACGGTTTTCTTGTTAAATCATTGTTATTTTAACTGTGTGAACTGTTAGTTTATAACGTGTGAATATTGTCTGTACATCTACGCTGCATTATTCGGTTTATCGGTTCAATTTAGCCAAATTTAGATCATTCGAAGATCATGGTGATAATCTGTTCAGCTTAACCAGTGAAAGCATGATGTCTAAAAAGTTGAGAAAATCATAAATTAAACGGAAGCGAACAACTATAAATTGATTAATTATGTCAGAATTGCTTCGAATTAAATCGGTCATCTTGATAGCAACATAATTTTGTTGATTATCGCTGAAATAATGACATATTTGGTACATAGGCCGAATGAAGGAGCTAGGCTAACATTACATCCCCTTACCCGTTTATAGCACAGAGCGGACTGATTTGTTTGTTGGTACGTGTTTTCTTCAGCGTTTCCATATTATTAAAAACTATCCTATCAGTAAAGGATTAAAAAAAACGATGTGAACTATTTTTAGCGCAAGTCCGTTAGAGCATTATTTTGGATTGGCTACAGTCATATAAGGCGTGGCATGGAATTCTTTCAGTTTATTTATAGTCTGTTGCCTGACAACACCGATCCAAACAAATGATTCCACCAACTGTTAAGTTTTGGGCGGAGGTAATATGTTCCTTTTAATTGAAAAAAAAAACACCTTCGATAATAGTTGAGTGCATCAAAACTTTCAGCAACAGTGCGATAAAAATGTAAAGAAAAGTATTGAATTTTCCTACATCATCACCCACGAAGGTCACTCCCGCGCACGCCGTAGCTCTACCGTTCGCTGACCATGACAATAATGATAATAGTAGGGCTGGACGTAATCAAATCATCTCAAGCCGCCCACTTGAATCTTGAAGAGCGTTTGCTATCCATGTAGGGTACGACGATATGAGATTATGAAGAACGGCCTGGATTCGAGTAGTGGTGGCTTGTTAGCAGTAGATCTCTTTTCCATCGCTTTTTATTTCTTTTTTTTTTCATTTCATCTATTCTTTCGTTCTCGCTTCTGTAAGTAGTATGCAGAGCCTTTTCTGACTGCTTCAATAAACAGATCGCTTTATCATCATCAAATTACAGAGCACACATGTGGTTCCAACAATTCCGGACCGGGTGGTAGCTCGTTCGTGTAGGGGAGGGTGGAGATGTTTGATCCAGGGAAGACATGGCCCTGGTTATTTACATGACGAATATGAATATGATTACTCCAGGGATTTTATGCTAGCAAATATTCATGCGGATAAAGAAAGTGCATGACTTTTTTTTCTGTAAAATTCTCTGATGTTTAAACTTGGCTTGAGGTTAATGAGATACGCTTAAAAACTATAGATTAGTCAATGATTTAATCTTTTAACTGAAACTGAACTCTTTCAGTACTTATTTGATCTGCAACTTACAAGCAAGTTATATTTGTTGACCTGAAGAAATTTTCTATTTGGATTCAATTTTATCTTTGATGCTTCTCAAGCTTCTCATGCTGTCTTTAAGAACAGGTGTAACACATATGCAGCACTTATGCAACGTTTTGACTGTAAAATTTATTTGAATTATGTTTGATTGACTACTTTACTGATCATGGCAATGTTTACACTTTCAATAGTTGAAATCGAGATTACTGTTAAAGTGCAATAAAACGGTGTTACGATCACAATTTGTTCGACCTCAACTTAGAGAGAGAGAGAGAAAAGAGAGAGAGAGAGAGAGAGAGAGAGAGAGAGAGAGAGAGAGAGAGAGAGAGAGAGTAGAGACCGCGGAAGCTGACGATGCTGACGAAGATCAATTGTGTGGTAATCGATGACGATACCTATGTTGAGGAAGATTTCAATCCATAACATAGGTATCGTCATCGATTACTTTATAGATTCCTGGAAAAGAGTTTAGTACGGCAACCGAAAGGGGAAAAGTGACCGACATGTTTAACCATATGAAACTGTCACGGCTCCTCAAGAAGTATTCAGTTTGGCAGGCTATATGTACCTGAGACGATGTTTCAATTGTAACCGGGACCATCAACCGTTTCTATATATTCTGAAATATGTCTGTAGCCTTTCATGAAGCAATGCACTTGTTCCGTGCGGTTTTTAGTGGCCTTTGGCATTCTGCAATTAATGAAAGGGCCAATGATGTCCAGGTCAAGGACAAGAAGCCTCCCAACACTCCCGAGTTGTGCTCCAAAGTGTACCAGGTTGCTGATCTGATGACAGAATAGACTGTTCCAAAATATATAAATACACTTTCTTTCTCAAAAAAAAAAGACAATACTGTGATTTTTAATTATTTCATTCTCACAAATAGTAAATAATAATGTTTTCTTGGCATCTTAAATTAAATTTGCTTGATTTTTCGTAGGGTAGACGAGTTCTCTAAAGTTTGTCAAATAACCTCAGTATTAGTACAAGACACTGAATTTAGGCTGCATGGGCTTCAAATGGTGAGTTGACAACTTCGAAGGAGGGTGCGACCGATCCTCTCATCCTCACAAGTTCCCACCTCACGCCTCCACGAGTCATATGATCACAAAAGACTGCCAGCTGAAACATGGAGACGCTGGTTGGCGTAGCCTGGGCAATGTTGTCAATCTGACAATAGCGAAGTGAAGGGGTGCGACTGAACATCATGTACCTTAAGTCATATTGCATATTTTCCATTTTCAATGTATTAATAATTTCAGCACGCATTAGAATCATCGGCATCGAAGACTCTCAATTAATAACTGTGTAAGTGCATTTGGAACACTTAGTTGAGAGCAGGCAATAAGCTATTTGTGAAAGCAATAAGCTTGAAATGCTATGTATAATAACGCTTTAGAATCATCTTTGCATTCCAAAACCATGTAAGAGCCTGGAGCAACATGACAGGCATCAAAGGCTCAATTTGTTTTTCAGCATTTCAGCATAACATTTAATTTAAAATTGTACTTCTAAACTTCAACTACTATTGTCATAAAAGACTGGTATGTGCTTATAAGCAATTTATCATTATATTTTAATATTGTGTTTACTGGTATTATGGTAAGATAAGCCATTATTTTAGAAATCATCAAACCGGACTCTTCGATCTCTCCAATTGCTATCTTTGAAATGTTACTAGAACAGTATAAAGAAAAATATTACAACATGTCTGATAAAATAATATCTTTTATTGAAATTTTATCTCAGATGTTTGGAATGATCTATTCTGTTTTCAGCTTTTCCAGGACTAGAAGGATATTCATACATATCTACTTTTTATTTATGTTTCAGTAACAATCCATTGGATGTATCATTTAAGTTTAAAATTTGAATAAATTAGCATTCGTGTCTATAATGATATCTTAATTTTGTATGTACAAAATATACTAAATATTAAATAACTTATAACGGGGAATGGGAGGGACCATCAGGGCACCCAAGTAAAACGAATAGGGAGCATGGGACTGCCTCCTCCCTATTGTTAACATTTCCTGAACGAGGGCGGGCTCTTTGACCCCATCTATTGGGTTTATTCTGTCAAACGAGGGCTCGATTCTAGTGCTGTCTGTGTGACCTTGCTTTTGGAAGGAGATCCTTTTCCCTATATTCGCGGGTTTCGCGTAAGTGTCTCTGCTTACGGGCCTGCCCAAAGGTTTTTGGCCCTTCATAAAGGAGCTTGATGATCACAAACAATAATAGAATCCTGATCAAATCGTTTTTCAGATTATTCCACTGCTATGGGAAGTTACCTTGCTACAATAGATGGTAGTATTATATCATCATCATCATCATCAAGACACTGAATTTAGGCTGCATTGTAATGTTTTGTAGACGAAATTCACATTTCGTTCAAAGATAAGCGTAATGATAGTGAAATTGAATGAAATTACTAATCCTTGTCTTTTCGTTCAAACATATAGCATAGTACTAAGTAAATATATAGCCTGATGGCGCTTTACTCCAATTGATCCTACGTTGTGATTTATTTTACAACAAAAACTTGCTATGGATAACCGTCTGTTACAAACGAGACTACTGTACTGTCTTTATTTTTGACCGATTATATATAATTCCGAAAATATAATTCAACGTCAGCTACAACGATGCTCATGCTAGCTCAAATTCAGAAGCCGCTAATCTTTTCGCCATATTCTTCGAGAGTGTGTTCAGCAAAGTGTCGCCTGTACAACGTGAAGACTGCTTCACCCATATTTCCTCGCAGTCCATCAACCTTCCCATCATCCAATTTTCCCCAAATGAAATCTCGCAAGCAATCGAAGACCTTGACGCCATGAAAGGATCCGGGACAGACGGCATTCCACCAGTGTTTCTGAAAAACTGTTCCACGGAACTAGCAGCACCTGTTGCGTGTTTGTTCAACCGATCGCTACGTGAAGGAACATTCCCGGGGGTTTGGAAAACTGCCTCTATCGTTCTCATTCACAAGTCTGGCAACGTGAACCTAGAGTCAAATTATCGTGGTGTTTCTATACTATGCTGCTTCATGGAAAGTATTTGAGAAGCTGATGCACAAGCTGCTGTATACTGTTGCATCACCCTTAATTTCCGATAGCCAGCATGGATTCATGAAACACCGCTCAACAACAACAAATTTGATGTGCTACATTACCACGCTGTCACGGGAAATAGAAATGAGAAGGCAAATTGGCGCGGTGTATGTTGATTTTGCAAAAGCATTTGACACCGTGCCGCACAGTCTAGTCGTCGATAAACTAAAGCACATTGGCTTTCCGAATTGGATAACGTAGTGGATATTTTCGTATCTATCTTACCGTACCTCGTATGTAATAGTTAACTCAGCACGATCCAGTTTATTCTGTATCACGTCCGGTGTGCCTCAGGGCAGTGTCCTTGGTCCACTGATATTCAACATGTTTG
>JAHHFK020005302.1:0-148570 GCA_024533555.2 Aedes koreicus | reverse complement strand
GGTGATGTTGATAGTGGTTACTGCGATGCCACTCTCACTGTGGTGGGTGCCGTTGTTGTGGTCTGACGGTAGGAGGATGCCCACAGTACATAGTGCGGAGAATGCCGTCTTTCCAGAATGGGGTAGGCAGGCAAGATCAACGACCGCGTGCGGGATAGGGCTTTCTCGGTCAGGTTGGGTTGGCGGCGACGGCGACGACGACGACGATGGAGCCGATTCGTGTGTTGTGTTGGTTCGGTGGTACTCGAACCGTTTCTTTATCGCGCGGTGGTTGTGTCGTCTCTCTCACTTGTTTAGTGTTTTCTGTATATAAATTCTGACACAAACACCCATACGTGCAAACAGATGAAGAGGACTCACTTGTCAGCCGATAGCTCAAGCATGCTTTCCACGTCCTGTGTGTATTGGCATAGTGCTGTGTGAAGCTGATGGGGCTAGCACAGCGGGCCTGGGTGGATGTGTTCAGCGCTACAACATAGAACATAATATGTATTGGCGATGGCACGTAGCCGGCAGGCAGCAACTAGCGGCCGCATCGAACGTCTAGTGTTGTTGATTTGGGAGAGAAGAAAAAAAAAAGTTATTATGGTGCTTCAGTAAAGCTATAAAATGCTTACGTGGAATGTCTTGGCTTGTTTCACTAAACATTTTCATCTTGTGCTACTCGTATATATATTTTTTTCTGATGAGTTGGTTTCGTGATTGCGTTTTGTTGAGTTGCGAGAAAAAGAAAGACATCAAACTACTGTCAGGTATTGTTTACTTTAAAAAAAAATACACTTAACTTGAAATTTGAATATATTTTCTAAAAAGGTCACATTATAT
The DNA here is from genome assembly GCA_024533555.2 of Aedes koreicus. Classification (NCBI taxonomy): domain Eukaryota; kingdom Metazoa; phylum Arthropoda; class Insecta; order Diptera; family Culicidae; genus Aedes; species Aedes koreicus. The sequence continues at coordinate 147,745 of JAHHFK020005302.1, read as the reverse complement.
AACAAACCTCTCAACACAAACAAATGAGAATGAAAAACAAGGAACTGTACACACTAAGTTACCTTGTGGTGTAGTGGTGAGCGTGGTTGCCTTTTATCCCAGTCGGTCTGGTGTCAATTCCAGTCGGCGCCGTTGGGATTTTCTGAGACGAAAAATCTCTTTTCCTTTCTTCCTTGTTGGTACCGGCCCATGTGTTTATGGGTTCGATATGTATGGTTCAGATCGTCTTCCTGCGTAACGAACTAGCATCATGCTGAAAGTCACATAAATACATAACAACAACAGCAACTAAGTTATCACCGCCGACTTCGGTGATTTCGACCAAAATCTGAACAGCTAAAACTGTTCGATAATTGTCCTATGTATAAAGTTAGTTCCAAACACCTTCAATCTAATTCAAATAATGGTTGTAAATTTTTTTAGAAAATCTAGGAAGCAAAACTTTATCGTGCAGTTCTGCTATTCAGATTTCACCAAACTGACCCAAGTCGGCGAGTATTTCTAAGTGTGCAAGAATGGTTTCTAATACAGTTTAGTTTCTAAAACAGCTACCTTCAAAGCTCGACCGCTACCTCTGACCGTCATCATTGTGAAACTCTGGTGTAACAGACTTTTTTTTATGAAATCATTTATCTGTACAGGCTCAATCGAATCAACTTTACAGAGCCAAGTTTTCGTATTTATATACATCAGTTATCTTAAAACTAAAGTTAGGGGGATAGAACCGATTACTCGCAGCCGTCTCGAGGTTACGAGGAATAACAATTTAACGGATGGAAAGATGGGAAGGTATTTCAAGTATGATTAACAAAACACATTTATTGTAAATTCTAAAATGTCAAAAAACTTATAAATATACAACTTTTGGTTTTCTTTTGAACATTTTTGAGAAAGAAAAAAAAACACAAACACAGATAAAAAAAAACTTTTAGTAAACATACATGTTAAACAAACTACAATCTAAGGCTAATGTTAGTCAAAAACACATAAATAAGCTTCATAAACTCCAGATCACGTACAGCCAAAATATCTCGAACCGGCACATTGGGTTGTTTACCTCGAGCCCAAAGGGAATCATAAAGCTCAGATCTGACTCCGCGATGCTCGGCACATGACCAAACAATGTGATCTGCGGCCTGGTAACCTTGTCCACATTCACAGAGATTGCTGTCGCTCAGCCAAACACAGTATAAGTGAGCGTTCAAAGAATAATGATTGGACATGAGACCAGACATCACACGAATGAAGTCTCGACCCACATGCATCCCCCCAAACCAAGATTTCTTCGACACCTTTGGGATGATAGAATCTTGCCATCGCCCCAAATCTCCTTTACTCCATTTATACTGCCAGCAGACGAGTGACTGATGACAAAAAATAGTAAAAAATTCGTTGAAGGCGATTTGTCGATCGTAAATATCGCCTTCTATAGCGCCTACCTTTGCAAGCGAATCCGCACTCTCATTGCCCGGAATTGAACAATGAGATGGGACCCATACAAAGGTGATGATAAAATAACGCGAAGATGAAGCTCCTGTATTATCATGAGAAAATACGAGGAGTGCTTTACCGGCCTCAAGGAGCGAATAGCCTCTATAGAACTGAGACTATCCGTGAAAATGTAATACTGATCCGGTGTTAGTGAGGCAACAATTTCTAGCGTAAAGTGTATTGCGACATATACGGAACAAGGAGTTATAAGTTTACGATGGGCGCTATAAATTTCATTAAATATACCAAAGCCTGCTGACTCCTCTATCAATTATCCGTCAGTGAAAAACGATTTAGTGGAATCAACTTGGCCAAACTTTGCAGCAAATATTACCGGAGCAATCATAGGACGATAATGCTCTGGGATTCCATGAAGCTCCTGCTTCATGGGTAAATCAAAATGAACCGAACTGCCGAAGTCGGAGAAGCAAACACAATTGGGAATATTCGGCGAAGGGCTGACATCCTGTGTTATGTACAAATGGTACAAAGTCATGAAGTGAGTTTGAGGATTCAACTCGGGAAGCTTCTCAATGTTTTCGATTACCTTGGGGTTCATAACTTCACACCTGGTGAGGAGCCGGAAAGATAACTCTGTAAACCGATCCGAGAGTGGCAACATGCCAGCCAGCACTTCAAGACTCATGGTGTGAGTCGAGTGCATGCAACGTAACGCGATACGAAGACACCGATACTGAATACGTTCCAGTTTAATGATGTGCGACCGAGCCGCTGATTGAAAACAAAAGCTACCGTATTCTATAACCGACAAAACCGTTGTCCGGTACAACGTTAGAAGATCTTGTGGATGTGCTCCCCACCAGGTCCCAGTAATTGTGCAGAGAAAGTTGATCCTTTGCTGGCATTTTCGCTTCAGATACACAATGTGGGATCTCCAGGTGCACGTGTAACAGACTTATCCACACTCTATTTAATCAGTACTCCTGGCACTTTTGGGAATAACTTTCCGTTTTCAACCGCTTCACAGATGTTGACCATCGCGCCTACCTGTAGAAGTTTCAAATCGCTTGCTGTTGACCGACCTAGTAAAGAACGGTGCCCTTCGGCAACGACTAGAAACTCGGCAATGATTGATGGTTTAACGTGGTCAACTACAGACATTTCTGCTCTGAGTCCGCACTTTACTGACAAAGGTGTACTTGAAGCGTATGCTCGATGATCACTATTCCGGGACGATAACTTGATACGCTCCAATTTCACATGGCCTCCCAGAAGTTGATGCTTTAGATGATTCCAATCGTCACCACAAATGATATTCACGTCGGCTTCGGAATCTATCAGAAATTTTATAGGGTCCGACGAACCTACTCGACAATCGATAAGGACATCCGTGATCGAGAAAGCATTCAGACCTTCAAGGTGATTTATTTACCTTCTTCTCATCGTCCTCGTCTGTCCAACCTGGCACGTGATCATCCTGGGTTTGAACGGTGTTAGCACTTTGGTTGTGCATGCTACTGCAAAATGGCTAGTTTTTCCACAAGCGTTGCATTTACGGTTCTCTGCTGGACATGTTCCGAGCTTGTGCTGGTCTGCTACCAACAGAATCCTGCACAACCAATTTGGTCGGCTACTATCGAATGAAAGCGGGGACACCCGATTCGCCAAGTTCCTGCACGACCAATTTGATCTGCTACCATTTCCGAATCGCTTAAAACGGCATCCTGCACAACCAATCTGGTCGGCTACTTACATAATCCGGCACGACCAATCTGATCGGCTACCAACCAAAAAAAAAAAAAAAACGCGGCTACCGATAAAATCTTGCGTAACAATTTGGACCCCTTTTCGACATGATCCTGCGCGTTCTCTCAATATGGTTCCGGTTAAATCTCGCATGACCGTTTTGGCCCGCCACCGAACGCGGTTTTTCCAGATGGTTTCCTATTCGTGAGCATTGTACATTTTCCAAAAAAAAGAACTCACCTTTTTTCAGTTGGCTATGCTGTATGTAGATCCGCAAATGGCGTCCTTTGCGTGATCACTTTTTCACTTTCCTAGAACTTTTTCAACCGATTTCTCAATAAAATACTATACGAAACAACAATTGGGCGTGGTGGGGGATTCCCCAAAAAAAATTGGAGTGGGGAAGGGGTTTTTGGCGCAGAAACCGCGCCCCGGGGGGGCCCCCCCGAAATGCGACCCCCCCCAACCCGAGGATCCACCCACCCCCCCGGTGCCCCCAATGCCTCTCCCCCGTCTCCCCCCCATCGACCCAGAGCGGCGTATTTTACACACGCACTCGAGTGTACCGCTCTCTCGACAGTAACGCATGACGTGTTTGCATCCATCCAGTACAAGGTATAACGGAATAACATTGAGGCGTAACAAGCATTGCTGACAGAGTTGCCAATATTATCTTTTGGTACCACACAATCATGGTGGATTTGGATCACCATCTCGATTTTTTGAAGCCACATATGTTTAGAAACTACAAAGATTCCACATGCAAAATTGTCATCTCATGTTTGCTGTAGTGCAGCCAGAAATGTCTTCAAAAGTTCAACCAGTTCGACAACTTCAATATTCAAAAAGATTGCCTTGACTGATTATGATTATTCTATTCTAATACCGTAGCACAAAAGCTATGAGAGATCCACAAAGTCAAAGATATCTCTCAAACACAGAATACAGAAAGAGGTATTACAACTACTATGACTCAATCACGTTAGCTCTGCGGATTCGTAATCATTGTTCATGTTTATGGTTGTTCGTAATTTGATAAGAACTATTCAATAGTCATGTAATAAAGGGCGATACGGTCAAAATTTGGTCAATATCAACTTGACGTATTTCTTTCAATTTTGCATTTAAAAAACCTGAACACCCCTCATTTTGAAGGTGTGTGTGTGTAGAATGTTGCTCCTATTTTGATTTTTGGAATTCACTCTTCAGTTGTCAAAATGCCGTCCAAGCAAGAAGAGCAGCGTATCAAAATTTTGCTCGCGCATCGCGAAAATCCGAGCTACTCGCACGCAAAGTTGGCAAAATCGCTAAAAGTTGCCAAATCAACCGTTACAAATGTAATTAAAGTGTTTGGGGAACGTTTGTCGACAGCCAGGAAGTCTGGATCGGGGGGAAATCGAAAACCGGAAGCCGCTGAGACGACAAAGAGAGTTGCCGGTAGTTTCAAGCGAAACCCTAACCTATCTCTCCGAGATGCCGCAAATAAGCTGGGTGTATCGTCTACAACCGTGCATCGAGCCAAAAAACGAGCCGGACTATCGACTTACAAGAAGGTAGTGACTCCAAATCGCGATGATAAACAAAATACGACGGCCAAAGCGTGATCCCGGAGGCTGTACACGACGATGCTGACGAAGTTTGACTGCGTGGTAATGGACGACGAAACCTACGTCAAAGCCGACTACAAGCAGCTTCCGGGACAGGAGTTTTATACGGCAAAAGGAAGGGGAAAGGTAGCAGATATTTTCAAGCACACGAAACTGTCAAAGTTCGCAAAGAAATATCTGGTTTGGCAAGCCATCTGTACCTGTGGCTTGAAAAGCAGCATTTTCATAGCTTCCGGGACTGTCAACCAAGAAATTTACGTGAAAGAGTGTTTGAATAAACGTCTGCTGCCTTTCCTGAAGAAACACGGTTGTTCCGTACTGTTTTGGCCGGATTTGGCATCTTGCCATTACGGTAAAAAGGCCATGGAGTGGTACGCCGCCAACAACGTGCAGGTGGTTCCCAAGGACAAGAACCCTCCCAACACGCCAGAGCTCCGCCCAATTGAGAAATACTGGGCTATTGTCAAGCGGAACCTAAAGAAGACCAAAAAAACTGCTAAGGACGAGCAGCAGTTCAAGGCAAACTGGCTTTCTGCGGCGAAGAAGGTGGACAAGGTGGCTGTACAAAATCTGATGGCAGGGGTCAAGCGTAAGGCCCGGCAATTCGGATTTGGAAAAGCGGAAGCCTAACTGAATATTTTTCCTGAATTTTATACTAATTGAACTTGAAAAAAGAAATTTAATTTGATTTTTTAAATAAACGATTTCACCGATTTACACGCGTTTTCCCTTGACCAAATTTTGACCGTATCACCCTTTAGTTATTCAATATGTTCCCTAGAATTGGACCGATTGCTCGTTGCTAAGTAGAAGCTTGAAAGATTTTTTTTTTAAGGAATGTCAACATGAGCATATTTTTTTCCACAAGCCAAATTTTCAAACTTATCCTCGATTTTTAATTGCTGTTTTGGAAAGGAAGTGTGTTCGAAAAAAAATTTAAACTAGTGCGTTCACTAGTCCCAAGGAGTTCCATATAGTTTTGGCCAAATTATGGAACATATTTCTTGAGGCACTTAAATGCTATGGAAGAGAGGGAGAGAGAGATCATTACAATTGTGAAATATGTTCCACTTTGACCAACTAAAGCCTGTCCACGTTAAATTTCGGACACCAAAATAATAGTAGCAAAAAACATTACTCATAATTCAACAAAACCGATTGTTTATTTCACAATAATAGAGATATCTACATTAGAAACAGTTGATTAAGATGTTAATCCTTTTTTTGTAGAATTCTCGAACTTTCTGTGGTACATCCGCCATCAGGTTCTGTACGATATCCTCAGATACGCTCGCCGTTACGATTCTCCACCTTCTCTTGAAATCATCGGTACCATTTGCTTTGAGGCTATCCATATCCATATACGTGGACGGGATTTGACCGATTTCTGACACTCCCTTCCCACTGCGTGGACAATCATTCATATAATTTTTCAATAGAATTGATCGTAGACACTTGCCAACCCCATCCCCTCCCCCAAATTGTCCACGTGGTATATGGACAGCCCCTTTTTTCTTAGTATCGAAGAGTTTCCGCTCAACTAGAGCCCAGTACTTTTCTATTGGGCGAAGTTCTGATCAGTTTGGTGGACTGGCTGTTTTTGGCACGTATTTGACACCTCTTGTCAAATCGGACCAAAAACGAGTTGGAGAGTCGTGGCTTCTGATAAACGGTAGCAACCGCTTTAGCAGACATTCATTCTCGTACAAATCCTTATTTATAGTGCCGGTAGAGACGAAACTTTTAGATTTTCAACCACAACTACATATGGCCTGCCAAATCAAGTAATTTTTCGGAAATTTTGACACCTTCTTTGTCCGGAAATGCTCGGCCGATTCACAGTCAAGCGCGGGTTAAATGCTTTGCAAACACAAAACAGGGTACTTTTCGGTAGTTTCAGTTTCTTGGCAAGACCCCGATCCGATAAATTCGGATTTTGCTGACGTTCGTACAAAATGCGTTTGCGCACTTCCACTTGATTCGACGCCATTTTACTGAATGTAAACATGTTGTACCACGAAATAAAGTGGAGAGTTTCAGCTGTCATATAAGTAAAGCGTTTCAGCGATCCTAATCTAATCTAATCTAAAGGATCCTGGAAATAATTGGGTTGGACGAGCTTTTCGTATCGATCGACAATAATTCAGTCGTAGTCGTCATTAACATACAGCGGTTTATTAAGTTTCGTAGATTCGGTGATTCACGACTGTATCAACTACAGGCATTTCTTATCATACACTATCACCACAGTCCAGAAGACAACCACCCTCTAAAATCACACTTCTGCTTCTTTTCGCACTTCGATCACTGCACTTGATACTCTTGTCGATGCTTTCTCCACATTAAAATATATCCAATCACTGCATAGATCGCTTTGCCTGTTTTGATTAAATTGAATAACTAAATAAAAACTAAATTTAAATTTGTTGGAAACGAGCAAAAAATATGATTGAAAAAAAAAACACGCCCGTGGCCATGGCACACTTCGTTTTTCTAAGTGAGACGTTTCAGCGATCCGTGAAATAATACAAAATCTACAATGAAAGAAAAGTGTCCGAAATTTAACGTGGACAGGCTTTAATTTTCGGAATCTGATGTGATTTGATATGTACCACATGAAAGATTTTCTCGATTCCCGATTATTCCAGTTTGAGTCCTATGACTTCACCATGCCATTCAATCTCACACAACAATACGGTAACACATCTCAACTGGTTCCCGCAAATCACTCCGGCATAGAGAAAAAAAAATAAAAGCAACTATGTATGTCAACATACGAATCTCTGGCCACCACTACAACTAGCCTCGATAACACCAATACACCAATGAACTCGAATCATAAATTTTCCCATCCCCAATCGAGCGATATCAGTTCGTTCCTCTCTCGTCCCATTCACTACTACAATTCTTCTGCTCAACCATCGAATCCCACCTTCCCGGACATTCAATAATAAACCGAAGCAAAGCAAAGAAAAAACCACGCTGCCTCCCTCCAACCTCTGCCCCTCACCCCGCCGATCGTCAACTAGCGGCTGGATACCGGCTCGAATCGGCTGGGACATGTTTTTGTTTGTATACAACTCACGCGAACCTTTGCAGGGACCTGTACTGCGCATGCCCGTCATACGGCTGTATGCCGAGAGCTGCGCCAACGTCGATGCTCGGTGCCACCAAATTTGGTCAACTCCAAAGAGAGCGAGAGAGACGGAGAGAGGAAGCGTGGAAGCGCATGAAAACCGGGCGCGCTCTGCACCCAGCTGGCCATTCACGCGCGCCGCTCCACACACGTCCGGAAGGACATCGACGATGACGTTGATGGCGAGAGCAACCGGTTCGGTGGCCGTCGTAGTTGTTGTTATCGTTACCGACGTTGGTTGAATCGTGCCGGGAGGCTCTTTGTTTGGGGATTTTTTTTCCATCCATGTTGATCGAGCGGAAACATAATATTTAGACGGAAAAATAAGGGGCGATGAAGGTGGAGAATTTCCGCAGAAGCAAGAGAAGGGCAAAGCGAACCGGAAAAATATCAAAGTTCACGATTTCCCGATGGCTACCTTGATGAGGATGTGTTGAGAATTTAATCAAACTTTCAAGATCACCTTGTTCTTGGGTGCTGAAGCATCCTTCAGGATTTTACGTCATTGCTGGTGTTTCTATCTCCAAAGCACTACAGAATCTCCTTTTCTCCATCCTTCGTTCGCCGGAGAAGCCTCTCACCGACCGGGGGAAAAAAAATGTAGATTATGCGCAAACATGCGCTGCAGCAGCAGGCGGCGCGCAAAAGGCTCTCCCCTAGCACATCCAAGCAATCTACTCACAGGGTCCATCCCTGTCATTCCGGCGTTGTGTGGCCCTTCTCTGCTCATAATAATTGTTTCAACCCTCAAAGGGACATGGAAGTGCAACTAGTTGATATCATTCCACTTCTTTCCCATCCCCCGACCCATACACTGAAACGTAGTTTCAGCAACATGGCAACATCGCTATATGTCATAAACATAAAAACAAAAGTAGAAGTGCGGTCATGATTTCGCGTTAATGACAGTACTCGAGGCGCGAAAGCACTGAACGAAAGGTGGCTGGCTTCACCCTCACCCTCGGTCTGCTGTCGAATGGAAGAACACTTATCTTTTTACCAACGGCCAACGATAGGGCGTGGGTGGGTGAATTTGGTCTTTTTGTTCTGGCTGATTCCTGTTTTACCCTGCTAGCTTCCTTGAAGGATATGTATTTGCAATTAGTTTGAAAGGTACATTTTTCCCTGTGCTAAAATCTGCCTATTTGTTTTAGCAACAACCAGGACTTATTCAGCTTGCTGGCTGAACAATAAGGAAGAGGGTGGAATTTTCAAGTGCCGAAAATTGATTTCTCCCTTTCCGGTTGTCTGAGTCGTCATGAACCTGTGTTTTCCTGTATGCCAGGGCCGTCTGTAGCGAAAGTTACTTTTCAAAATTACTTGAAAATTCTGTTAAGGCCTGTACTCGAATAAAATGCACCAGACAAAAGTGTTCGCCAAAAATTTATTTTAAGTCGGATTTTCTTGAAACTTTCAGGGAATGATATGGATTATGTTTTGGCATAATTACTTTATTCAATTTCCTTTTCATCGCTTAAAGCCCGCACCTTTCCCTTAAGACCCCTCATTACAATGGTGGGGTGCAATGGTGGAGCCGACCTTCTTGGTCACTTTCATCCATTCTTTCTTCAAATCCAGCTCGTTCTTAAGCACCTTGGATGATTTTCGAACTTTGGCCTTCATTATGGCCCAAAATCTTTCCACCGGACGAATCTCTGGTGAATTTGGGGAGTTGGCGGTTTTTGGTACAAAAACAACGTTATTGTCTCTGTACCAATCCAACGTCGATCGCGCGTAATGGCATGATGCCAGGTCCGGACAAAATAATGTCTCGGTGCATAATAAAAAAAAAATGGTGCATTTTTTTTCGAGTACAGGCCTTAATTATGTAAAGACAACTACGGCGACGAAGATCATGGCACTTCTGTCTAATCCTTTCAGGTCTAATTTTGACGTAGGACTACGTCTGTGCTTTCAATACTGGGGTACACGATCGAATTGCGAAAATTTGGAGCGTCACGAAAAATATATAGGTTTTGAACGTTAATAACTAAGTCATTCCACGATTGATTTCCAAAAAAATTGCACCAATCGATCGGAACATTTTCTTCGATTTAAATTTTCTAACTATTGATTTTTAACATGCAACTAATAAAATTAACGCAAATATGAAGTGATGTCTTATACTATCGATTTTGCAGAGTAAATTTACCAAATGCACAGTACTTTCCGCGCACAGACTTCATATTTAAGTAAGGAACGTCTCCTAGGCAGCCATGAATGTTATATAAGGGGTACACCTTCGCATTTTGATTTAGTTTTCCGGCGGTCGTGGAGCAGTGCAGAGTAGGATCTGCAGTTGGACAAGCAGTCGCTGCCCAGAGAGGCGTTGGTGCAGTTGGCTGTTGTTGCCGACGCTCCCGTCAACCTCGCTACGAGAAAGATGGCTGCCGAAGCCTACAAGTTGGCGGGAAAAAGCCGCCCGTGACAACGAGACAAGAATTAATCATCCCACGAGATGAACCAAGAAAGAAAGCCCAAGTTCAATCGCGAACTGTTTCTCCCCCGTCAACTAAATCCGTCCTTTTCAGGACGACCAAATTAGTTTGCCAACTGGAGAGTTCGTTTGGATGAATTTTTCTCTTGTGCTGTTTGAAATTTCCATTACCGCGCCCCGGCTGAACATGGCATTGCTTTAAACGCCGCGTCCCGGAGTAAATAGCAAAGCGTGTTGAACAACCAATGAACCAACAGATCCATTACTATCTTCTACGCGTTAGAGATAGTGGCCCTCTCAACCATCGTAGAAAATACAACCGGGGCCGTATCATAATTAAGAGCCACCAAATGCTTTCTAAAGAGTGTACAATAGAATGTTCTTGGCCCTTTTCAGGACTGACTTAAATCAATTAGCGGATGGCCCTGACGTGTATCGGAATTAGATTGCTGCGTAGTCCTACGTCACCTTTGCGCACAACCCCATTGGACTGTACCTTGTAGTTTTTTCCAAGCGTTATTATACCAGCCATTTGGTGTATTCTGATTGATTTGGTGCTCAGTAACATACAAATGATTAAACATTGATTAATTTTTATTTAAGATATACTAGGTCGTCCAAACTGTCCTGGAGCTCATAACTTAAGATCTACAGTTGTAACAGTAACTTTATCCGCTATACAAAGTTACGATATGAATTCAATCAAATAGGGAAGATGTACCTATATTAATCTCATCACTTTGCAATTCATCCTACTTGAAATAAAACGATATACACGTGACAGGATTAGTTAGTAATGTTTGTTGTATTAGGTGCGCAACTAAGTTCCCGCTGTTTAGCAATAGATGGCGCCAGTAGTAAGTGCTGGTCGAATGTTGTACATCTCAAGCGTCATAAAGCAAGCTCAGACATATGGTAAACAAACCGCTTTGACAAATCAGTGATTTTGGTTTAGTGTTATATATTTTGGTTGTTTGAAGATGTCTGATTTCGTGCCAAATAATCGTCATTTGCGGGAAGTGTTGATTTTCTTCTTTCATTCGAAGAAAACGGCGGCTGAAGCACATCGAGAGCTCCAAAAAGTTTACGGTGATGCTGCTCTGAGTGAAACAACGTGTCGTGATTGGTTTCGTCGCTTCAAAAACGGTGATTTCAGTGTTGATGATCGTCCGCGTGAAGGAAGGCCAAAAAACTTCGAAGACTCTGAATTGGAGGCATTGCTCGATGAGGATCCGTGTCAAACGCAAGAAGAGCTTGGTTCAGGATTAGGAGTTTCCCGCCAAGCCGTTTCTAAGCGATTGCATGCGTTGGGAATGATTCAAAAGCAAGGAACTTGGGTTCCTTACGATTTGAAGCCATGAGATGTTGAGCGTCGTTTTTCGTCTGTGAACAACTGCTCCAGCGGCAAAGAAGGAAGAGTTTTCTACATTGCATTGTGACGGGTGACGAAAAATGGATTCATTACAGTAACCCAAAACGGAAACATTCATGGGGACTGCCCGGGCATGCTTCAACATCGTCGCCTAGGCCGAATATTCACGCTGCGAAGGTTATGCTGTGTATTTGGTGGGACCAAGTTGGTGTTATTTATTATGAGCTGTTGAAACCAAACGAAACCATTACCGGGGAACGGTATTGAACTCAATTGATGCGATTGAGCCGAGCACTGCACGAAAAACGGCCACAATACGAGCACAGACACGAAAAAGTGATTCTTCAGCATGACAACGCTCGACCTCACGTTGCGAAACCCGGGAAAACCTACTTGGAAACACTCAAATGGGAAGTCCTACCCCACCCGCCACATTCTCCTGATATTGCACCGTCCGATTATTACTTGTTCCGTTCGATGGCACATGGTCTCACTGGTCAGCAATTCCACTCATATGATGACATCTCAAAATGGCTTGATTCTTGGATAGCATCAAAAAACGAACAGTTCTATCGAAATGGTATTCACGTTCTACCAGAAAGATGGGAAAAAGTCGTAGCTAGTGATGGGCAATACTTTGAATAATTCGTTTGTAACCTTTGTTTTCAAAATAAAGTTCCTTTTTCACCAAAAAACACCAAGAACTTAGTTGCGCACCTAATAACTATTCTACTTGAACCAATAATTTGTAATCGATAGAGTGGAAATTTCATTTGAAGTTTTGCAATGAAAGTAAAAATATATCTACAATTGTGCGAGTAATTGCGATAACCAAAACGCCGAGCCTGTTCTGTCATAGCTAAAAAAAAGTCGATAACATTAGGTAGCAAATCATTATCATCGTTCCCACGCCCGACGTTCAAACGTATTTCGGTACATATCGTTATAGATTTTCCATTGAAAACGATATTTACTAGCCCTGATTTTTATGCAAACAAAGATGCACGTTATTGAAAACAAAAAGCGTCAACTCTTTGAAACTATTACCACTATTCCTCGCACTAGTGGTGTAAATTCATCTCTTTTGAGGAAGCTTAGTCTTTTTGTCGGGTTGCAAGTTTGCGTGGGAGTGCTTCAAATACAAATTTGACGCTTCAATCTATGATTGTCGTATTAGAAAAAGAATAACTGAAACGAAGCGAAGAATTGATTTATCATCTCAACCACTTGTTAAATTGCTGTAATCGATGGAGAAACTCTACTTTTGCAATGCCTCTCAAATCTAAGGCATAATGAATCTATGAGTACCCTTTCTGTCTCTACATCTGGGTAAGGAATATAGATGCAATACTCCATCTTGCTCATATGTATTAGTTACAATCTCATGATTTCCACAAACCTTAGAACTGCTTAAAACAACGTTTTGTAAGCAGCACTTGAAAATCTGTAAAAAAAAAGCCTCGATAATTAGTTTAACAAACATTTAAAGTTGTTTTACATTTTGCTTTGACTTTCAAAATCGTAAAATAATCAAATTATTGATTCCTTCCAGAATTGATCAAAGCCTTATTCCACTAAGAAAAACTCGCATTTCTGCCCGAATGCATCAGCTTGATGGCTGTTGAAAGGAAACATATTCCCTGAGCAATTATTGTCCTATTCCTTAGTGTGCGAACACGTCATAACACTTTTCTCAATTTCCGAGTGCAAATTTTCTTTGTGCTGTTTCCAAAAAAAAACCTTCCAGTTCTAGCAATTGCCCTCAAAATTTGGGTATTCGTTTGGCGGTTTCCTTCCAAAAAAAAAAAGAAAAAAAAAGCTTTCATACTCTTCCCCCTGAAAGCAGAAAATCGGAACAGATTTCCAAAAATTTCCAATCTCTACAACCTATACCCCTGCCGACAATGTTTTGCTGCACACCAATACACGGGCAAAGAATCGCTTTCGCATGCCAAAATGCAGACAGCCATAAACAGCACAGCGCGACGGCGGCTTTTGCCAACCCAAAACTCCCTCCCTCGGACGTTCCACCACTTACCTACATAGATAGCAAGCACCAAAATAACAACAAAATTTCAACACGCGTGTCCGCGGCGCGCGTTGCGATGCTCGAAAAACCGCTGTGCGGCGTCGATCGTAGTCGTCGTCGTCATCGTCATCATCATCGCAGTCAAAATTGTGGCGGCCGCCAGCAACACGCATGCGCTCAATACCAACGTCTTTTGGGTTGGTTGGCTGGCTGGAGAGAGGACACGCGCTTTCGCCGACCGCTTTGCCAGTGTGCTTCGATCAAAATAATGAGACCCGGGTAGTCATCATGGCTGTAACCATGTGACTCGCTCGGCTTGATTTATATGCATGTAAAGAGCGCGTCATCGTAGTCGTCGTGGAGCGTGGTGCGAGCTTTGTTGTTATTTTCCACATCGCAAGCGGACAGTATGGGCCATGTGCTGGTCATGATCGGAGCAAAAGTCGGTGAATTTGTGCCCTCATTGTGCGGGCTTCAGTCGCATCTAGTAGGTGCTGTTTTGGGTCAAGCTGAACACAGGCTCGTGTCTGCAAAGTGTGGGATTATTGCCGAGGTTGAATAGTGTGATAAAGTCTGTCAATTGAATTGAGATTAGTGGCCGTACGGAACGGATGGGATGAAAAAATAGTGAACAGTTAGTGTGTTAGTGTGAATCCAATGTTGGTCGAGAGCCAGTGGAGGGGAGGGGGGAATTGAGCAATTTGGTGAGCAATCGTGTAGTTTTAACATAGCGTTCTTTGTTGACACGTGCGATCGACCGGATAATCGTGCGGAGGAACACGTGGATTAGGTTTTGGGTGCAGAGGTAGTCTTCCTACTGATTTTAATTTATGTTAATCAAGCTTCGCATTAGGATTAATGGATATTGAGTGCTTTTCGAATGACAGCATTCGTTTAAAACGCTATTAATTTTCATTGAGTGTCTTATTGGTATGTTTTCTTTTTTCTCTTTTTTCTTGCAGATTTTTGGTGAGTACCAACGCTAAAAAAAAAGATGCACCTAGTGATAGAGGTGACAAGCTAAAAAAGAATGTTCGATGTCGAATGTCGAATGACTCATTCATGGCCAAATTTTCGATTATATGAACGATCAACTTGAGTCGTTCGACAAAAAAAAGGTAAGAAGTAGACCGAACTTCCGTTAGATCGAGAAACAGTAAGTGGCTTGGAAATCAATCAATAACTTATTGTCAAAGTTAAGGTTGCGGTCACTCAGTTTGATTCAACTATATTCGTTTGCCAATAGCTCTTCCTACATCCTAGTTTAAAAGCAAAATTTTATTGCGATTTCGCATGATTTTGTTTAATTTTTCACTATGGGTCGTGACTTGGAAAAAAATAATTCAATATTGGCTGTGGGCAAAATTGCAACACATCAATTTGATATGAAAAATTCAATGTTCTCCTAAGGTGGTGCCATGTGTTAGTTGACTGCTGAGATTAAATTATGATGATGGCTCATTAGAAGAAAAAAAAAAAACAATCAAGATTCGTCAAGAGGATTCAAACTGTGGCTCCGCAAAAAAATATTATAATTAATTTTTGTTCATTCTAGATATTGTTATTATCGGTACATTTGGGTTCGTCTTCTGAAAGTATTTACCTTTTTTGACATAGGACTACGTCTTTGTTTCCAATATAGGGGTACACGTTGCGAGTACGAACATTTGGAGCGTCACGAAATGTGACTAGGTTTTGTGCGTTGATAACTAAGTCATTTCACGATTGATTTCTAAAATGTTTTCACCAATCGATCGGAACATTTTCTACGCTTGGATTTCAAAAATTTAAACCATTGATTTTTGACATTCAACGATTGAAATTAGCGCAAATATAAGGTGATGTCTTATAATGCCGATTTTTCAGAGTAAATTTTACTTCTCCTATCACAGACTTCACATTTACGTAAGGAACATCTCACATGCAGCAGGGCACGATGTAAAAGGAGGATAACTTTGGATTTTCTTCATTCGCTCGGCAGCCATGGAGCTGCTGTTGCAAGTTCCCTACAGGAGGGTATGCGGGAGAGCAACCAGCCAGAATGGCAGGCTGGACAGCCATTTCAAATGCAGTTGTGTGCTACGCCAAGCTCGTGGCAAATTTAGCAAATTTGGAGGGAAACATGTATGTCCAGTTGGTAGCCTTATCAAGATATGATGTATAGATATATATGTAGATGATATAGAAATATATGTAGATGATATAGATAAATATATAGGTGATATAGATGTATATGGTGATGATATTGATATATTTGTAGATTATATCGATATATATGTTGATGATATAGATGTATTTGATGATGATATTGATATGTTTGAAGATGATATCGATATATATGTAGAGAAAATAGAAATGGCAGGGACGGATCCTGCCTTGACCTACCCCGCAGTTGGATGTTTGGCAAAGATGTCTATGTTTACTTCGAAATACTGCCAAAACAAAGCCCTACGCTCAATTTCAAACTACTTCTATTCATTTTCATAACCTGCCGAGCTCTATCGGACCCCTATCGATACTTTCTCTTCAAATTTCTGGTTCTAGCAGAAACTGATGCTCACTATTGGGATCCCATGATGTTGAGAAGATTCTTCCAATTTCAAAACATTATACTTTAAATTTGGCGCACTGTACGCAATAAAAACATAATTAATTAGTAGTGTAATCTGACATGTTGAACCAGACAATGCATCAAACGGTTTAACTTTGTCTATATCAACCGGTCGTGTGTTATACACAACCTCGCTCATTTTCGGCAAGGCTTCTTGATCCAATCGATCAATAAAGCGTCTATTCTAATACAGAAAATTAATAATAATAATAATAATAACATTCATTACACATTGCTACGTAGTCCTACGTCAACTTTGCGTACAACCCCATTGGGCTGTCCCTTATAGTTTTTTACATACTTTTTACTTACAAAAATCTAATGAAATGCAACCCTGCCTAAATTTACACTTTGAGTTAAAGTTATCTCAAGGTTACTTTTAGAAATCCAAGCCGAATGGATTATTGAACTTTTTCTTTAGCATTCCAAGCTTATTGCTTTCACAATTAGCTTATTGCTTGCGCTCAATCTAGTGTTCTAAATGCACTTTCACAGTTATTAATTGAGAGCTTTAGATGCCAGGTACCATTTTTACATTAGTATCATTGTGTGGCAAGTACAATCCAAATGCCCAGGGAGTCGAGAAATTTTCCTTTACGAAAAATTCCTAGACCAGACGGGGAATCGAACCCATCCACCTCCAGCATGGTGTTGCTTTGTAGCAGCGCCTTTACCGACTTAGCTAAGGGAGGGCCTGATGATTTATTGAACGGCAAACCCGATGATTTATTGGACGCTCGCAGCAAATTAATTTTAAAAAATTTCATTACTCATGAATTTTTTTTAACTTGAAAAATCTTGAAAAAAAAACTACGTATTCTAGTCCCACATTTACAGACCACAGTTGTTTAATATCATTTTTTACAAAAATACAAAGCGATTGTCCCAGTCTTATCCAGTGGCAGCTCATTGTGTCATTTTCATTTCATCTCGTTGTTTTCACTAGTTCAATGAGTTCAATCTTCAAAATTACTGTATTGAGTTATAAACCAAGGTTGGAATGGTAAGAATGGATAACATTTTTTAAAGAAGCACGATGAAAGAAGGAGCAAATTAAATTCCATCGAATAACATTGTGAGACCATTCCAATTATTTAAAAAAAAAGCCTTTAAGCCTATTTCGCTTCACAACTGTTTCGTTTTCGTTGTCTTTTCTTTCTATTTTTTTTTCGATGCTTGACCATCATAAAAACAACAACAAGAAAAACGCGCACGAATGTCAGTTCTACTGCCGTTTGATCGGTTATCTTCGGGAACGGGGAACGAGAGAACATCGTGAAGGTGAGGGAAGAATTTTATCCGATAAGTTTATTGGTTCCTCGTAGAGAAGATTTTCAAATATCAGAACATCTTCCCGTTTCTTCGGGAATTGAAATCCTTAGTTTGATTCGACCACTTTGTATTGTCTAAGCTCAGTTGTTACTAGCGTGTGTGAATTTGTATCAATGAAGAACCACACAAGTCTTCCCCAGTAGCCATCTCAGTTGAAAAAGCTTTTACTGAGCTTTGACTGTTACCGGCTTTCTAGATGTTATTCGTCAGGCGCATGCTGCTAATCGTGACACTTCAAGTTGTTCTGTTCAGACAGTTCAGCTGCCTGGCTTAGAAAGGATTGGAGGCGATTTGGTAGGCACTTTTATGTAATGCTCCTGATCGTTGACTGCGACATTCCCAGTTCTTTAGCCATTTTTCGGCCAGACTTACCAGGATTCCGCCGAATTCGCTCTCTCACACGTTTGGTGGCTTCCGGACACCTGACAGTGCGTTTACGGCCAGGTCTCGGAGGTATTTTCCAAGAACCGGTTTCTTTGTAGCATTTGATGGTGCCAAATCTGAATCTTTCGTTTATTCCGAGTGGTTTCAGTTTCTTTAAAAAAGTACACGGTCTAAAATGTTTCAAAAAAATACTTATTACTAGCTCCCTTTTCGCGTCAAAGATGACCACGAGCCTCAAAGGAATAAAAATTCAGAACAAACTTGCAAGGCGTGTTGAAAATTGAATATACTCTAAAAGAAGAATAAACAAAAATGTCTGTGATTAACCCATCCAAAGTTACACATGTTTGAAAAAACAGTGAAAAAAAATGGTGAAGATTTGGTTTGATTTCCGTTTTTCTTAATATTTAGTGCTGTTTGACGTGGAGTCCACGAGTTTGTGTTGCATTTTAGACGGAATTGAGTTGCAGGTTTCTCAAAACATTTTTTTTATCACCCAATTTTCAACAATTTTTACCCCTCGTAAACAAACCCCCCCCCCCCCAATATAAGGGGGATTTAAATCCGGCCCACCGCCGCGCCCACCCAAAAAACCAAAACTTTTTCCCCAAAAAATTACAAAAAACCACCCGCACTCCAAGCCCCCCAAACCCCCCGAAAAACAAAGATTTCTCGCATGATGTCTTCAGTAAAGGGAATCGATTCGGTCTCTAGCAACTCAACAAGTAGCAACAAGTAGCTTTCCGAATTCATCTTGGTCGAAAGGGTACTAACGGGTGTCCACTAAAAAATGAGAATGATTTCAATACTTTTCCATCAGAACAAAAACGGCCGCATAGAAATGTCACTTTAGATGAATGAATCGTTGCACTCTCCAGAAAATTTTCATACACTCTTATTTCACTCTAACATGTTCAGTCGTGTTCAGCATGCCGTCGAAACAGGAAGAACTGCGCGCGCGCGTTGTACAATTCTTTCAAGCGAACGAAGATCGTGGAAAAAAATACACGGTGGACCATTTTTGTCGTGAAAAAGTTCCGGTATCCACCGTATACCGTATCCTGGCATGCATGAGAGTAACCCGGAAGAAAGGTTGCGGCCGTCCAGCGAAAATAATGAATGAGAAAACGCTCCGCTCGCTGCGCAGCATGTTCAACAACAAGGATTCGGTAAGTCAACGGGAAGCAGCCCGAAAGTTCCATTGTTCGAAGTCACTCATCTGCAAGACGCTAAAGAAAGAAGGAATAGTGTGTAGAAAGAAAACCAGATCCCCAGAGTACACAGATGAGCAGATTCAAACCGTGAAATCCCAATGCCGCTGGATGACTCGGAATTACGGCGGAAAATCTTTCGTTCTGGACGACGAAAGCTACTTTCCTCTTTCGAAGTCTCAGATACCGGGAAACGACCGATTCTACACTAAGGACAAATCTACTACTCCTCCAAAAGTAATGTATAAGTTCAAGCACAAATTTGAATCGAAGGTTATGTTATACATCGTAATATCCGATAAGGGTATTTCGAAGCCGTGGTTCAAACCAAGCGGTTTGGCCATCAACCAGGAGGTGTACCAAAGAGAGTGTTTGCAGAAAATACTCATCCCATTTCTTAAACAACATCACTCGGATGGCAAATACGTGTTTTGGCCGGACAAGGCATCATCGCACTACGCAAAAAAAACGCTAACGTTTTTGGAGAGCCAAAATATACCATATGTCCCAAAAGACCGGAATCCGACAAATTTGCCACAGTGCCGTCCTATCGAGGATTTCTTCGGTCTTTTGAGCTCCATGGTATACAAGGATAATTGGAAGGCCAAGAACACCAAGCAACTTACCAACAGGATCAAAAGCTGCATCCGAGAAATCGATGTAGCTGCCGTCCAACGGTCATGTTCCAGCATAACGACTAAGCTGCGCCGCACGGCGGACCACGGACCATATGACAATATTCACTAAACTTAGTTTGAAGATTTAAGTTGACCCTTCTAATAAAATAAATCAGTTTGAACAAAACTTCACTGGTATTTTTTTCCTGACCCATTCTTTTCGTTCTCATTATTTAGTGGACACCCGTTAATAGTTTTTCCGCGCCCCGGACAGCCCCCACAACCAACACATTTCCACCCCCAAAATGACAACGAAGTTTTAGTTCCGTCCTCCCCCCAATATGCCAACAATACGCGCCACACACACAAACTATATAAAATTTATCTACGTCCCACAAAAAAAAAACAATATACTACATTCCCCTCGTTTTTTTTTTTTTTTCTCCTCCTCTTATATTATTTTAGAAGGTGTCCCGGGCTCACGCCGCCCCCCCTCACAAACAAAAAAAAAATAATAAAAAAAAAAAAAAATAAATTAAAATAAAAAACAATAGAAGAAAACAGCACGGCAGAGAGAACGCTCCTCTCTTGGGGAAATGCCCCTCAAACTTGGAAAAAAGCCCCCTAGATGCGTTTGCCCGGTATAATGCAATCGGAGGCATTTATCTTCTGGTTGGGGCTTGCCGGTTGTTTTGACGGGTCTTAAGTTTCTTCAAGATTGTATCGCGGAGCCTCGCTCCGCAATCTTCGAGGTAGTTTTGACGGGTTTAAATTTAATTTTGACGAGTCTTAATTTCAGTTTGAAGAGTCTTAATTTCGTTTTGACGGCTCTTAAATTCAGAAACTTAAAACCCGTCAAAACTTTACCATCTTGAAGAAACTGAAGACCCGGCAAGCGCTAACCAGAAGGTTAATACCTCCGATTGCATTATGCCGAGCAAACGCATCTATGGAGCATTTTTCCAAAATTTAAGGAGCATTTCCCCAAAAAGAAGGGTGCATTTAGCCTTTGCCATAAGTTAATGTTTTTCAGGAAATTTATGAGTTTTGTTTCTTCAACTGGATCATTTTGAAGGATACTATTGATACTGGTGTGTAGATTCAAGCTGACTCTTGTTGCTTCGTATTGGGGACAGTTAACTAGTATATGTTCTACGGTTAGAGGTACAACGCAAATTGAACAGGTTGGCTTGGGATTAGTTGATATATAATGCGGGGGAGTTGTTCTGGTATGCCCCACTCTCAGGCGGGAAAATGTCAGTTGTTCTCTGCTATCCTCATGGTCGTTCTACTGTCCATTATCGGTTTTGATCTTTCTAAGGAAAATATCTCGGTTTGAGAGCCACTGTAGATGCCACGTACGATGAACACCACGTATAGTCGCGATGCGTAAATCGTGCCCAGGTACTTGGAGGCTCCACTTTGCCGAGCCTCTTTCAGGGAATGCTAGGCGGTCTGCTTCTTACCCACAGTGTGCTGGTCCCCCACCGCACGGAAAAAAACCGATCCACCCCCCCCGGGATTATCGCCCTATAGCCCCCACAAATTGTGCTTCGAAGATGATGGAACGCATGGTAAACAGGCGCCTTGTTACCGTTCTCAGAGAGCGTAACAGCTTGGATCAACGGCAACATGCTTTCCTGAAGGGTAGAGGAACTGGATGTCATCTCGCAGCACTGGGTCAAACCATCGATGATGCTCTAGCAAACGACTTACATGTCGATATAGCGGCCTTAGATTTATCCAAGGCCTATAACAGAGTTTGGCGCCCCGGAGTCCTGCGGCAACTCAACGGCTGGGGTATCATCGGAAATATGGAAAAGGCTTTTTGCAAAATCGAACATTCCCAGTTTTGATAGGAAACTCGCGTTCCAATACGTTTGAGGAGGAACCAGGTGTTCCACAAGGCTCCGTGCTAGCCGTAACTTTAGTTATGATAGCAATGAATTCAATATTCGACATCTTACCAAAGGACATTTTCATATACTCGTATGCTGATATTATTGTTATGGTCAGTAAGACGCCTAAACTAATCCGACGAAAACTGGAAGCGGCAAATACGTTTTAAAAAAGAGCTGCAAATCCTCGGAGTGACTATTGACCGCAAATTTAAATTCCGAAGTCAGAATCCGCCTATTAAAAGCAATTAGCTCTGCAGAAGAAAACTGTCAAGTTTCGCCCATTTGTACGAGACGGTTCCTGTCACGGTTGTTTGTCTTCAAATTTACTTTTGTTTTGCTTCAAATGAGATGCTACTCTCCTTTCTTCAGCATGTTTCTGATCACTGCTTTCGATCTGTGAATTCTTCGAGCTATTTCACGGTTACTCTTGCCAAGATTTTTGAGTTCACGAATCACTGCTTGCTCCGACTCACTCGAATATTTTCCTCTGGTCATTTTGCTGAACCAATTCCGTTGATTTGGAGTAGCAAATGAAATGTTAAATCTTTTCAATGCTAAAACCTTTCTCCAAAACAACGTGGCATAATTTTCATGCTTCAAATGATCAAAGTCGATGTTTCTAAGTTCCCGGAATTCATTATCAGTATCTTGATACTTATCATCTTTGTTTTCCCAACTAATCTGTTTCCCTCTTATTCACACTTCTTTAATTCAAATGATTCACTAGTGTGTGTCGATAAAACTTCAAAAAGCTGCACTTGACAGATAGAGAAAGTTGATTTATAAACGCTAAAAAAACAGCAGCCTTTTTAAGTGATAGGAATCATTCCACATTTAAAAAAAAAAGTCCTGCAATTAATGGGTAAAACACACAGGGTTGTGAAAAAAAACTGGAAAAAACTGGACAAAAGTCAGAAAAGCTGGACGATTTGAAGATTTAACTGTTTGACTGGATCCCGTAAAAAAAACTGGAAAAATCCAGTTTAAACTGGAACATTGGCATCCCTGGTATGGAATGGAAAGATCGATCGCATGGATCTCCGTCCGTGAAAAATGACGTGGTAGTGGTGGTTCGGCCTTGTGTGTAAATGTAAACCCACGGCCACCACAAACCGAATAGCAGTTGTAATACGATGAGCGCGCACTACATTTCGATCCTTCCTTGTGGGGTGATGGCGTTCATGCGGTATTTAGCAGTTGGGCCTTCGATTCCGATGCCAAAAATAAGCGTGTGCTCTCTAAATTTCATTTTCGGAAAAGATGGTTTGCTTTCTGCTGCATGTAGAAGAGATGATCCATCGGCACCGGTTGCTCGATCAGCAGTTTTGGGCGGAGCAGCTGGGTACAGATTGAACTTGTCGACAACTGGTGTTTCCTTACTTTCGGTTTCAAGTTTCAGCCGTTTCCTTCCTAAACCTTCGGTGCCATATGGTGAGACATTTCAAGCAATTTGGTTGATGATCATCATGATCTTGGGCAGCATTGATGTTGAAGGTAGGGGCAGAATGCCGATTCATTTAGTTGAGACTCTGGGATATGTTTGATATATAAGTAAGAATAGATTTACATTGCGATGTCAGATGGGAAGCTAACAGAACAGATCATATGTTTTCAATCGAGCCGAGAATATTGAAGCTGAATGTTATCGGTTGTTACATCTACGAATTCTATGGTTGAGCATGATTTCGTAGCATCCTGGTTCACCATCCGCTGTTTCCGAGCATATCATCAAAGAAAAGCATCGATCCAGTCCTGGATGTGGCGACAATTAGCAATAACCACACGAATACTCCATAGATCCAATCAGATAACACTACACTCATACACTTTTCGGAAACTCCGAGAAGATATCTGGCCAGTTGCATAATATGAAAGGCGCTTAAATCTATAGGTTCCTAGCGGAACAGTTCGTAGGGTCTAATCCTGTCGCAACATTACATAAAAAAAGCGTTTGACAAATGCATCGTCAAAAAACCAAGAAGTGTCGTTTTCAAGATTTAGGGATCATCGACAATAAAAGCAGAATGACTTATCTTCGGTTACAATTACTTCAAACCTGCTATCTGTGTCCATTTTGAAAGCGGGAGGAATACAGGTAACTACGGTTCTTGATGGTGGTGGGTCCTTGTTGTATGCTAGCAGCATAGTAGGCACGGAAAACAATGGGAAGTCATCCGTTGGAGGGATCGCAAATATCCTACCTGCTATTTATTTCAAATTCCTATATCTCGAAAATCTGGGATTGGCTAAAAGAGTATTAACCAATCATTAATTGGTATTTTATAGAGTATTAATTAAAAAATTATTTCTTGGTTGTTTTATAGTTTTCTCGAATTGTTGAAAACTTTTTGGTATGATAACAACATCCATCATTACAACAAATTCAACAACAGAGTGACAACTAAATTATGTTGCTATTGTTCCTATGATCATTTCTAATAACAAACGATTATTTACAAAAAAAAAGTTTACATCCGCCACCAATTCTTCAACATCATGAACATCCCTACCACGCGACTCACTGTTGAATGTTTTGAACCGAAAGACAGCACAGGCATTGATGCCTATTTACAGAAAACCTCAAACCTTTTGGGCTCTTTATACACCAACACACGGCCGCCGGTGGCTATTAGTGGCCACCACAAAATAACAACAGGACGTGGCTGGTGCTAGGCGAAGACGTGCGCGGGTGGGAGCTGACTGGAGGAACGCAAGGTGCCTGCTCCAGCCCGCAACGACGAGACGACGACGACCGTTTGTTGCTATTTCTTCGTTTGAAGAGCGAAAGAGAACCAACTACATACAGCCCCTCGCCACGGTGGACGGTGCAATAAAAAAAAAATACTAAACTGCGATCGTGTCACTGGAAACTCACTTTTTTCGGCATGAAATCCGGTCAAATTTTCACTCAAACATTACGAAAACACTCGCGGACACATTCACGCACAATTTGACACCGGTTTTGGTCGGTTCCGAACGATTTTTACACGGAAAAGCGACGAAAACAAATTGAGCAACAGATTCAGACGTCTTCCATTTTCAAACAAAAACTCAACTTTAACGTCGACAACGCGAGAGCGACGGCCGACTGCCAGCAAAATAGCTTCCACTCTCAACCGAAGCAGCATAATGAGAGAAAGAGAGAACGGCAGCAACGGTTCAAAAGCGCATTGGTATTGGTGAACGTGAATGTTTGAAAGGGGAAAGAGATACGGAGCGTGAGATTTTAATTTGTCGGAATACAGTTCGGTGAGTGCAATGAAGTTTATATAAGGTTTGGCCACGTAAATTTCGAAAATTTAAATGGATGGAAACGTTCTGTTTTCTTATAAATTGTATGAAATTCATCAGTATTTTTCTGCGTTGTGCGATAAATTATCGCGAAAATTGTGCGAAACTACTAATATAACTGCGCGTTTCCGTTAAATTGTTTTGGTGTCTTTGGCGTGGTTACCCAAGTAACCATGAAGCTATATATAGATACATCAATTTTGCATTATATTATTTACGATATAAGTTTTTAGTATTGCTGATTGCAGTTAAAAATGGACTCCGACAAAAACAGAAAAAGTGTGATAAAAGTGCACGTTTACGTCAAATCGTTTCCTGTCTTCAGTGATCTTATCAGGGGTGCGACTCTATCTCCGATGCAGGATTTTTTTGTTTTGCTTTTGTGCGATGTGCGCACGCTTAGTAGATAGAAAGAAGATTTCAATGATTTTGATGAAGATGTTAAAGATTTACTGCAAAAAGATGCAGCACGATGCAAGTTGATGGATTAAGATTCACAAGCTGAGACAAGATTTTTCAAAGATTGATTCGCTAGCGTGGGATTTTTTGATCATCTTGAATCTGGATTTAGATGTGTCGCACCCCCAGGATCTTATACCTTTCAGCATAAAGGATAAGTGCACCGAAGACAACAAAACGATTTGACGTAAACGTGCACTTTTATCACACTTTAAAATGCGCAAAAAACACTTCTAGAGTCCAATCACAACTGCAACCAGCAGTATAAATCAGTCTAATCTTACATGCGTCCTTAAAGTAGAGCTAAAGTCGAAAAGGGCCCCACTCCTGTCAAATTACAGCTAGCGCACATGCTTTATTGAAGCCCGAAAACTAGTATATTTAGAGCATAGTTACTTTTTCAGCAGTGGAAATACTGCTTCTATACTGAAATGTTTTATTGCATATTAAAAAGCATATATAGAGCTTGGGATATTTTGGAGAAAAAAATATCAAAAATGTATTTAAATTTCTTCTATTTGAATTCACTTCCTCTGTTAAGGTCGGTATCGTGTTTGAAAGAAATTTCTTTTTCTATCCCAAACCCATGTTGAATTCCATTTACTGAAACGGATAAAGGTCGGTATCGTGTTCGAAAGAAATTTCTTTTTCTATCACAATCCCATGTTAAATTCCGTTTACTGAAACGGAAAAGTAAAGAATCGAAAAGAAATTTCTGCAGCAGTATCCACCTGAGAAGAACTAAAAATTAAATTGGAATTTGTAAGGTTTCCAGGCAAACTAATGGGAGCTGTCACTTTTACTTTCGGAAAAATATCCCGCTCAATTATTCCGTAAGTGAAGGTGATATTTCGTTCCATGCAGATCAATTGTCAAAATTCCGCTTGGTAATATTGAACAAAATTCCGTAACCTCTCTACTTTTCAGGTCGATACTGGCCTTAAATAAAGAATCGAAAATAAATTTTTGCAGCAGTACCGACCTGAAAAGAACGAAAAATTAAATTGGAATTTGTAAGGTTTCCACGCAAACTAATAGGAGCTGTCACTTTTACTTTCGGAAAAATATTCCGCTCGATTATTCGTTCCATGCAGATCAATTGTCAAAATTCCGCTTGGTAATATTGAACAAAATTCCGTAACCTCTTTACTTTTAGGTCGATACTGGCCTTTACGTTTTATTTAGGGAACTATATCATATTATTTTATGGCATCTTTGCGTAACATTGATGGGATGTATTTTATTATATGCACAAATGTGTTTCACCTTCCATCGGGATTCGAATCAACATTTCTCACGACTGAACGCTGAGTGCCGGTTGCGTTAACGCTCTGAGCTAAGAGAGCAATACAATTACAAAGGACAACTGCGTTCAATAAAAACATATATCTTACAGCTATTTTTAGATTTTTTTGCTAAACACGTCGTTGAGACTGCGGTACCCGAACCTTTTATCAGTGCAAACCTCAACCCGATACGAGTTACAAATGAAACCATACCCAACGCCGTTCATCACACAACAAGCCGACAAAATTTTGATATCCGGTGCATGTTGAAACTGGATCATAAAAGAAAATGATATGAGAATGAAGATTCTTCGTTGAAAAAACAACTCAGTCCTCTGAATATCAACAACCAGAAAAACCCGCGGCTCCCCATAATGCAGCAATTTTTTTTTGCTGACTTATTGTAGAAGATATCAAAACAAATTAACGTAAACGCGCATTTCTACCAGGAGCAGGATAACAGGATACCCTAATAATTTTCGTATGGTTATTTTTCTTAACGGCCTATTTGGGCTCTCATCCAAACCATTAAAGAAATGGTTGGAGGATCTATGATATCGTTCGTTTAAGGTAATTTTTTATCAGGGTAGTCAAGAGAAAATAGTTTTTGGCTCAGGAAGTACCAGCACATCGGTCCCAAGCTTAATTATTTGCTCCTGATAATGTAACGCACACGAACACACCCTCAAATATTCTGTCAAAATAACAAAAAGATTCAAAACAAAAACAAAGATACTAGTACAGCGGATGGATAGTCATGAAGAACACGAATATTTTTTTGGCTCAGGAAGTACTAGCACACCGGTCCCAAGCTCGGTCCCAAGCTTAATGATTCGTCCTTAAGACCGTAACTCACACCAATGCACTCTCAAATATTCTGTCAAAATAACATAGCGAATCAAAACAAAGACAAAGATACTTGTACCAAAAGGTACTGAAAAGCGCAAGAATGCATGGCAAGGTGCAGACTGCAAGGTGTACTTCGGAACTAGGGGTTCTACAACAGTGAACCAATTTCAAATCGCTAGTTGCACATTGATTGTTGCTAGTACCGAAAGGTACCGAAAAGCGCAAGAGTGTATAGCAAGGTGCAGACTGCAAGGTATGCTTCGGACCTGCACACTTAATCACAGCTTCCCTGTTCAGTAATTTTTTTTTTACAGTTTTTGCACCGTAAAATACCTATATTACTGAACAATCGGCTTTCCATAAACAAAATACGGTTGTTCAGTGAACCACGAAAAAAGAGTAATGAATTTTCCGTAAAACGAAAGTTTTACTAGACATCACAAAGTTTCAGTAAAAATAATACCGAAAGTTCAGTATTTTTGTATTGTACTGAAATGCCAGTTGAAAAATTTCAAGACATATTCCATCTACGAGGGCAACAATCCACTTAGTGGAATCGTCGAATTGATCGAGGTAATAATTCACTTTTTTTATACCTGTCATTATAAGAGGATACCAGAATGATACTGACCATCGAAGGCCAAAAAAGCTTTTTGGCTAGAGTAAAATTTTGCACCTATCTAAGATTGAGATTTAGATGTGTCGAACTCCGAGCGTCAAAGATTGCTAGAGGTGTTTAAGGTTGCCAGAGAAATAAACATAGAACAATAATTGTTTAATTTTTGTCTGCAATATTATGCGCTTTATGCTTTGCACTGTCAGTATGAGGTCATTCTCCTCTTCAGGTTTTCCTTATATTATTGTGTATTGTAATATATTTTTTATATTCCTTACTTTTTTAGCACGATGAATCATTCCCGACCAACGTGAACGACTTCAAGCAAGCTCTACCAAGCAATTGTAATTTTCAAAGCTGGGATTAACCCAACAGTTCTACGTTTTTTTAAGCAATGATGTTGGGAGTCATCACCCTTACCACTACAGGAGAAACATTGATAAGAAAGTTGAATAGGGTATTATAGGGGCATGAGGATTATAACATCCCAAGTAATCCCGAGGCTGGCGCCAGTAGTAAGTGCTGATCGAATGTTGTACATCTCAAGCGTCATAAACCAAGCTTAGACATATGGTAAACAAACCGCTTTGCCAAATCAGTGATTTTGGTTTAGTGTTATATATTTTGGTTGTTTGAAGATGTTTGATTTCGTGCCAAATAATCGTCATTTTGGGAAGTGTTGATTTTCTTCTTCCATTCGAAGAAAACGGCGGCTGAAGCACATCGAGAGCTCCAAAAAGTTTACGGTGATGCTGCTCTGAGTGAAACAACGTGTCGTGATTGGTTTCGTCGCTTCAAAAACGGTGATTTCAGTGTTGATGATCGTCCGTGTGAAGGAAGGCCAAAAAACTTCGAAGACTCTGAATTGGAGGCATTGCTCGATGAGGATCCGTGTCAAACGCAAGAAGAGCTTGGTTCAGGATTAGGAGTTTCCCGCGAAGCCGTTTCTAAGCGATTGCATGCGTTGGGAATGATTCAAAAGCAAGGAACTTGGGTTCCTTACGATTTGAAGCCAAGAGATGTTGAGCGTCGTTTTTTCGTCTGTGAACAACTGCTCCAGCGGCAAAAAAGGAAGAGTTTTCTACATCGCATTGTGACGGGTGACGAAAAATGGATTCATTACAGTAACCCAAAATGGTGTTTTTTATGATGAGCAGTTGAAACCAAACGAAACCATTACCGGGGAACGGTATCGAACTCAATTGATGCGATTGAGCCGAGCACTGCACGAAAAACGGCCACAATACGAGCACAGACACGAAAAAGTGATTCTTCAGCATGACAACGCTCGACCTCACGTTGCGAAACCCGTGAAAACCTACTTGGAAACGCTCAAATGGGAAGTCCTACCCCACCCGCCATATTCTCCTGATATTGCACCGTCCGATTATTACTTGTTCCGTTCGATGGCACATGGTCTCACTGGTCAGCAATTCCACTCATATGATGACATCTCAAAATGGCTTGATTCTTGGATAGCATCAAAAGACGAACAGTTCTATCGAAATGGTATTCACGTTCTACCAGAAAGATGGGAAAAAGTCGTAGCTAGTGATGGGCAATACTTTGAATAATTCGTTTGTAACCTTTGTTTTCAAAATAAAGTTCCTTTTTCACCAAAAAACAGCGAGAACTTAGTTGCGCACCTAATAGCATGCATATATAGGGCATATGTATTACGTCTAGTGCATCATTGAAGTTGGATGAAAGCTGAAAAGGGCGCCACTAAGATCGAACTAATGCTATATCTTTTGTAATGCCATAAGACATTACTAAAGTAACATTATTGCATTGGTAATGCATCACTACATTCTTAAGCTAATCTAACGCTTCATTACTTGACAACTGTTGAATTGATGCGATCACGCATTACCAATGTTGATTTTGGGTTGAATAAGTGCAATAATATAATGCTTGTGGTTACTTGGGATTGTTTGATAATAAATATAATAATATACCAGAATTTAATTTATTTTTCAATTTTGAAAAGCTATTTAACTATTGAAAAAAACAATTTCAAAAAAATAATGATTGCAAGACATCACCATCCTATTTCACCATGAAACACGCTACAAAAAACAGACTACCTAAACCAACGAACCAACCATTGATTTCTAGCATACACACAAAAAATAAACCTTGTTTTATTAAAAGTTTTGCGCTTTACTTCTGAAAAGTGTTTATTTTTCATTAAATTGAAAGTAAAATTATCTACAATGAAAGTTCTTCGTTTGATTTGAAAGTGTTATGTTTCGGTTCAGTGTGTAAATTTAAAAGTGATTTATTTTACCATGAAAATTGTAGAACTGTCAAATCCACCAACACAAAAAGCAAGATACAAAAAGAACCGAGTCTACCTGTCAAAGTCATCCTGTTCTTTTCATCCGTCCGCGAAAACATTTAAGCTGTTCACGGATATTGTTCTGTTTTACGCCTTCCTACACTGAACCCAAACATCATCCCAAGATCGTCCGAAAAGTAAATCGATTGCGCCCTTTAACGAAAAGCATT
The DNA here is from genome assembly GCA_024533555.2 of Aedes koreicus. Classification (NCBI taxonomy): domain Eukaryota; kingdom Metazoa; phylum Arthropoda; class Insecta; order Diptera; family Culicidae; genus Aedes; species Aedes koreicus. Next base: position 116,898 of record JAHHFK020005302.1, on the reverse strand, counting down.
CGAAAATCGGATGATTGTCTTATGGCTTGGTTCGAATGACGATCATCCATTTTTCGTATGACAATCAACCATATTCAATATGAGTATTGGTTCAAAACTGTATACATCATCAGCCATTTGGGTATGGTTTGAGTTAAATTCAACGGCAATAATTGGTTCAACATTGCAGTCCCACTACCGTTGATCATAAATGGCAACGGGAATCCAAAAATTGGAGTATTCAGGAGACATTTCTCCAACTTCCATAGTTGTGGTCGGGTTTCCATCCTTTATTCGTGCTAGTACCAGTTCTGATAGCGATTGATAGGTTTTTACCAAATGATGTAAAATGGAATGTTTTTTAACCTCATTTCAAATGATTTGCGTTATAGGGCTTTTCCAATGCAATACGCTTTCCATTTTGGGATGATGATTTTTCCATACAGCATGCATTCGAATCTGAACGGGAGGTCAATTCGCTTCGCGTATTATTAGCTGCTCAACATTCGAAGGAAAATCATCTAGTTTTAAAAAAATCGTCGTCCGCTTGCATCTATCATTCGAAAATGCGATTTCAATGTATCGATATGAACTATTCGATAAAAAGAGGATGTTTGGGTTCGGTGTACTTCCTGAGCCAAAAACTATATACATTTTCTTCAGGACTATCCAGCCGCTGGTAGAGTGCTCTGCGTGCCCCTCGGTAGCAAACGAAATAAGCGCAACCCGGATAAAAATAACCATACAATAACCATACAATAACAATACAATAATATAAAATAACATTAAAATCTATTTCAGACCATGAATCTTACTGTTCATGAATGAGATAAATGAAAAATGTATATTGTCATTACAATAGATTAACTATTCACTCCATATGCTAGGATTTTCAACAATTGTGATACAATACAATTAAAAGTAATTGACTCAAATTTGTTCGGAAAAAAATTATTTTTTCTATAGTTAAGATACATAACAACCCTAGTAACAACCCCCCTTTTCTATTGCCGATGTCTCAATTTACATTAGATTCTATTATGGAAACAATAATTCCTACGTCATCTTATTGTTGTGAACAATACTATTAATTGTACATACTATAGATTCTATTGTATGGTTGCAATACATACCTGAATACATATAATTGTAAATCTACACAGAGAGGAATTTGATGGTCAATTTTACCATTATTGGGGGTTAGGATGACTATTGCAGTATAGTGATTTTGAACCGACTATGATCATGGTCAAAACTACCATTAAAAATAGTTGATGCAACATTTTCTATAATGTCGGAATAGTCCTTGTTACCATGATCATAATCGAAAATGCTACCCAAGTAACCACAAGCATTATATTATTGCTCTTATTCAACCCAAAATCAACATCATTAATGCGGGATCGCATCAATTCAACAGTTTTCAAGTAATGAAGCATTAGATTAGCTTTAAGAATGTAATAATGCATTACCAATGCAATGATGCATTACCAATGCAATAATGCTACTTTAGCAATGTCTTATGGCATTACAAAAGATATAGCATCAGTTCGATCTTAGTGGGGCCCTTTTCAGCTTTCATCCAACTTCAATGATACACTAGACGTAATGCATATGCCCTATATATGCAAGCTATTACAGCCTCGTGGTTACTTGGATATGAACGTGGTGAATTCGACCATTTTCATGGTTATTGAAACCATTATATGCGATAGTCATCCTGATCATGATTTAATTGTCGGTACAACGATGAAATTTTTCTCAGAGTATGAGAATTTTTTTCGGGAAACCGCACAGAGAGGAATTTGATAGTCAATTTTACCATTATTGGGGGTTAGGATGACTATTGCAGTATAGTGATTTTGAACCGACTATGATCATGGTCAAAACTACCATTAAAAATAGTTGATGCAACATTTTCCATAATGTCGGAATAGTCCTTGTTACCATAATCATAGTCAAAAATGCCATGAACGTGGTAAATTCTAAAATTTTCATGGTTATTGAAACCATTATATGCGATAGTCATCCTGACCATGATTTAATTGTCGGTACAACGATGAAATTTTTCTCAGAGCGAAACGTCTGTGAACAGTCGAGACACACTCCTTTCACCGCTATGCCCAATCATTTTTTGCCGCTTTAACCGCCTTGCTCCATTTCGCTCAATTTAGCAACGTGCCGAGATACGTCGAAATCCAACGAAACGCCAAAAGTGCACTCGAAGTAAGCCAATGAAAAGAAGAAGCACAACATTGATTGTGCGGTGTCTGGATAAAGTGAAAAACTTGTTAATATTCCCAGAATCGGAAAATCCACCGCGAAAACCATTGTTCCGTACGTTCATTGTGTCGAGGTCCAGCCGGAATCGGTAGAAGTTGACCGCTAGAGCCAGTGTCAGAGTGGAAAACCCCTCCGCCAAGTGATGCCGTCGAAGAAGAAAAAGTACAATGCACGATTTCCGGCGGTAAGTGGTCTGAGTTGGATCGAGACAGTCTCCGGAGCCCGGAGTCCGTGGGTGAACAATGGTTCGGGCGGGTTGTTATCCGCCAAAAAAAGATACGATCATTATTTCTGTTGTGATGCGTGGGTGGTCGCCTTCGTGGGGCTTATGCTCGCGAGCTTTGATTGTTTATATACGCGTTCCGCAGCATTGAGTGTGGTTTTTCTGTTTTTGTTTCTGTCTCTTCCAGGGAAGGATCAAAAAGATCATGCAAACCGACGAAGAAGTCGGCAAGGTGGCACAGGCGGTTCCTGTTATAATCTATATCCTTTTCAATGGTGGTCTATTTTTCAGATGGGATGGGTATCGAAGAACTGAACGCTAATGAAGTGATTGATCATTATGCTACTAGTGATAAAGGGCGGTAATGGGAAGTTGCTAGTGTTAAGGCAGTTCTTCCTCATTAGATTGTTTCGTCGTTATTGGGTAAATATTAAAAATATCAATGTGCACAAGGCTATCAATTTTCCATTACTCGTAGGTAGGACTTACGTCACGCAACTCATTTGCGTGCAATGAAAGCACTTATTAAGTGATGCATATAATTATGGTGGGTGTTAGTGCTTTATACGTACAAGGGCGGTTGAACTATCCATTGTGCTGCTCCACACAGCACAATCGATATCAAATATCTTTGTGATAGTTCTCCTTTCAAGAATGGAGCTCTTTTGAATGTTATTTTAATTGGCTACATTTTATGCAGCTATCTTCCTTAGGGAGTTTCGGACAATTCCAGAATTGCGACGAAACGAGAGTGTTTAGTACATTATGACAAGTACAAAGCTAACTTTCACGTCTTGCTCCCTGTTTTCTTCTATAGGAAATGCAGCATATGTTGTTTTCCTACTTACAATAAAACCGCATGACGTTGAGGTAAGCATTATATGTCAGGGTCAGGGTCCACACTCCCCCGGGTATTGCGAATCTCCGCTCGGCGTACACCATGCATCCAGTTTTGGCCCGAACGGTTTCATATAAATTTCACAGGCTCGTTGCCGCTGTACCGCTTCATCGTCTCGTCCTAGTTGACTGTAGCGATAGCTATAGATTGTAATTGGAATACAACGACTTCCATAAGCTTAAAATAGTCGATGTCAATTTGAGCGACAGCTTCGACTCGCTTTATAAGCAGGCCTCATTGGGAGCCCTGACATTTTTTTTTACAGTTTCACACTGCAAAACGATACACAAGGGCAGCTGATATCCTCACCGTTTCCGTTATTTGCCTTTCCCTTTGTTGGTTAAATAAGCATGCTTCTCCCGACTGCTGTAGAAGCGTTAAGGATATTTTATCAACCACAATACATTTTCAAATCATCACACCCATTTGTTCCTTAACTCCCTACAACACCTCGAACCCTGGAACTATTCGTCGAGTCCCTTCTCACCAAGACACTTCGCATCACGAATGCCCGCAACGCGAAGACCCTTTCGCCATCGCACATGAAGCAGTGCATCATCTCCGAAAGCCGGTTCGATTTCCTTCGGGACCTGGTGAAAAACATCCCGGACATTGGTGTCAACGAGGAGCAGCTTTCCGGTTCTGAGGCCGGCTATGGGAACGAAGCTGGTGCATCGCCCGCTTCCACATCCACATCGTCATCTTCGAACGGGGGCGCAGTAGCCAGTGCCATTGTCACCAGCGACGCAAGTTCCTCGGGAACAGGGCTGCTGCACAGGTCAGAATCATACACACCGGCTAGTAGTTCCAGTTACGCCAGTGTTTTGCCTATCGCCTCTCAACTTCATAATCCGCCACAGTCCCTGTCGCAGCCTCAACCGCAGCAACAAAGTCAACCACCGCCCAACAGTTTAAAGCGAACATTTAACCATGCGAACAGTCTAAATTTCTACAAAGAAATCTCGCTGGAGGATTCAAGCATTAGTAACAGGGAGCCTCCTCCCAAGCTCACTCGACTGCATTCGGCACCGGCTGCCACCTCCACTACAACGAATTCGCTCCCCATCAAAATCGATATCCTACCAACTCTGCCAAAGGCGGCCCCGTCGTCTTCATCAAGTTCCGCTAGTTCAAACAGCGGCCAACCGCAACAAAAAGCAAACAGCAACGCTTCAAACAGTAACAACTTCAAGGTAAGCTACCATATCATACAATCGTTACATCTCTCACCGCAAAATTGTCAATTCCCCAGATCACCTACAAAGTAGCTTCAATCCCAACGACTCCCACCGCGATCGATCAACCCGTCATCAAATTGGACTATTCCAACCTGAAGCTTCCAATGTCGATCGGCGTTGGCGACGCTGAACAAACGAGACCGCCTTCTACGACCCCGCGACAGCCACAACCAACGATCAAGATTGACCTGAGCAATATCAGCAACTATAGGAACCTCCCCTCAGTCAAGCCTCAGTCAGCTCCGGTGGCGCTGATAGCCGGAAGCACCATCAGCATCAAACAACAGCAGCAGCAGCAGCAAGTGCCTTCAACGCCATCTTCTGCCAGCACTCCGTCGACGCCACTGTCGGCCTTGAGCGTTGCATCATCCTCCTCCAGTTGCGGCGGAAGCGGCATCAGCGGCAGTAAAAATCCGTACGTTTTTCAGCCGCAATCATCGCAAGCATCGGGTTCGTCGTCTGCCGTGGCGGCTACAGCTTCAAGTTCTAGCGGATCAGCAGCTCCGCTTTTTTCCAGTGTTTCCTCGGCGATTCCCGGAATGGACGAGGACTACGATGATATTTAACTCGGGTGCGAGTATGAGTAGAAACGTCATTTCTTTTCTATTGTTTTGTGTTATTTTTTTTTCTGTTTCCGCTGCTTCTTCAGCTGCATTTAAGTACTATGTTTCCTCTAATCTTCCTGTTCAAGAGTTGTTTATAATAGAATTTGTAATTTTCCAAATATACAAACTGAAATAGGTATTAGGTATTAGTGACACATGTGTACAGAACGGAAAGCGAGAAGCATATTTCATCCTAATTTTAGTCGCTAAGCTGTTTTAGTTCAACATTGAAACAATGAATATTTAAGCAAGATGAATGATTTCGAAAAAAAATATGAAAATAACACAACCCCTATGTTGAGATGGAAATGTTTAGTTCAAATGTGCACGTTTTAGTATCATGCATGGAGGAAGTAATTATGCTAAAGATTGTGAAACAAAGTTTGGGCTTTCACACAAATACATTCACACATTCACCCGTACGCAGATTGAAGAGATGGAATGATTTTGTACAATTCAAAATACCGATATTGATGAATAAAATTAATTAGGATTTAACGGGCCTTAGTGTCGGTCTCAGCAGTAGAAATTTAGAGAACGTCCGAGAAACATTGTATAAACCGGTTAAAGGTAATGGCATTAAGAGCTAGCTAAAGTAGCAATCCTTGATTCGACCAGAGAAAGAAGTTTTGATTCATGATGCGTTGGGAATCTTTTAGGGGCCGCAGATACAGTTGTGTTAAAGATGACTTTTTTTTTTTAATAAACTTAAAACCCACCAGTGCCTTTAGCCCTGGACCCTTCCCGGAACCACCTTTGGATATTATTTTTTTTTTTAACTTCATTGTTTATTTATTAGGCTCAAGTGCCATAGGCATAACGGAGCCGAGTTCTTTTTCATTTTTACAACGATAATAACTTATTAACTAGGTTAGTTTTGGAAAGCCGAAAAACTCGCGGCTTGGTCGAGGTTAGGGATTACAATGATTCGGGTAGGAATGGAGAAGTAGGAATCTTAACGTTGGCTTTCAACAGCAGATGGCGATGCGATATTGTTGCTGTTGGTCTGGCGAAGATGTTGCATTGTGTTAAGCTGTAACGATACAATAGAAGCGGTATTACGGGGGAGGGGACGAGGTGGACATGTTAAAGCGACAGCTAAGAGAGGATCAAACGAATACATCTATTTGTTTCAAGAACTTGTAAATTAGCCCCATATAGTCCAAGTCCAGCTTACCCAGCACGTCTCTGATATCTTCCTTCTCTGGTTTCCCTCGGGCCCGTAGGGATACGCAAAGATCAGATCTGGCAATTTCGTAATCGAGGCAATGCCAGACAACGTGGTTGATGTCCTGATAACCTGCACCACAGCCGCATTGATTGGTGTCTGAGAGACCTATTCGATAGAAATGAGAGCCTAACGAGTAGTGATTGGACATTAGACGACACATTACCTTGATAAAATCCCGGCTAATATCCAACCCTCTGAACCACGATTTTTTCGATACCTGTGGGAGAATAGAATGTAACCATCTGCCCAAATCCCCTGCATCCCATTTTTGTTGCCAGCTGATCAAGGCCTGTTGACGGAAAATAGCAAAAAATTCGTTGAAGGCGATTTGTCGATCATAAATATCGCCTGCCATAGCGCCCACCTTGGCAAGTGAGTCCGCTTTCTCATTACCCGGAATGGAGCAATGGGAAGGGACCCAAACCAAGGTGATGGTGTAGGAATTGTTTGATAGCGCACTCAAAAGAGATCGTATTTCGCTAACGAAAAACGGTGAGTGCTTTGCTGGCCTCATTGAACGAATAGCCTGAAGTGAGCTGAGACTATCCGTAAAAATGAAAAATTGATCAGAGGGAAGAGAGGCAATTCGCTCTAATGCATAGTGTATAGCCGCCAATTCTGCGACGTATACGGAGCAAGGATTTTGAAGTTTGAAGGAGGCGCTATGAATTTCGTTAAAAACACCAAAGCCAGTGGAATCATTTGTTTTTGACCCGTCGGTGTAAAACTTCCTGTCACATCTAATATGGCCAAACTTACTTGCAAAAATTGATGGAATGTACTCCGAACGGAGTGGATCTGGTATTCCACGAGCTTCTTGCTTCATGGTCAGATCAAAAACTACAGTAGAACTAGAGAAGTCTTGGGAGTAATCACGATTAGGAACATTCGAAGAAGGGCTCACCTCCAGAGTCATGTACCAATGGTACAGTGTCATGAACTTAGTTTGAGGATTTCGTTCGATTAGCTTTTCAAAATTTTCAATTACCAATGGATTTAGCACCTCACAGCGGATGAGGAACCGGAACGATAGCTCCACAAAACGATCTGATAAAGGAAGAACTCCTGCTAATACCTCCAAACTCATAGTATGAGTTGAGTTCATGCAGCCTAACGCGATACGAAGACAACGGTACTGGATTCGCTGCAGCTTCAGAATATGAGTTTTCGCGGCGGATTGAAAACAGAAGCTACCGTACTCGAGAACCGACAGAATCGTTGTACGATACAGCTTTATCAGATCTTCCGGGTGGGCTCCCCACCATGTTCCGGTGATAGTACGCATGAAGTTTATTCGCTGCTGGCATTTCTGATGCAGATACTTAATGTGCTTTCCCCAGGTGCATTTAGAATCGAACCAGACCCCTAGGTATTTATAAGACAAACTTTGAGTTATTATTTTACCCGTGAGTTGAAGCGGTATCTGTGCTGGATCACGCTTCCTAGAAAAAACAACTAACTCAGTTTTCTCCGGGGAGAATTCGATACCCAGCTTTACAGCCCAGGTAGACAAATTGTCTAGGGTATCCTGCAACGGTCCCTGCAGGTTGTTCGCCTCTGGTCCTACAATTGAAACAACGGCGTCATCCGCAAGCTGTCTTAGCGTGCAATTTTCCATGAGGCAGCTATCGATGTCTCTGACATAAAAATTATAAAAAAGGGGGCTTAAACAAGAGCCCTGGGGGAGACCCTTGTAGCTAATTCGTGAAGTTGTCGAAGACCCATGAGAAAAGCTCATATGTTTCTCAGACAACAAATTGTACAAATAGTTGTTTAATAATGGTGAAAGGCCACACTCGTGGAGTTTGTCTGAAAGGACGTCTACACAAACTGAATCAAAAGCCCCCTTAATGTCCATGAAAACTGAGCCCATTTGCTCATTTTGAGCATAGGCCAGCTGTATTTCTGTTGATAGCAGCGCAAGACAATCGCTCGTTCCTTTGCCTCTGCGGAAACCAAATTGTGTATGAGATAGAAAGCCATTAGATTCAATCCATTTGTCGAGCCGATGGAGAATCATCTTCTCTAGCAGCTTCCGTATACACGACAACATCGCAATTGGACGATAAGAGTTGTAATCCGACGCGGCTCTCCCGGGTTTTTGTATAGCTATAACTCTAACTTGCCTCCATTCATCCGGAACAATATTGCTTTCCAGGAACTGATTAAATAAGTTCAGCAAGCGCCTCTTTACGACGTCTGGGAGGTTTTTCAACAAGTTAAACTTGATTTTATCCATTCCTGGTGCAGAATTGTTGCATGAAAGAAGAGCAAGTGAGAATTCGAGCATCGAAAAGGGCGCATCCATTTCGTTACGATTGGTTTGAGTATCGCGAGCAATTCGTTGCACCGGAACCGAATCTGGGCACACTTTCTTGGCGAACGCGAAGACCCACCGGGAAGAGCTTTCCTTGTCTTCATTCACCGACGACGCATTTCGCATTCTTCTCCCGACGGTCCAAAGAGTTCTCATCGACGTTTCATGCGATAGCCCTTCGACGAAGTGACGCCAATATCCGCGTTTCTTGGCCTTGGCGAGGCTCTTAAACTTACGCTCAAGCGCAATGTACCGCTCGTAGTTATCTCGCGAACCGCGCTTCCGATATGCTTTAAACGCGACTGATTTTTCACGGTAGACCTCAGTATATTCGTCATCCCACCACGGAGTGGGCGAACGTCGGCGAATTGTTGATCCTGGTACCGGTCTGCGCTGTGCGTCGATCGCACACTTGAGGATTAACCCGGATAAAAACCGATACTCTTCCAACGGAGGAAGGACTTCGACCGATTGCTCGCCATCGATGATCGCTTCAGCGTATTTACCCCAGTCGATGCACTTCGTGAGGTCGTACGCAATGTCGATCGAGCGAGATTGACACGAACCATTGGTAATTAAAATTTTGATAGGCAGGTGATCACTATCATGGGGATCTTGAATCACTTTCCACGTGCAATCCAATGATAATGAATTCGAACAGATTGAGAGGTCTAATTTGCTTCCAGGGTTTGGAGGTGGAGCCACGCGTCTTACTTCCCCAGTATTCAAAATAGTCAAGTTGAAGTAGTCCATGAGGTCTAGTATCAATGCAGAACGGTTGTCGTCGTACGGTGACCCCCAGACTGCACTGTGAGAATTAAAATCTCCTAAGATCAACCGTGGCTCTGGCATTGCGAGGCAAATAGTTGAAAGGTCCCTGCGGGATATTGCCGTATTCGGCGGCAGGTATATGCTGGCTATACTAAAACTTTTGTCTCGAATAGTCACTTGGCATGCAACTACTTCAGGGCCTGTCATCGAGGGGAGATCAATTCTATAAAAGGAGTGGAGCTTATTAATCCCCAACAGCATCCCTCCATATGAGTCCCCTCGATCCTGCCGAATAATGTTAAAATCGTGGAAAGAGAAATCTTTAGCCATCTAGAGCCATGTTTCACAGAGAGCAAATACGTCACAATGCGATTTGTGAACTAAAAACTTAAAAGCGTCAAAATTTTTTAGAATACTTCTACTGTTCCATTGTAGTGCTTCGATCGTATCCCCGACCTCATTGGATAAATTATCCATCGAAAGATATGATCGAATCAAGAAGAGGCCATTTTGAAGACAGTTTCTTTAGGAGAGGTTTTACAAATGTAAGGATCATGTTGATGAGGTTTCTCGTTGTTAGTGAGACCTCGAAAATGGTGAAGATGAATTCCACAATCCCAGAAAGAGACATTTTTTCGGATTCTTCGACTTGACACGGTCGAGATTCCCGATGTCTTGGTAGTTGGCGTTCTCTGCAAAAAACTGGAACAACTGGGGTTTTAGATGTTCCCGGAAGTGGTGGAAAGTCACCAGCCAGTGGTTTAAAACCTGGAGGAGGAACTTTTTTTGCATTGCCACCACTTCTTAGATTGTTCAGAGGAGGGTGGGGAGCCTGTTCTACAGTCAGCGCGTTTTAAGATGCTTGCTGACGGTGCCGTTGACGTTTTGCTGTAGCGCGCTTTCTCTTCGCTCCCGTCTGAACAACAGAGTACTCCTCAGCATCCTCAAAGTCTGAGCCATGATCATCAATGGGCAGGGAAGAAAAGATATTGTTGCCAGGATGGGCTGGTGGAACAGCGGCCGGTGCGATCTTTTTAAGTATTTCTGCATAAGACCGCTTTGACCGCTGCTGCAATGAACGAATTTGATGTTTCTCCCGCTCTATATACTTCGGGCATGTAGAGAGATCATGTGGAGCTTCCCCACAGCATATACACTTGGGGTCCGTACTGCAGGGACCCTCCACATGTTGCTCACCACATTTACCGCATCGTGCTTTGTTACAGCAGTAAGGTGCAGTATGACCAAACTGCTGGCACTTATCACAGTGCATGACCGTCGGTATATAGAGGCGAACAGGTAACCAAAGCTTCCCCAGCACGAGGAAATTCGGAAGGGCAGCTCCAGAGAAGATCACTCGATACGAATTTGAAGGCCTTTTTTGCCGTCGGAGGACACATGGTTCATTTACCTGACACCAAGAACCTGAACTGATGGAACGGCACGATTTTTAAACCCACCAGTTCCATGAGCCTTGATGTCAGCGCACGTCAAAACGGTTCGGTGATCACTCCGGCTATTTCAACAACGTGCGAGGGAAGATACACATGGTATTCTAAAGAAAAGAGCTCTGAGGCAACAATCCTGTTAGCTTCTTCGCGATCACTTAGAGTGATGCGAAGCTTACTGCGACTGGGAGAGGTTATTTCCTGGATGCTCCGAAACGACTTTGCCAGATCTTTTTCAATTTGGAATTTATTCAACGGTTTACTCTTGGGCCGAAAAAAACCCAGAAAAGGACCTTTAGATCCGGTTGGATAAGCTTTCCTGCGGGGGAGCTCGGAGGAGGATGTACCAGAAGTTGCTTCAGTTAAATTTGGCTCCGACGCATTTTCTGTCTCCATTAAAGAAATATTAGGAAAAGGTTGTAGAATAGGAGGAATATCATCATCCGAGCAATCTAACTCCTCCGAACCCCGGCTCGGATTATTTTCATCCATCGTGGGGACTTAGAACGCCCACGAGGAGAATAAAACAATTGTGTTCAGTTCAATACCAGAAAAAATAAAATAAAGAACAAAATATAATATCAAAATATAGGACACAATAAAGATTTTCGTAACTGATAGGTGGGTTAATTATTTATTTTATCGCTGCGATTATATTCACCTAAAACTTGCTCAAAAAAAATCCACATACACAGCTCCTATCACAGAGAGAGAAAAAAAAAAAATAAAGAAAAATGAGATTCTATCCACTTATAGGTGGATTAATCAATAATTTGAAAAAAAGGGAAAATAACAAACCAAAAAAAAGAGATAATAATAATAAAAAAATACTTATATAATACTAAGAAAGGTTTCCTGTTATCCGGGAGGATTAATTAACAATATTCTTCGTCAACAAAATTTTAAACCAAAGAAAAAAAAAAAATATTTATATAAAAAAATGCAATCAATTTTATCAGAAAAGTACTTCTGCCTGCAAGGGGGATTATCCTCTATCTTCAGTCAGTAGTGGAGCAAAGTGGAAATCAAAAGAAATGTTTACCTATTGTTACACAATTTGGTATGGTGCGGCTGCTACAATACGGCTGGATCCAATACGTCAAAAACATCAGCAAATCGTTTAATAGGCATACTATTAACGAAAGAGAAAGTCGACGAAGAGAATCTCTCAATGTTACTTAGGACCTAATGCATTGTTCAGCTTGAATTGCTCAAAAGTGCACATACCTAAATTATGCGTAAACACAGATAACCGAATATTGGGTAATAGTATTGAAGAAAGACAAACGTTAAATATTACCGATTTTTTATCAAGCAGTATATTATTGCACTTACTAAACCCAAAATCAACATCAGTAATGCGGGATCGCACCAATTCAACAGTTGTCAAGTAATGAAGCGTTAGATTAGCTTAAGAATGTAGTGATGCATTACCAATGCAATAATACTACTTTAGCAATGTCTTATGGCATTACAAAAGATATAGCATTAGTTCGATCTTAGTGGGGCCCTTTTCAGCTTTAATCCAACTTCAATGATGCACTAGACGTAATACATATGCCCTATTTATGCATGCTATTACTGCCTCGTGGTTACTTGGGAAAGCTTCTCTTCCTTAAAGAGTGCTTAATTTGTACATGTGACCTTTTGTTGAAGATAAAATGACTACGAAAGCCATTGTTTACAAAAGCAGATTCACCCTAATCTAATGTTGATGCTGAATAATTCAAATAATAAATAATTATAATAAATAACAATACTAATAATAATAATAATAAATTATTTATCTATACGGATTAGTTTTATAAATTCTGCACTCAAGGAGAAACAAATGTTCAAATGTAGGACAGATTTTATTTTGTATTAAAAAAAAGTATCGATAAAGAGTATGGATGCATCAGGGGGTAAGTTACTCGGCCACCTTGTGTTACCACCCTTAAAAACACAATCCGCCACACTTCAAACACACTCGCCACCACATGAAAGAAAAAACATCATATCTGGCACTACTTACACGAATCGATTGTTTGTTTTCTCACTGTTTTGTTTCCCTCTCGCTTGCACTCAGGTGATTTAAATGATTCATAAGTGTGCGTGAATTAACCGCCAAAAAGGTCCATGGTTGCCAATAAGCATAAATTTTTGATTGTAGTATTGACAGATAAGTTGAAACACAGAAACACCTCCCGACACACTGAAACACAAACACAACGTAACAGAGTGACTAAAAAATTGAGTAAAATGAAACGGGAGTGCACATTCCCGTTTCATTTTACCCAATTTTTAAGTACAATTGTGTACTATCTCTTTTTCTCTCACGGAAATGTGCTTCAATTTTCGTAAAAATGTTAACGAAAATTGAGTAACATTTCCGTGAGAGAAAAAGAGATAGTATACAATTATAATCAAAAATTGAGTTAAATGAAACGGCCGTGCACACGTTCAAAACTTGTTTGTTTATGAGTAGATACGCTTCTTACGAAAAGTGAGTAACTTTACCATGAGAATAAAAGGGACAGTAATACATACGAGAGAGAGAGAGAGAGAGAGAGAGAGGAGCTGTTTTGAGCGTGCACAAATTTGCGAAGCTTGCGAAACTTTTTATTCGTAACGAATGAACGGTTCATTATTTTTTCGAGTGCCATTAATAAAACTATCGGCTTTGTTTTTTTTTTTTTTTTAAATTAATTTCGTTAGATTAAGGAATGTGACTAAACTTACTAGGACATCAAAATGTGCGACCACGATATTTTGATAGAAAAATACGAAGAGCACAGGAAAGTTCACCGAAAGTTTCTTCGGCTGTTCGACAACATCATTGAAACTGCGTTGTGTACGTTTTTTGTCTTTGTTTGACCTCTGTCATGAAACTTCACGATTTTCATGCTTACAGGTATGCAAACTCTTGTTTCGGATGTGAATACCGGGTATGAGGATATCTTGAATACACTGCAAATGCCAGTTAAGTTACAACCTGCCTCCACTCCTCCGCCCCCGCCGCTCAAACGTCGCAAAGCGCACTCTTTCGATTCGCCATTATCGGTCGCTAGGACAGACGATTCACCTGCATTACGGAACCAATCCGATCCTGAAGTTTCGGCTTCGGTTCTAGATCGAAATATAAATCTACCGGATTCAGAGGATACGTTTTTTGCACTTACTCAAAGTCCATCTCGGGAACCGCTTTCGCCTAAGGGAAATACCGATTGTCCGAAGGAGAATGTCCCTAGGACTCCCCCAAAAAAGCAGACTTGGTTGAATACTGAATTGTTTTCCGGACAAGACGACGGTTCCAAGATAGATGAAGTGGAAAAGAAGAGAAAGAAGGGTGCTCTCTCGTTAAATCGTTTCTCGAGTAGTTTCAAGATGTCCCCGGAAACGAGTAAGCAAGCGGAGTTGCTTCCGGTACGGCAGAAATTTGCAACTCCGAAACCGAAAGCCGTTACGGAGCAGGAAAATATTGCTCCGCCGGTTGGGAAATGGACTGCGAAGAAAACTACTCCCGGAAGTGCCGGTCGCATTGATTCCAGTATGCGAAGGACACCCACCAGTAGCACCAAGAAAGACAACTCCTTGCTCAATCGAACCAGGTAGGTTATATCGCAATTTGATGATTTAGTTGGAACCTCGAACCGATTATTATTGTAGACTAAGACAAACCAAGCTGAAGTTCCCGGATAGTTTGAATAAATCCATGACGGATGAGGACGAGACCTATTTCGACGACTTTGTCGTTCCGAGTCCAACGTCGGCAACGCTTCTTAGTGCTACTCGTTTTCTCAAGAGTGCCAAAAAGAAAGAGCAATCCTCGTTAATTGCTGGCCATCATGTGACGAAACCCGCAACCAAAAAGAAATCCGAATCGCCAACGACGAAAAAGAGGGAAATTCCTGACAAGGATGACGAGGACTTTGACATCGATCAAACCTATTTCTCCGAAGCGGAAAAGGATCTGACTCGATCAAAACCGTTCGTCCACCCACGGGTGAAAGCAGAACCACTAACTCAGCCAAAGTCGAAATCGTCGATTCTAGCCAGTGAAAGTCAACCGGATCAAGATACGAGCAGTGTTCTGTTTGTTAAACCAGTCTCGCAGGATGAGGTCATAACGATCGAGGAGACACAACCGAGTAAGAAGGATCTGTTCATGGATGCCATTCGGGAGGAACGTCGCAAGGAAGAGGGCACTCGCCTCTCCGTCCTCAACGTGATGGGACCCGTTAAGCGCGATGTGAAACAGGAGAGCCTTTTTCCAGTGAAATCGGACCTAACGATGTTGAAGAAACCCACGCCGTTGACAATTCCGAACGCACGACGCTGTACGGAGTGCGCCAAGCAATACCAGTTTCTGCTTAACTGTGGACTGCCGCCGGAAGTCGTTCGAAGTAAGCTACCGAGGAATTGTCGAGGTTGTCGTTTGGAGCAGCTGCACGAAACGCCACCGAGCTTCTGGAATCCGGAATTTTCGCCAACGCAGAGTTGAATAAGTTTGAGTTGATTGTTTTTGTTTTCTGTTGGAAATGGATTCTGGAACGGAGTGGAATAAATGAGAATCATTTTGTATTATAAAGAAGAATCGTGCTTTGACAGAAACTCCCTGGAATAGACGGAGAATCTGGTTTTCGGATGGTGATGGATCGCATGATTGTTAACGAATGAACGTTAGGATTAAAAACTCGCATGAAAAGTTATCAAAAATTCAAAACCTTTCGTATATTTACCACATTCAACAAGTACATATTCATTCATTCCTCAGTATTTCTAGTTCTTCTGGGATGGCGTGTATCCGGAGCTGTTTCTCCATCAGCAAATCCAACAGCTGGGAAAGTTCTTGTGGCGCAAAGAATGCCCCATCCAAATACAGCACCTTGTTCCAGGGACAGGCCTCCAGGGCCATGTAGAGCGTCCGTTTGCACTGCTCTAGGGCATTCCCACCGGAATCCGTTCCTCCCGGGCAGGCCGGTTGATCGAACAACTCTCTTAGGTACAACCTCCACAGCAAAGCGTTCTGTCGAAGGGTTGATTCCCTCCGCACCGAATGCTTGAGCAGATTCAAAATTCGTCTTTTGTAAACCTGATCGTCGCAAGGTTCCGGTTCTGTTGTCTGGTTTTCTCTCGCGGTGTAAAGATTGCGAATTCGAGCAGCGACCACCATCAGAAGAACCGACTTGGTGGTCAGATGCTTTCCGAGAATCGTACGGATCTGGAACCAGGACAGCGATTCCGAAAAGGTGCACATACGAATGGCGACAAGGTTTTCCGGATACTCGTGCAGCACTTGGTCGATGACCCTCAAGAAGCAGTCGTTGCTAAACTCTTCCAAGCGAAATTCCAAGATTTTCAAGTAGATCTCGAAGAGTTGTTCCCGAACAAAACGATGTCTGGGGTTCTCCCGATCGTTGAAGTGGAACAGAAAACCGTCGATTTTCTTGATCGTTTCAGCTTTGGACTTGATCAATGCCATGTAGTAGAGGTAGGCCCTGAGGCTGTTGATCATCGGGGTTGTGATGAAATATTGTTGCAGAGAGACAAACTCATCGCATTGAGCGTCGTTTGCCAATTGCTGGTTAACTCGTTCGTTGAGCTTTTGCAAAGCAAGTAGTTTAGTAGGATCGGAGACAATTTCCGTCGTGTCAAAACTGATGGTTTTGGTGTTTATTGCGAGCTTGGTCAGAATGTGAATTGCTTTAGCCGTTTGACCTTCCTTCAGCAGGACTTCAGCTAGCTTGAGAACCAGTGTAAACAGATCATTGTCATCTTGTTGATCATCTTGAGCGCAAAAGACCTGTACCGAGGTTTTAAAGATCTTCCAGCAACCAGGGCCCAGTTCTTCCATTTCGTACTCCATCAATCCGTATTCGACGTAGAAATTGAGATTATTCTGATGCTTGCTATTTCTGAGAAGATTTTTAACACGGGAGCGTGTGGCTTTCTTTCGTTCTTCGCTCAGTGAACCGGAGTGTTTATCGAAAACCAAAAGAATTCGTTCTAGTTTCAGATAAAAAAGCAACAAAACGACAGACTTCTCATCAGAGAAGTGTTCAGCAGCTGAGATCAAAAATGCTCGCATCAGATTCAAATAGGACTCGAAAGCAAGATTCGTGTTGATGTACGACGGGGGTGTGTTCAGCTCTTTGATCATATTGAGCACAATGGAATCGACTTTCTTATTCCGGTTCAAGTCCAAAAACAGCGGCAGTAGCTGCTCGGAATGATCCGACTCATACGGTTCCGGCTTGAAAAACGAACATCTCTCGAAAGCACTACTTTCGAATGGATACTTCATCATCTTGAGGATCAAAATTACGAGATCGAAGGCATATTCTTTGTTGATCAACGGATAGACGAATCCGATGATGTCCTCCTGCAGAACCATTCGCTGTGGATCGCCGCACATGTGGGGCCCCGGGAAGGGCAAAAAGTGAAACGCACTTCGGAGTTTCTCGATCCGCAACCAGATTTCGTTCATCGGAAGTCCCGACTTCAGGATCAGTTCTTCGTATTCAATCAACTGGCTGTTATGTTCCGCGGACTCAAACAAGCGTCTCTCAGTCTCAAAATTTGCACTGACATTCAGACTAATGCTGAGCTGGACCAGCCCGAAAAACTGTTCCCACAATCCAGCCTGTCTGCAGAAAAGTGCACATTTCTTAAAGAACTTCAACATTACCTCATCGCTGCGTTTGGCCCAAAATATCGACCGGATACTTTTCTCATACAACTTCAGTACGTTCGGAGCTATGCACTGAGCCATCGAGGACTGCTTGTTGCTAATTAGAGCATCCCACAGTAGAACGTTCGTATTATCAATCCGTATCTGTTTCTGGATCAACTCCAGCACTTCATCCGTTGGATAAACCTTGACAATGCCCTCCAGATACAATTCCATGAGCTGATCGTCGTCCGGATGGCGTTGCATGGCCCGTTCCACGATGGCCAGCTCTGCTTTGTGGTTCTGATAACTGTCCAAATGAATTGGATGCTCCTGCTTAAACCTGTAGTACTCAATCCATTTCTCAACGGAAGAATCTCCTCGGGCGGCCTTCTCCAGCTCCATCTCCTTATCCAACATGTTGCCCTCCGAGTTACCCGCGCTGGCATTATCTCTAAACTTCTTGAAGTATCTAAAATACCGCTGAACCTTCTCGCCTCTCTTTCTCGAACCCAACCGATCGAATCGGTATGGTCCAAGTTTGTACTTTGGACAAGCCGGGCGATACAAGGTATGCACAGTCAGATAGATCCTCAATGCATCCACGTCTGTGTAGTAATCCAACTCGGAAACCCTAACCGGTTGTTGCTCGAAAACTTTAGTCTTCTTCCCATAATTACCAGAATCCTCTGAACTCCCATTGCTGTCACCACCACCATGTTTTCGGCGTTTCTTCTCCCTTTTGTGGTGTTTCTTTTTCCGCTTTTGTTTCGGACGTCCTCGACTACTGCTACTCGGTTTGTCCTCTTCCCTCTCCGAGGAACTTGCATCTTTTTGCACCGTACTTGGGAATGCGATGAAACTTTGATTTGTTAGCCAAGCAAGACCGCTAGGTTTGGCTGGAACTTGATTTGAAATTGACGAATTTTAGATCGGATTTCACACCATCAATGCTACAGGACATACCATTTGAGTCTCCGATTGCACATACTGAATACGCAGGAAATAAGGGCATTATGGAAGATTGGCTGATTAAAAGAACTGAAATTAACCACTGAAAAGCCTTTTCGTTTGAACGATTGAACTGCAAACAGCTGTTTTTGTTTACAATCGTTCGTTGTGTTTTAAAGTGGATGACAGTTTTGAAACATGATCCAAAAACATAACACTGAAAAAAAATTTGAATCATTTTTTTCAAATAGTACACACTAGTTGAAAATAACTCAATTTTAAATTTTCAATTCAAACATATTCTATACAGAAAAAAATCATGTAGGAAAAAGTATAGACACTGTATATAGACCGGACAACGCAAAATCATACAATCTGCCAACCCTGAAAAATGTCATAGATTTGGGCAATTGATCTGGCACCACTTGTTTTTGTACAAACTTGAAATAAACAGCGTAATACACGGTGAGCTTCCTTTACCCATTAATGGGTACGATACCCATTTAAATGGGTACTCTGAGAAAAATTTCATCGTTGTACCGACAATTAAATCATGGTCAGGATGACTACCGCATACAATGGTTTCAATAACCATGAAAATGGTCGAATTCACCACCCTCGCATTTTTTTATATGATAATAGGAATAAAAAGAAAAACCCCAAAAAAAGAAAAAAAGTAATAACAAATTTTTTTTTTAATATTGTTCATGACGAGAAAACATTCCAAAAAAAAAATACACTACAACAATCGCCCCCCCCCCAACAATAAAAAAAAAAACTAAATAACACCCCGCTGTCACAACCCCTTTCCCGCTAAAAAGGAAAAAAATTCCACGAGGAAAAAAAAAAAAAAAAAAAAAGACCCCCATAAAGGTAAAAGGAAAATACCCCCTATACGCAAACCGAAAAGAAAAACGCAATTTAAAAAACACAAGTTTTTTTGGGAAAGAGAGACAGAGTGGGGTGACATGGGTGGTTATATTCCTGGTGCACTTAAAAACCGGAATATAGCAGTCGCGCCAATCGATTTTACTCCCGTTCTATGAATTCAAACAGTGGCGCATCTAGTGCGCTGTATAGCGCATCAGATGCGCCATACAGCGCACTAGATGCGCCATTGTTTGGACTTATGGAACGGGAGTAAAATCGATTGGCGCGACTGCTATATTCCGGTTTTCAACTGCACCAGGAATATAAAAAAAAATATTACCACCCCCTCCCCAACACAATATAAATACTCTACAACATACATCAACATAATAAAATTAAAATTAAATCAATTCCACCCCCCCCCCCCCCCCCACCCCCCCCCCAACCCCCCCCCCATTTTTTTCCCTCCCGATAACTCTTACCCCCCTTTTTTACCCCCCCCCCCCAAATTAACGAAACCCGTCACCTCCCCCCTTTCTTTCTCCCCGTTTTTCTCCGAATATATACAGGACCGCGTTTCCCCCTCCACCCCCAAAGGGGCCTTCCCGTTGCCCCCCAATCCGATTAGCAGATTCCCCAACCAAATCGCCTCGCAAGATGACTGGCTTAGCGAAACGTATTCCGCTTCCGTCGATAACAACGAAATCGTCGCCTGCTTGCGTGTCGTCCACGAGATGGTATTGCCGTAGACTTGGAACACGTAGCCACTCGTTGAGCGACGGTCGTCCATGTCGCTACCCCAATCCGCATCCGCAAATCCAACGATTGGATCGGCACCAGGGTCGCGTCGATACTCCAAGCATAGATGCTTGGTTCCTTGGTGGCTCCAGTGCACATCGGTTGCGCCACTCTGGAAGCGGCTCAGGAAGTTCACCGCTATGCTTATGTCAGGACGAGACCTCAGCATCAAGTAGGTCAAGCAACCTACAAGCTCCCGGTATGGATGCTGTGTCGCTTCCTCACCATCCTTACCCCTCTCCAGCTTGAGATTGGCGTCCAAAGGGGTCGACGCTGGCTTGCAGTCTTGCATGCCGACGCGCTTTAACAGAGCAGAAACATATTTAGTTTGATTCAATACGTACAGGGCCAGGTACATCCACACGTCGTTGACCTTCCTCGTATACAGGCAGCTATCGTATGGTGAGCGCCGGAAACCAAGCTTCAGGACAAAACTGTTGAACCGCTCGTTCCAGCTGCGCGGTGCCTGCTTCAGGCCGTACAATGATTTGTTCAGCCTGAACACCTTGTTCCCCCTCTCAAATCCTGGTGGCTGCCGCATGTAGACGGTTTCCGATATCGTTCCGTTGAGGAACGCCGTGCGCACATCCATCTGGTGCAAATGGAGGTTTTTCTGCACCGCCACCGCCAGTAAAGTCCTGACGGTTGTCATACGCACCATGGGAGCATAAGTTTCCTGGTAATCGTAGCCTTGACGTTGGGAACATCCTTTGGTCACGAGCCTTGCCTTGTGCCTGTCGATCGAACCGCTGTCCATCTAATCAACCGAAGTCCCACTACTCCGTTTTCAGCTGACTTGCTATAGCTCTATCCTGCTGGTTTCCGGATACCTTCTGACATCCAGGTTGGATGCAGACCCGTGTCTCTGGACTTTTACTAGCAGTACTTAGACCAACCGCACCAATACAGTAATATCGGTAAATTTTTACCCTGTTCGACAACTCGACACCGCACCGGTGGTTGGTAAACGGGTTGGAAAAAAGACAATTTGCTCGCTCGGTGAGCAGCCGGTTCCTAAATTTGACAACCCGACTCAACCGAGCCGAGCGCTGCACGAAATATTTACCGAAACGAAACTGGTGCGAGAATAAATTTAAGTCTTATTGTGTTAGCTTTTTATGAACGACCGGTGCGAATGTGGGTGGCTAAATCAAAATAGGAACGCTCTCAGTCATCAAAATATTACCCAGATACGAACCCACCGGTGGGGATGGTTTTACTGCCGCGAATCACATATTCATCACATTTAGATGAGTAATCACAACAGGCATGTTGCAGATATGCGATTCAAGGCAGTATCGTTTTGTTGCCCTCCTGATCCGCAAGCTGTCCTAAAGGCTTGCCTAAAATAGGTACGTTTGTGTTTTGTTGACGTAAATTTGACAGAAAACCTATGGGAAAACTGTCAAATTCACGCAAACGCATCCGCAACGTATTGTGTGCCAGCCATTCCAGATGGTCTAGATGATTTACGTCATTTTTAGGCTTCAACACATCACACGCCGATAATCTTGAATAATGCCAGTGCAAATTCAATTGACTCTAGTTCTAAGTGGTGACGTGACATTTTCTACGGATGACGAAAAGTGCAACATGTATATCCTACAAGAACGGTTTACTTATATACTGACATAACACTAGATCTAATGTAACATTCACGGTACTAACAATAGACAGAAAACAACTAGATAGGATGAGTGCATTCCGGTTTATGGCAAATATCTACGTTGGCATACAGTTCGCTCTGATTGTCCGTTTACAAATTTCCACGCTTGTCCTGGTCGGCTTCGATAGCTTCGAACAGTGCCTTGAAGTTGCCGGCACCAAAACCCTATTAGAAGACAAATAAACGTTAGTTAAAACCAGTTGAAAGCTAAGCAATCTAACTCACATTATGACCGTGTCTCTGGATAACCTCCAAGAACAGCGTCGGACGATCCTGCATGTTCTTCGTGAAGATTTGCAACAAATAACCGTTCTCGTCGTAATCGATCAAAATATTCAACTTTTGCAGCGTATCCATGTCTTCTTGAATCTTGACCTTGCTGCTCTTCAGGCGATCTCTCAACTGATCGTAGTACGTACTCGGAACCGACAGAAAATGCATTCCTCTGGCGCGAAGATTCTCGATCGCCTTGATGATATCGCTTGTATTCAACGCGATATGCTGCACTCCTGCACCTCCGTAGTAGTCCACGTACTCTTCGATTTGCGATTTCTTCTTTCCCTTGGCGGGCTCGTTGATCGGCATTTTGACCGTCTCTTCGTAATTGGTCATTACAATCGATCTCAGAGCGGAGTATTCCGTATGGATCTGGCTGTCGTCCACCGACCAGAAGCGATGGAACATCAAAACTTTCTCGTACCACGCAGCCACCGATTCCATCTGGAGATCCGGCTGATTACCAACCACGTGGTCGATAAAGTTCAAATGCGTCGGAGGAAGTTGCTTCAACAGCACATCATCATACATTGGGGCCTTGAAGCCAGGCAGGAAAAGACCTCCGTAGTTCTTTCTCTCCACGAACGTATGTTGGGTATCACCGTAGGTCTTGACGGTAGCAAACCTTACCGTTCCAAACTGGTCACTTTCCTCCCAGATATCTCGCACCACTTCGGCTCCGCGCTCCTTCGCCCGTTTCACAATAACGTCCAGGTCTTCAACCGTAAAGGCCACGTCCTTAACTCCATCTCCGTGGCGAACCAGATGGTCACCCAGCTCGGTATTGTCCGGCTCGTAGGCAGACACAAACACAAACACGATTTTGTTCTGGCGGACTACGTGCTTGGCCAGACGGCGACTTCCGGTTTCCAGTCCTTGGTAGGCCAGTGCGGTGAAACCCATGCGGGTCGTGTAGAAGCTGGCTGCCTGCTTGGCATTTCCAACGTAGAAAGTGACGTGATCGAAGCAGAGGAACTTCCCGCCCTCCGGTTTCGGCCCCTTGTCGGTGTAGGTTGTCTGCGGAGTGGAGAAATGGAGAATTATAGCATGTGTTTTGTTCTATGGGTGTGATGGAGGGTAGCCACGTTAGCTAATGAACTAGTTCAGGGCTGGAAATCCCACTAATAGTAAGAAAAACAAACAAGGTTAGTAGAGGGAGGGATACAGAAATCTGTCAGAATACGTATTCCTTTATTTTAGAATGCTTAATGACAGCTGGCAGATGGTTTTGATAAGAAAAAATAAATAAATTTGGCAAGCAATTGTCTTTCAGCTATACCTTTATAGATGGGGGTCCCACATCAAATTGCATCACGGAAAAAACGCTGTAGAAAATTACCTAGTTGACCGATCCTTTTCAAACTCTTAGACAATAAAATATAACTCATTAGTAAGCTTTTGACATACTTATTTCATTCAACTTCTATACCATAACCGTACGCTCGCAGCTTACGCTTAACTTCAACTCATTGAGTTCTGTACAATATCTGGCTGCAGCTTCTTCAGTACGGAAACCCACTTTTCTTCATCCCAAGTAACACCAGAAACATCTTCTTTGACAAGAATATAAGAAGTTTGTTGTAAAAAAGTCGTGAGGATGAAATACCAAACATGTCTGGTCTTGAAAAAGTTTTCAGGATGTTTGTCATCTTACCACTACGAACTATTTTTACTCACTTTTGAGTATCCATACTTTTGACTGATTTGAGTTAAACGTACTTCATTTTGGATTGTTTGGAAATAGCGTGTATGCTAGATGTTTGTAAATATGTTGATAGGTTGCATTCAAGATGAATTTTGAACATGTTTTTAACATCCTCATGCAGTAGTGAAATTATTCAGAATAGATTGTGAATCCAATACAGTGACGGCTGAAAATATGTTTATTTGAAATACTGGAATAAAATAAAACACTACCTAAATGTAAGATTGTGATTCAAATAGAAGCCAAATTGGGCATAGGGGTTTATTCAAATGTAGCATAAAGCAACAGTTTGGGAGAATGTTTAGTATTTTTTATAAATTGTTACACTTAATTTGTGGGGGAGTCTTTTGAGATGTAGCTACGCACAACATAATAGAAAAATTGTATTTGTATTTTCATTCATACTGACATTTCTCGGTTCAATTTTACAACAAAAAACGCAGAAAATAAAAAACGAAGATTTGAAAATCAAATGTGTTACTAATGTTTTTACCCGTACTGTAGACTTGTACTGTAGGACTGTAGACTTGGTAAATCGCCATGTTGGTTTTTGTGGATTCCATAAGGAAATCTCACTAAAATTCAATCATTTATTCGGGGTACCTTCTACGTGTTTTAATCCAATCGATGGCGCATGAAATTCGGGAAGTTAAAACGGAAAGTTGCACTGCTAACCTTGAGCCGCATATACAATTTTGATACAACTTCCATGCGCAGAGCAGTTTTTATTTCTCATTTGAAAAAGTAATAAACAATCATCTCTAACGCGTAAAATACCATTAGCTACGATATCGTTTCGCCATTAAAAAATCTTGTTTATATTTTTTTTGCTTTGTTCATACCGTACTTGCTTCGACAAAACATATCATTATGTTATAAGCATGCTGTTGGAAGCATCCACAGAACATAATATTTGTCTTATGGATGTCCTACAAAACATCTGGTATGACCTAAAAGATGTTAAAAAATGCCACATTTATTGCGCTTTTTCGGTTATATGCGTGAATGAAATTAAGTTATTGACGTTAGAAAAAAAACATAAGCTTGGTCTAAAACATGTATTATTAACATGAATATGACAAGTGGTGTTACTTGGGGTTCCCCGTTTGCCTTCTTCGTTGCTTCCTCCTCCCTCCTCCCTTCCCGGTTTTTTCCTTTGGCCCTTGTTTTCGTCGGTTGGGGGGGGTCTTGGGGGCGGGGGCGCCCCCCCGTTCCCCCCCCCCCCCCCCCCCCCAATATAAATAGGGGCCCCCAACTCCCCCCCCCCAGAAGATCGGGGGGCCCCCATGTTCCCCCAACCAAGGAAGCAAACGGTTCTGTAGACACTCCTTGAGACAGATCTCCCCGTTTACAGTCCTGGTAGTTTCTGCTTCCTTACTTCCTCCGGAACGTCAAACATTTGTTGGGCGGTGAAGAACAGTAGCCCCGGAAGCTGCCGGAAGTCCGCCGTGACGTAAGTCTCATCATCCATGATGAAACAATGAGGCTTCGTCAGCATCTGGGTGTACAGTTTCCGGGCCAGTGAATTCCCCACCAAGTCCCTCCCGGTTCTTGGCTCTCTGAACGAAAGACTTGGACAGATTCAACTTTTTGGTCACTTCCCTGATCGAAGCATTGGGATTCCGCTTAAACGCTTTGAGGACACGCTTGTGATCCTGATCACTAATAGAACATCCATTCTGATCGCATTTCTCCTTCCGTTCGATGCTCAGAGATTCGTAGTAACGTTTAATCACACGACTCATCAACTACTTCTACTCAAATTTTCAAGAGAAAATATCCAATGGATAATTTTCTACGGCGTTTTTTCCGTGATGCAATTTGATGTGGGACAAACAAAATGGAAAATCAATCCAAACTGCTTAAGAACAACAAGGCAACTTTCGTTTCATGACGAGAGTTTCTATTACTATCTGGCATTCTAAATTAAAGAAATCTAACTAGAAAATGAGAAGAATGATTAGTATTTTCCATTTAATTCCAACTACCTTTATTGCTTATCTTGACAGATACGCGTATTTTGGATACAATGTGCAGACTCCTTCAGTGTCGTACTCGACACTGAAGAAGTCTGCAATTCTTCTCATTTTCTAGTTACAGGTATTCCACTAAACAGCTCACACTCTTCAGGAAGAAGTGTAGTCAAAACTGATTCCTGTCATCCCATTTTAAAAGAGTAATCGCTAACTTATAATTCCTTCTCAGCTTTCAGTAGCTCATTATTTGAACATGCCGAGATAGTTTAGCCTATTCTGCGAGTAGAATGAGTCGAAACGAGTCGAATTGAGCGATTCGACTCTACGTGCAAATTAAATGGAGCGTCGATTCACTCAATTCGACAATTGTCAACTCATCAAGTAAAAGCAACTAGTTTCAACTCATTCGACTCGCAGAATAGACCCAAGTGTAGTTGGATTTGCCGTCACTGAAAGGATGCACTTTTATCTGATTTCCGCATAACACACACTTAGATTTTTTTTACAGAAATCTGTAAAATTTCACCGAATTCTCAATAGCTGAACGATCGGTAATCCAATCTAATGGATTTCGGTGGAATTTCATGGTTATCTGTAGAAAATTTTCCGGATTTCGGTAAAATTTAACCGAAATCTGTTAAATCGGATAACCGAACGTTCAGCTCTTGAGAATTCGGTAAACTTTACAGATTTTTGTAAAAAAATCTGAGTGTGCAGGTATATTTCCAATTAACATTCCAAACTTTACAAGTTCACTTTCCCTGCCTAGTGCGTTAAAGTAGCTGAACAAAGCTACAGATACAACCAGAAGCAAACAAAAACTGTTTTAAGCGGCGCTTAATCATCATTTTTTCAACTACTAATGTTTTCTTCAACTACTCAGAATAACAATAGCTCTTAAACGCTTCTCTTACTGCTATATGTGTATTGATACATTTTTAACTAGTAGCGGTAAACAAAGCTGAAAAAGAAAGTATACTAACTTGGTTGACTGTTGCATAGCAAGAAACTCTTTCCAAACAACGTTATTTTATTGATTGATTGTGAGATTCACAATGTTTTAACATGAGTAAAGTGCTGTTTGTAAGCAGCACCGCGTTATACATTGCGGCATTGTAGCAATACTAGAAATATGGATTCTGGAAATCTGTCTCGTCAACCGGCATTGAAACGTCACCGGAAAGAATGGAAAATAATAAACAAACCATCTGGCTGTTACTGTTGCTAATGTGCCTATCGTTCCCATCGTTCCTGAGCTTGCTGAGTTGTTCTGGTTGTTCTTGTGTTGTCATATTCAAGGTGAGTAAATTACGAAGTTCTTATGTATCCAATAAATTATTCCCATGTTTGATTTTTTTTTTTTATGAAAACAGTCTGTTTGAATTTTGCTCTGAAAATGAACTTTTTTCTCGCACGACCTCCCATAAACTGGAAAAGCTAGAACAACTATACCTACTTACCTTGGTCGTATTCACTATAGTGGGGAATTGGAATTAATTGAGAAACTTGTTAAAATGCGCCTTGTTTGCAGTGACTTGTTGACAAATAGTCAACATCGATTGAGACAGTTGAATGTTAACAATTTGTCTACTTGTCAATCTCAATTCATTATTTAATTTGAAACGATTTTTTCTTAAAGGTGTTGACCAGAGTTGCCAGATTGTGTTCAAGTTAGGGATTTTGACAGTTTCCAATATGAGCTTCTCACGTCTGGTTGTGGTGAAAACATTACAAATAGCTATCAAAAAGATTAGAAGTACCACACTGCCACATTCAACTTTTCGGTTATTTGTGGGAAAACTAAATTTTTTACACGACGAGAGACACGATAACGTTCGTGTGTTAAACGTCACTAAGCTTGTAACAGTTTCAGTAACAATATCCGGATGGAGTTAGGAATCGATAAGTGTCGAACAGTAAACCTTCTTCGTGGTAAAGTGACCGGATAGTTATAATTAGTTGGAATATGGTTGAAGGCGAGACCTACAAGTACCTTATGTCGTTTTCGGTTATTGCCAGGGCGGAACTGGGTTCGCCCTAGGTCCGCCCTAACAGCTGTCAAAACGTTCTTTTATTCAGTCGGGTCGGACCTGGATCCGCTCTGGATCCGACCCAACATCGATGAGGTTCGCTCTCAAGTTTTTTCGAGGTCCAACCAGGGTTCACCAACACACACAAACATGAACTGTCAAAATAAAATGTTTATGTTTGTTTATGTTAAGGTTTTGCACTAATACTGTTGCTAATACCATCATACTGACTCGACTCTGGATCCGTTTTCGTTCGGTAATTGCGAGTCAGAGTCAGACCTGACCCAATGAGGTCTATACAGCTGGAGAAGAAGTGGTTAAGTTGTATTAGTGTAATGCAAAATACTGTCATTGTGTTCGTGAGATGATGCATAGCCTGTTTTTTGTAAACATGCGTGACGTTGATCTCCAAAAACATCAATTTACAATAGCAGCAAATCACAAGGTGGAATGTTTATTTTCGTTAATTGGTGTAGTTTTTAAAAGGTTTCGGCTGAAAAATGCCTTCTTGTGCACTAAAAGGATGCGGACAAAAACTAAACTTGCTCTGTTATCATTCGCTTGTTTTTGGAGTTTTACGTCACTACCCGAAATCATGGATTGTTTACTCATTTTTCGTTACTAATACCGACAAACACCATGCTCTTCGCCACCTGTATAGACCTCATTGACCCACCCCAAAACAACAAAACACAAATATCCCCCTCTTAGCACTCCCCACACACCCCAAAAAAAAACAGGAAAAAAAATTTTTCCACCCAACCCCCCTTTTCCCCCCCCCCCCCCCCAAAAAAATAAAAAACAACCCCTATTTTTACAACAAAACCGAGCCCCCCCCCCCGCGACAAAAAAAGAGGAGGGTAGACACAAAAAAAAAAAAAAGAATTTTTTTTTGGCTCAGGAACTATCAGCACGATGATCCCAAGCTCGGTCCCAAGCTCAATGAATCATAACGCCCTAAAAACATAACGCACAACGAATAGCCCCTCAAATATTCTGTCAAAATAACACAGCAAATCAAAACAAAAACAAAGATTTTAGTGCCGAAAAGCGTAAGAATGTATTGCAAGGTGCAAGGTGTACTTCGGACCAAAGAGTTCTAAAGTAGGGAGCCAATTTTAAATCGCGAGGTTCCTTTTAATTGTTGGTAAAGTGGGCTCTTATATTGAGTGAGACCATGTACCCAAGTAACAATGAGAGATTTACTCCTCTTTGGTTCCCTTTTGTCAACTACGGTGACGTAATTATAAAAATTTCCAACGATTGTTAGCGTTCATAATCACAAGGACCTTTTTACAACAGGAAATTCTCTTTATCGATTTTCTCTTTGCAGACTGCTGCAAACTGAGTATATTTTTCGAAGTTTCTCCAAAACATACTTGTTCGGATCAAATAAACGTTTGAACTATTTTTTGCGAATCACCCAAACTTAGAGAGATGTTGCGAAACCGCTTTCCTAGCGGCCAGCTGATCCCAACTCTACTACAGGGGACATTGCTGCAACAGCTACTTTTCGGCTGTTTTTCCTATGATTTACTATTTTCGCTCTCGTCATCTGCCTCCGGATCAGTTTCGGCAATCATTTCCGCTTTCTTCATCGGCTTTGGCTTGCATCCATTGCTCGGGCTTGCTCCCGTCTCGAGCGGATCTCCTCCTCTGGGATACGTTCCCCGAAAATCTATGGCTGACGGCTTTCTGACTATCTTCTCAACTTGCCCGTGCAAACACTGCGTCACCTTCTGCTTCGGCTTTTGCACAGTCCCGGAACAACAATGCTGCCTTGCTCCTTCATACACACCTAGATTTCTTTACAGAAATCTGTAAAAGTTTACCGAATTCTTAACAGCTGAACGTTCGGTAATCCGATTTAACGGATTTCGGTGAAATTTTACAGTTATCTGTAAAAAAATTACCGGATTTCGGTAAAATTTGACCGAAGTGTAAAGTGAATGAACATCGATTCATCAGATTTATCATAGCAAGTAAGCATACAAACTGATGTGATGATCTAGTACAGATTCTGAGTTAAGACTGGCCCACAATTGATACGTTTGCGTTCCGTTGACGTAAATTTGACAGAAAACCTATGGGAAAACGGTCAAATTCACGCAAACGCATCCGCAACGTATTAATTGTGGGCCAGGCATTATATCAACTCTAAATTTTGAGGTAAGGGACTTTTCATAAACCACGTAAAGTAATTTTTGAAAATCTCAAACCCCCCTCCCCCCTCGTAGACTTTTCTCCATACATTTTTTTTGAAATTTTGTATGGAGCGTAGACTTTGGTCAGACCCCCTCCCCCCAGAAAAGTCTACGTGGTTTATGAACAGCCCCTAATAGCTGCCGTCGAGAATGCTTCAGCGTAAGCCCTTAAAAGGATGAAGATGCCATCAAGGTGAGTGAAATTTATATGCAAGTTGCGGTGTCGGACTTACTTTTAGGAACTGAAACATATCGCAATGTATTCAGAAAAAATGAAGAAGTCTTGCAGATCGCTTTAAAGGGCGAACACGAAATTATTGCAACTCCTACCACTGGCTGTAAATTTTTTTCCCACTGGACAGAAATTAACCAAATTTTACGTAGTTCTTCATTGAAGTGTACATCCAGCAAATTGCATAGTTGTGTGGTTTGTTGCAGCCAAGATAAAAATAACTCAACTGGAGACACGTGAAAAAATGTTGTACGCTCACATGGAAAATACCGAGCTGTCCTATCGTGCTTTGGAAAAAATGCTACAAATTTGCATTTCAACCGTCTCAAGAGTTGTAAAAAGGATCATCGACCGGTTGACTTTAATGGTGTGGCACCCTGTGTGCAGCGTGAGCTAAGACACCTGAGTTCTACTCTGTCTGCGTGAGAACTACACTGAAAATAATCCACACGCTCAAATTATTTTTTAACACGACGAATTCATTTGCTGATGTAATATAATAATTCAGGAACATTTACATGGCTTCCAAATGCTTTACTTGTATATCTTAATGTCATTCACATTAATTTTCTGAACATCCCAACGCATCAAATATCTAAAAGAATTTCACTAGACATTCCCGTAAAATTACAGCATATTTGAACTATGTGTAGCATCACATGTGTAGCATTACCGCATCTAGGCAGACCTCCGGATTCTTAAAATCGACACAATCCCATACATTGTCGGGCAACTATGGCGATGTGGCGAGTTTCATGAATATAAACTGGCATATGAAGCACAGGTTTGCACCCAATTGTTCAAAATTAACAAACTATCCGTATTTGATAGCCCTCCACTGATGATACATAATTTTGAAAACAAGATGTACTTCAGAAAAAAATATGATTATACAAACGAAGACAGTGATATGTAAACCGGTTATGTATTCATGAAATAAAATTAGTTATTGTAAATATAAATAACACTATGTATGACAAATCACTGGCACTGTAGTACTAGTGAGCAGCATTGAAGCATTTGAAATGAATATTAAGGAAATAAAGGAAAAAAATACCTACATATTTACCAGCGTTTATTTACATAAAAGTTCAACACAAAAACATTTGAATATCTAGACGTAATAACATTGATGTCAGTGAGTCTCATTCATCGATTTAGCATAACATACACGTTATATTTATATGGTAAGCTTTTCGAAATGTACCAGAAACATACATTATACATTAATGTGTAAAACATATGCATGACAAATGGATCACAAATAGTGAAGAACAACATGTGTAACATGTGAATTTGTGGTTATAAATAATTTCAGTGTAGGTGATCGGAAAAAGAGTACAATAAAGAAAGCACTGTTGGATACCCGAGTAGGGAGGAGAATAAAGCGTTATTGTCTAACGGAATTATTTAATTATTATTGGATCCAACTAACTCCGAAATAACAGAGTATAACAGTGGCGACGAGCGATTGGCGTTTTTGAACCTGGGAGATTGTGTTTGGTAAGATTCTTAACAGTAAATGTTTGCCATTTCCTATGTTCGAAAACGGAAGACATAAAGTGTGAGCAAACCAACTTCTACGCAGCACCGCAGCAGAAAAAAAGAGATAATTGATAGAAAAATGGTAAAGAAAATATCCAATTGGAACTTTTTGTGTTTAACTTGCAGCTTTTTGTCGAATTATATTTACATCGAGCTTATTACTTTTAGGACTATGGATAAATGGGAGATACCGCAGTTTTCGTTCAAAACTCTTCCTCAGAGTGAAATACGGAGCCAATGGGTGAGATGGAAACGCAATTTTGAATACATTGTTGCAGCAAGTGAAGAGAAAAACCAAACCAAGCTTAAATATCTGCTGCTAGCTAAAGGTGGACCGGATGCGCAGGAAATATTTGATACACTGCCAGATGCTGACGTTTTTGAGGATGCCGACTTGAATATTGACCCGTACAAAGTCGCATTGGTTAAGCTTGATGAATACTTTGCTCCTAAACATCATGATTCTATGGAGCGAAATATCTTCTATACTCTCAAACCAGAATCAGGAGAAAACTTGGAAAAGTTCATGCTAAAGGCTCGTGAGCAGGCATACAAATGTAACTTTGGATCAACTCAGCAGGAGAGCCGAGATATTTGCGTCATTGACAAAATTACTCTTCTTGCCCCAGCCGACCTTCGAGAGAAGCTGCTTCAACAAGATAAGCTTACGTTGGATGAGGTGTTCAAAATTGTTTCTTCACACCAATCGGTCAAGTATCAGTCTAGCCAGATGACAGCAGCAGGTCCTTTCGGAACATTGCCAGGAGAGTTGAACCGATTGCATGCCAGTTCGAGCAACCGTAATACTGAGTGCTTCCGATGCGGCCGTAAAGGTCATCTGGGAAACGATCGAAGATGTCCGGCACGTGATAAGGAATGTTTGATCTGCAAACGAATTGGCCATTTCTCTAAAAAGTGTAAGACGGGAAGTTGGAAAGGGACTGCCAGCAGCAATGTTAAGGACAATCCAAAATACCCTCATCGCGTCAGAACAGTTTCTGAGGTGGAAGCAGAAGGACAGCCAAACGAACGTCCTAAACGTGAAGAACCGCAAAGTTTCATATTTGCCATCGGAGATGATGATGAGTTTATCTGGGTTAGAATCGGCGGTGTTATGGTCCAAGTACTCATAGATTCAGGAAGCATCAAAAGTATTATCGACGATCGGACGTGGGACCGTCTTAAGACGCAAGGGATAACTATCCGAAATGCAACGAAAGGACCAGACCATTCATTCCGAGCTTACGGAAAGGATGCAAAGCCTATGGAAGTGATTGAAATGTTCGACTCGACCATCGAAATCGACAGTGATAATCAGCACGTAGAGAGTGACGCAAAGTTTTACGTGATTCGAGATGGTAGTCAACCTCTGCTGGATAAGGGGCCGGCAAAACGGCTCAATGTTTTGAGGCTGGGTTTTCTGAACCCGCAAACCGGCGTTAATGAAATCAGCAGTTGTGTATCGTTTCCATAAATGAAAGGAATTAAATTGGGTATACCTGTCGGTACTTCCATAATTCCTGTTGCTCAGCATGCCAGGAGACCACCAATAGCGCTTCTTGGAAGAAACTGGAGATGCATATCAGAGAAGTTCCGCTCACCTTAAAAAGATACTGCCTTCATCCGAGGTACAAACGTCAAATTTCGGTGAGCACCAAAAGCAACAAGAGGACCCCGTTTCTGCAGCATCTTTAGATTCTTCAGTTGAACCGTTGAGACCGAAGCGTGTGTGTAAGCGTTCTGTGCGCTTGGAGGATTATGTGGTTGAAGGCGATGGTTCAGATCTGTGAAAGAAAGGGAGATGTGGCACCCTGTGTGTAGCGTGAGCTAAGACACCTGAGTTCTACTCTGTCTGCGTGAGAACTAGGTGATCGGAAAAAGAGTACAATAAAGAAAGCACTGTTGGATACCCGAGTAGGGAGGAGAAAAAAGCGTTGTTGTCTAACGGAATTATTTAATTATTATTGGATCCAACTAACTCCGACGCCGGCGTCGGTGGTGTAGTGGTAAAGCGTGACTGCTACTTGGCACCCCAGTGGGTCTGGGTTCAATCCCAGTCGACGTCGGTGGTTTTTCTGAGGCGAAAAAATCTAGTCACTTCTTCCTTCGGAAGGGAAGTAAAGCCGTTGGTCCCGGTTCATATTCATGAGTCGTTAGGTAGGGTCCAGGTGGTGGAGTCGTCTTCCTGGCGTCGGTGATTGTCACCATGTGAGGAAATAGGCCGACGTAAAATAAAGATTAAAAAAAAAAAAAAAAAAAAAACTAACTCCGAAATAACAGAGTATAACAAATGGTATTAAGCAAATTATTTGACGGAAAACGTTTTAACGTTTTAGTTATACATGAAATAAAAAATAAAAAAAATAAATAAACAAACGTTCTGTGAATGTTTCATAACGCACAATATCAGAAGTTGGAAATGATTTAAAGACTGTTCACGTGTCAGTTCTTCCGTTTATAAATCTATTCCAGTGATTGCTTTGATCCACCACTAGCCGTAAGCAAAAAACGGCCAAAACCGTCAAGCAGAGCTTGGTGGCGCAAACAGCAGGCCTATTTTGATCGATTCGCTCAAGATCGACTACCTGCAGAGGGAGGAAGGAAGATTGTTCTAGTCGTCACTGAACCAAAATCTGCATACCTGTATGCAAACTATTGTTCGCATTCAATGGTCGATGAAGAAGGTTGAAACTCCTTTTGCAACGGTTGACCGCACAGAGCTTGTTTTAACTTTGCTGCACTCGGCGTGAATTTTTGCTCGTGTTCTACTGATATGTCGGTAATGAGACCAGTCGTACGCATGCAGCACCGATACGCCCTGATGAAGCGTATGGCTAATTAAGCCATTAGTTTTGCATTTGCTAATTTGGAATTTTCAAACTCAATAAATGCGTTAAGTTCTTGAGTGAATTTGTCACAGTCACCACTTGTAGCTCACAACAAGTTAAGTGACAATAGTCAATCTGCTTGACGGAAAGTGAAGTTGCTCGTCCTTTGTTTGTTATTATTTCCAGCTCATTAGAAACAACGACTATGCGATCGTTCTGGTGAAAACCTAAATCAGCCACTAAAAACTATCGCTTTTATTCTTAAGACCCAAACGCAATGACCCTGTGCACGCTATAAAAAATGACTTTTACTGTGAGCCATGTTTTCAAACGTCCTGTGAGAGTCAGTGAGACAACACCTAAACAAGGCTCACAGTAAAAGTCAAAAAGACAAAAGATTTATAGCAGCGTGCACAGGCTCATGACAGCCGAAGAGGAACGGCAAACCGTGGGCGAAAAAGCCCGATCGAGATGAGCCTGCTTGTCGGATAGAACACTTATTAGATCTAAACCGATTCCAATTGGACAGATCGGCGAAATTGACGACAACTGTCTCTACACTACCGGCATCGTCAAGAGATCTGTATGTGTATAGTATGACTTCAACAATGATTTTCTAAGAAATAAATGCTTCCTGAAATTTTCACATGAAATCAAAAATAAACATATATATGAGCAAAAACATCGTATAGCATGCGCAAAATATGACTTATTAAATTTCAACATCCACTTGCAAAAGTGGAGGTCAAATACGTTCAAATCCCATTTTTCCGATTTGGCATCGTATGCGATTCAATATGTAATAACAAATTCGATTTGAAAAGTCTTTCGATGCAATCCAATTTGGTTTGTGAACAACTCCGTAATTTACTATTTACGATTTTAATTTAAAAATTACATGATGAATATCACAATTATGAGCGATTTTGAAAAAAAAAATAGTAATATACGATACTATCTGCACAGATAAAAAGAAACATTGAATTGTCTGCGTTATCTAATGCACATAAAGGGAATGCTAGATTTGGTAAAAAATAATCAGGTCAGATCACGCCTCAATCTAGTCTATTGTATGAAAGATTGCAAACATTGTTGTATGGCGCATGAAAGATTGCAAACAATTTCGTTGTTTACGCTTCCTTTGCTTTGAAATTAAACGATGAAAATTATACGCACTTGTTAAAATTTATTTATTTTTTTTTGTGTGAACACTGTCATAGGTACGACTTATGATCTCAAACTTTCAATACCATAAACTTTTTCTTCAAACAATCACATTCCCAAAATTTCACTGGATGATCTCAAATGTTTGATACCCACTTGGCATCAACTTTTTCACTCACCATTTTTCACGTAAAAGTTTCACTAGTTCCGCAACACAAGCACTTTCACACTTCTGCAGCTCCTCCGTTCTACACCCTTCCGATCTTTCCGGCCGAACAGCACACTTGCTAATCAGGATGTCTCAAGAACCGTTCTTGAACTACCTTACCGTTCGACAAATCGTAAAACGCTCCGTTACGCGCCACGTCCAAATTCAAACTTGCCTGCTAACGCCGGCACGGCACCACCTTTTATAGGATTTCGTTCAGGGCAGCCGCATTAGTCAGACGGGCGCGCGCGTGCACTGCTTCGGAACTGGTTGTGTTTCCAAGCGCGCCGACTGATGGATTTTATGCCGCCGCGGTTGCCGATCGGAAAGAAGGTAGGTAGGTGGAAGCGTGGAATTTTCACCCGGAACATTGTGCTTGGGGGTTATCTGCTTGGTTCTAAACAAATTACCTTCGGATCGATTGCGGGTGGTGACGGTCAGTGGTGAGGGCAGGAATTTGTTTTGAGCCAACAACGGTTATCGATGTTGGGGGGACTGCAAGTCCGAATTAGATAAACAAGTCAACTTACCTGTTTGATGATGCGGTATGTTGTTTTTGTTTTCGCAAATATCCAAGAGATGATCGCAGTAGGCAACATGGTAACATGATTTGTGCTTTTGCGCTGTTCGGCGAGTTTTTGCAGACCAACCTTTGTGAATGATATGCAATTTCTCATGCGTTGGAGGTTACTGATTATGTAATCAACAAAATCATCGATTCTAACTATTTAAGCATTGCCATCGCATCCGAATTTCATAAACACATATTCAATCACTTTCTAGAAATTACTTCGACCGAGGAAAATTTCCCTTGTATCGAATTCAACTTTATGACGTTGTCAACCGAAATGGCCGAAACAGGTTTACCGGCGTCCAGTTCTTTTTTTTTCGTCGGGGGTTCAGTCGCCATTCGTACGTATTCAAATATTTCAAATGACGCCACCACCTACTGATCGGTGCCGTTCTGATGCTGACCAAACAGAATTCCGTTCGATTGGAGTTCGAATGTATAATGAGCCTTATCAAAAGAGTGTTTTTCTTGCCCTCAAATGTTGTTGTTTGTCTGGATATCGGATGATCGAAGGAAACCCGTTTGACAGCATGGGCTCCAGATGTTTTGCACCGAGTAGTCTGATGTTTGAGAAGAGGCATTTGGAGGACATCTGGATGGCTTGGTAGGCAGAAAAATAGACTGACCGTGGTGGGATTAATTGGCGAGGGAGGCTTGCGATTTGACTAGCAACACAAGCATGGGGCGAGCCTCCAACCAGCAACAAGCTCAATCCGTCATAACGAGTTGTAAACAAGTTGAGTTTATTTCACGAGTATGTTAATGTTTTATAATTTAAATGCGTATCGTAGGCTTGTAGGTTAAGTGTTTATTGAAAAGCAATGGCAAATAAATTGCTGAAATAAACATTCGTCAAACTACTCCTAAAAAACTTCAACGCAATTGAGGTGAAGAACCTCTGAAGGATCACATAGAAAAAGAAATTGAGCAGTTCCAGGCAAAACTGGCCATAAAATGTCAAAATTTGACACGAGCCGCTTGAATTTGGACGACATTTCGCAAACATATTCAGTATAACAGAATACGTCTTTTAACATAATGCCTTGTTCAGACTACAGGCTTGTAACATAATACAAGGGTGTTTTGAAAAGTATCTACATGGAAGATGTCATCAAGATAGCCTTGTATTATGTTACAACGCTGTAGTATGAACAAAGCATAAGGATCTATTGTTTGGACTTAAGAGTAACTTTTGGGAAGGACTTATGTGTTTTTGATACAACAGTTTTAGGAAAACTTTAACTCGGAAATCGTTCGTTTTGGAGAAAAAGTGTCTGAGAAGAAATTGCAGGGAATCAAAATGTCCATGAAAAAATGTACACTGAAAAAATATTTTTGTTTTACATGAAAATATCATAATAAAAATTTAAAATTCAAATTCTCAAAATACGCTATTTTTTATTAAAATTTCGATGGTGAAATTTGGATAAAAAAAGCCATTATTTAAACGGTAAGAACATAGATAGTTTGCTCGAAGCTGATTGCTTCGCCGGTATTGCCGATGTTTTCCGTTCCCAATTCAGCAACGTTTTCTCCGACGAGCTGCTCGACCCGCAGGACATCGCGCTCGCCACCAGTAATGTGCCCCGTCTTGCTGCCTCCGGAATGCATTATGCCATCACCAATTACATGGTTATTGCAGCTGGCAAGGAATTGAAGTCCTCAACGGGATGTGGTCCGGGTGGCATTCCATCGCTTGTACTGAAACAGTGCGTGGATTGTCTTGCGTCTCCGTTAGCAAAGGTATTCAATCTTTCTTTGTCCACTGGTATATTTCCGAACTGTTGGAAACAGTCATATGTTTTCCCAGTGTTTAAGAAAGGTTGCAAGAGAATAGTCTCAAATTACCGGGGCATAGCTGCATTAAGTGCAGTATCCAAGTTGTTTGAGATGATAATTCTTCGGAAGTTAGTGCAGAGCTACGCGCACTATATTTCGCCGGATCAGCATGGATTTATTCCAAAACGTTCGACATCCACTAATTTGACGTGATTCACCTCTTTCTTGGTCAAGCAACTTGAAAACGGTAATCAAGTGGATGCTATTTACACGGATCTCTCCGCTGCGTTCGATAAAATGAACCACCAGATAGCAATAGCCAAGTTTGATAAGTTGGGCATGAGCAACAACTTGCTTATCTGGCTGCGATCCTACCTAACCGATCGTAGTATGTCCGTCAGAATCGGTGATCACGTTTCGTCCCCATTTCCAGCTTTGTCCGGCGTGCCTCAAGGTAGCCACCTTGGGCCGTTTTTGTTCCTGCTTTACATGAACGTTGTCAATCTCATCCTCAAATGCCTAAAACTCTCATACGCCGATGATTTTAAGCTGTTCTACGCGATGAAGCATCCACTAGACGCCGTTTTTCTGCAACAACAGCTGGGGACGTTCGCTGAATGGTGTCGCATCTATCGGATGACATTGAATGTGTCCAAGTGCTCGGTAATTTTATTAGGCCGTAAACGTGAGCTCTACCAATTCGGTTATGCTTTGGCAGGAGTTGAGCTGGAGCGCGTAACGACGATTAAGGACTTGGGGATTTTCATCGATTCCAAAGTGACCTTCAATGACAACGTAGCATACGTCGTGTCTAAGGCATCATCGCAGTTAGGCTTTCGGTTTCGTTTTGCCAAACAATTTAAGGATGTTTACTGCTTGAAATCGCTTCGCCCTATTCTGGAATATTGTTCTGTTGTCTGGTCTCCCTATTACCAGAATGAAATCCAGCGCGTTGAGGCCATCCAGCGGAAATTCATTCGATTTGCCCTACGTCATCTCAGGTGGAGAGACCCGTTCAATCTACCCAGCTATAGCAGTCGGTGCCAGCTCATCAACCTTCAACCACTTGATGGAAGGCGTAACGTGGCAAAAGCCTGTTTCATTGGCGATCTCCTGTAAGGGAACATTGATTGTTCTAGACTGCTTAGCATGTTGAACATCAACATAAGCCGCCGTAATCTACGCGCACATTCATTCCTGAGCCTTCCCGCGGCAAGAACCAACTATGAGCCAATGCGCAGCATGAGTCGTCTTTTTAATAGTTGTTACTTTGTATTTGATTTTAATGTACATAGGGAAACAAATAAGTGTAGTTTTAGACGTATTTTTTGTTAGTTTGATTAATTTTGTAGTTTTTTGATTTTAGTTTTAAGATGCCGGTCATTGGGGTAAATATTTTACCTGTTGACTGTAATAAATAATAATAATAATAATAATAATAATAATAATAATAATAATAAGAACAACATGGAGAAAAAATGTTAAAAAAGTTTTCTTTATAACAATTTTTGGAAGATTTTCATAAAATTAATTTATGTTTATAAAAAGTACTTTCCAATGCCAAAATATGATTTTACATCAAATTTTAAATCGGAATGTTTATGGTAACGATCTCTCTAATGGTAATCGTTTTCGAGATATTTTGAATTAAATTTCATGAGTGGCTAAACACTTATGAAACACGCCCTTTTGATAAGTTATTCGAGATAGTCCATCACCAAAACTATGTTTGTTTAAAAAAAAATGGATATTCCAACATTTTTTTTGAGATTTTCACACGATTGGACTAATAAAGGGCGAACACGAAATTATTGCGACACATTCAACAGGGCATAACTTTTTTACCATTGGGTAAAAATCAACCAAACAAGCTGTCAAACTCGAAGTCGTGTTTTTCGATTCAACGAAAATGGAGGTGAACCAACGCGAGTCGAGAGAACAAATTCTTTCCAAACACCTGGAATTTCCTGACCTGTCGCACCGGCAGTTGGGAAAAATGTTGAACATTCACCATTCAACCGTCTCCAGAGTGTTGAAGCGGTTTCAGGAGCGGTTGACGTTGGACCACGGCAAAGGAGCTGGAAGAAAACCGGGACCGGAGAACAAAAAGACGAAGGGAAAGGTGAAGCGGATGATTAAAGCAAATCCCAACGTCTCAAGCCGTGATTTGGCTAAAAAGATCGGCATGTCGCAGAGCTACGTCCAGAATGCAAAGAAGAGAGCTGGACTACATACATACAAGGTACAGAACTTCCCAAACCGCGATGAGCGGCAACAATCGACGGCTAAAACTCGGGCACGGAAGCTCTACGAGAAGATGCTGACAAAATATGGCTGCTGTGTGATGGACGACGAAACGTATATAAAAGCCGATTTTAAGCAAATTCCGGGGTTGGAGTTTTTCACCGGCAAGAGCAAGTTCTATGTGGACGACAAATTTAAGAAGAAGAAAATGTCGAAGTTCGCCTCCAAATATCTCATTTGGCAGGCCATCTGCTCTTGCGGACTGAGGAGTGAGCCTTTCGTGACAAAGGGCACAGTAAATGGCGAGATCTACAAATCTGAGTGCCTCGAGAAGCGCCTTTTGCCGTTCTCCGCTATTTTGGCCAGATTTGGCATCATGCCACTATTCTAAAAGTGTCCTGGAGTGGTATGAGGCCAATTCTGTCCATTTTGTTCCAAAGGACATGAATCCGCCAAACTGTCCGGAGCTGCGCCCGGTGGAGCAGTACTGGGCAATGATGAAGCGGGAACTTCGGAAGAGCAAGAAGACAGTCAAAGACGAGAAGGACATGTTAAGAAAATGGAAAAAAAAACTGAGAAACTGGTACCGGATGACACTGCAAAGACTTTGATGGAGGGCATCAAGCGAAAATGCGTTCAATTTTACACTCAAGGCTCCATCGATTAACTTTTCTTTTGATTTTTGAAGTAAATATATGTATCAAACTACCCTAAAATTTTGGTTTGAATCTAAACATTATAAGAAAATTGGCATGACATTTTCGGTGTCGCAATAATTTCGTGTTCGCCCGTTAATTTGAAAGTTATAGGAGATTACTTCATCATTATTGTTATTAATCTCACGACGGTTTGGTCGATTCGATAAGTAAACCCAGCTTTTGGTAAACCTAAATAGTTGTTTTGATGTGACTTTTAGTTATATGTACACAATAATGTGAAAAAGGAACTTCCATGCGAAACAAATAATTGACCAGAATCTAGTATTTCAAAAAGGTGCAAAATAAAGTGCCCACCTTATCATTTTTTTGAATTTCTCTCATTTATTTGGTTCAAATTAAAGTAAACACACTGTAGTCATTTTTAATATCTTATTTTTCATATTCTTTTCAAGTTTCACTCATGGAATAGTATTAAAAAAAGAGTTCGACTAAAAGAGCTAAGAAATCGATTTGTATTGAAAAATAAAAACCCGAATTAATCCACCGATGGTGAGACTGAACCCTTCTTACACTTCACCAGGATAACGAACTCAAAAATGGAAAATATGGTACTGGATGCTTATTTTCATCAGTAATTAATGGAAATTCCAGAAATATTCGATATTCCATAAACACTGAAGTTTTTTTTACGCACGTTTTTACGCGGTCCGCGTAAAAAAAACCGTGTTATTTCAAAACATGACGTAAAAACACGTTATTTCAAAAAACGATAGTTCCAGTAACATTGGCCACCGGGAATCTGCTACAAATGGATAGAGGTTGTTAATTCAATGTATGAGCAAAACAGTCCAGAGTAGTTATAGAGAGTTTTCGTCTTCGGCAAAATTTCTCAGTGTGTCATTCGTCGTCTTTTGACATTAGCATATTAGTTCCACATCATGCCGCAGAGATGGCGCTGCAGTCCATCTTTTCTAAATGAGGCGCTAGAGAAATGCCGTCTTAGGCTAACTTTCTCAGTATGTTGTTTGTCGTCTTTTGATATTATCACATCTGTTCCAAATCATGCCGCAGAGATGGTGCTGCAGTCTATCTTTTCCAAATGAGGCGCTAGAAAAATGCAGTCTTAGGGTAACTATGGGTTTTTGTACGTCGTTTTTTGAAATAACGCGGTTGTTTTACGTCGTAAAATAACGCGGCTTTTTTTACGCGGTACCATTACCGTCGTAAAAAAAAATCAGTGTATTCAGTTAATGAAATGAACTATTAGACAATCCTGAACAAAGAGTGCCGTATATGGATACCATCAACTGTCTACTGTAATGTTGAAAGATTTCAAAGGTCATTGAAATATTACACCATGCAATAATTCAGGACTTCCATCACCAGTTGTCATTTTTCACATTCGAAGGATAAGTGTTTATAATTTTCACTCTTGTTTTGTTTGGAGCCTGAAACTAATGCTTTTGTTATTCTGAAATTCATTGGAAATCTATTTCAAAGTTGCAAGGTTGAAAAATTTTCGGAGAAAGTTATTTATTAAAATGTGGACGGTAATCGACCTCTATTTATTGATTTTATCTCGAGGTTTTCTGACCTTCTGGTAAAAGTCTCCGACCTTTTTCCTGAGCTTCTGGTACCCTCACTGGAAAGCTTTTCTCAACTTTAAAAGAATCCTCAAAAACTTCTGTGATATTTTTATGAACTTCTAAAAACTTCTTTCCTTCACTTATCAGAACTTCTGAAAATATGTTAATTTTGAACTTCTGAAAAAATGTTAATTTTAACTTCTATGCTGAAATTAAGGAAATTTTCTTACCGACGAGCCGACATGCCATAGAAGTTCATTGAATCGATCGCCTGAATGAACAATCAAATCTGTCAAACGAGGTGAGATGGAAACCGACGAATTGTATTTTTTATATGAGTTTGTACCTTAGCTCATAGTAAAATGCGAACGGTTGAGGATATGGTGGAGGTCTTTACTGTATTTTGATATGGCATCTTGGGTAATGAATTTTTTTGAAGAATTATTTTTCTGATCCTCTGGAAAGCCTCCTTCAGTACCTTCAAGAATCCCTCCAGAATATTCGTTTCTGAATCTCTAGGGAATTCCCTAAATTTTCAAGGGAGTCCCAATGATTTTCAACAAGCTTACAGAAGTTCTTGGTGGCTTTATCAACATACTAAAGTTTTGTAGCAAAGTTCTCTCAGATCCTTCTCATAAGTCCACAGCATTGTTTGCATGTATACGAGATACAAATTAATATTGTGCTGAACTTGCTACATTTTCGTAGAACTTCTGTAAAATCCCAAGTGGATTTATCGGAAAGTTTATATAACTTTCGACATGCTCATATAAGTTTGCAATGTTTGAAAAACATGCACACAACTTCCGAAAAGATCTCAGTATTTTTTGTAAGATTCTGAAAAAAAATTCTAGAACACCTGATACGTTCATAAATTTGCCTAAAATGGCTTCCATCAATTAAACTATTCAAAATCTGCATAGAAATTACCGATTGTCTTAATAACGTGCGTGAAAATCATAGTTCATGTGTTCGATAACTATGTTATGCATTATTTCAAGTTTATTATGTAATGATGCTGGATTTCCACAGGATCCAGTCTTGCTTAAACTTTATCGGAACACCCGCGAGCGCTTATTCCATTGATGTCTCCTTTATATATAACTCTCGTTTTTAAAATTCAAGTTCTTTTTATTTAAGCTTAAGTTTAAGTTTTTCACTTCCTCTTTTCTAGGTTGTTCATTGTTCTTTGTCTTGCATCGGCTCTCAAGATTTCATTTTGTGCATGTTTTGCATCCACCAGTTTTTTTGATTCAGACCTGTAAAAACAATCATAACAAATCTATTATAACATACTTCTTTGTGAAGTCCCGGATGCTGAACGCTAGAATCAGATTTATTCTGCGCTTCGTGTGTAGTGAGACGACTCGCATGAGGTTCACAAGTTTAATAGTATTCATTCGAAAAATAGACACTTACTTTTTGCCATTCCGACCCAGGGGCCAATTGGTGGTCGCTGGATCACAAAAGCGCGCTGAGCGTCGCGTCGCGTCGGACTTTGTCGTCAGCATTTTGTACTAAAACGCGCTTTCGGCGCGCTTGACGCGTTTGTCGCCACAATCCACCTTCAGCGTTGAAGCGTTTGTTATGATTTTGAAATTTCATTATGTTGCGCAGTATTCGGCGTTTAGTTTGATTTATCATA
Organism: Aedes koreicus; assembly: GCA_024533555.2. NCBI lineage: Eukaryota > Metazoa > Arthropoda > Insecta > Diptera > Culicidae > Aedes > Aedes koreicus. Next base: position 72,316 of record JAHHFK020005302.1, on the reverse strand, counting down.
ATCAAGGTTTTTTTTCCAAGGAAATTAGTGAGAAACTCGCCAGAAATGGAAAGAATTGTACTCCCTGCTGCTGGCATAATAGCTTTGTATTATATAAGCGATTTCGTAATCAAAGGCAGACCTCGGCGTTGGTGGGTTCGCCCTTCTAACCAAAACCGTGCCACTGAAGGATACTTCGAAACCGAATTCGATCGAATGCGACAAAAAGATCCAGGTTACTTTCGCGAATCCATACGTATGAACCCTTCCACTTTCGACCTACTTTTGAGGAAAGTTCGATCTCGGCTTGAGAAGTTCTCATTTCGAAAGCCAATTTCTCCAGAATGTAGATTGTTCCTCACTCTTATGTAAGTGTTTTTGATTTTTCATATAAAAGAAACTCTAATATTTCGTAATATTTTCCAGGTATCTTGCTCATGGCACCCCAGTTGCCATAATGGCCAGAATGTTTAAGATGGGTGAATCAACGATTCGGAACATTACGATGGAAGTATGCATCGTCCTTTGGGATGTCCTTGTCCAAGACTATCTACCAGTCCCACAAGAAAAAGACTTCAAGAGATATGCCGAACAGTTTGAAGAGAAGTGGAAATTTCCTAATTGTTGCGGTGCCATTGACGGAAAGCACGTAGCCATACAATGTCCGCCGAATGCTGGTTCCACTTATTATAACTACAAAGGATTCCATTCAGTTGTTCTCATGGGACTATGTAATGCCAACTATGAGTTTTTGATGGTGGATATTGGTGCTTTCGGTGGCAACAGTGACGGAGGTATTTTCTCCCGTTGCATTTTTGGCCAACTATTGCTGCAAAATCAGGTGGGATTTCCCGAATCTTGTGTACTCCCCAATAGCAATATTATGTTTCCTCATTTTATTGTCGGTGACGCTGCGTTTCCCTTAAAAAGCAACTTGATGAGACCTTTCCCAGGCATAAATCTTGATCCGAAAAAAAGAAAACTTTAACACTCGGCTTAGCGTTGCAAGGAGAACAATCGAAAATGCATTCGGAGTTTTAGTTTCTCGATGGAGGATTTTGAGCAAAACGACGGATTTGCAACCAGAAAACGCGGTGAAGGTTGTTAAAGCTTCGGTAATTCTCCATAATTTTGTGAAAAGATTGAATTCATCAGTTTATTGTCCAGAGAGGTATGTTGACCAGATAGACAGTACGGGTAACATAACCTTCGAAGGAGATTGGCGAACACAATCCGAACCACTACTGAGTGTAAGCGCTAGTGAAGTTCAACGAGGGAATAACTCCAGCAGGAATGCGATCCAGCTTCGAAATATGTTGGCCGATTATTTGATGATAAATTGAATGCCTAATAATAAATATAAAAAGTTTTTAAATATGACATACCTGTTGTCTTTTATGAACTTGCATTTCAGCCAAAATATCCTGTTTCTTCAAATGCCAAATGTTTCTGGTAGATCCACAGTACTGTTCGAGAGTTAACAAAGATTTTGTTAGGGTCATCTTTTCCTTCGTCTATATTCCTACTGGAACTTGGCCTGCTTTTTAACCTAGTGTTTTATTAGCAATCCCACAGTTATTTATTGTATTGTTATTGTTTTCCATCCGAAAATATCCTAGACCGGACCAAGAAACTACGCATTTGCTTTCGAGGCGAACTGGAGACCCCGTTGGATCAGTGGAGTCAAACGTTCCATAAAAAGTAATAACATCAAGTATAACATGTTTTGTGCTGTCTCTGATTTCATATATAAGAATGGTTGTTTTATTATTTTTTTTTCTCAGGAGTTTCGAAACACCTTTCTCCAGGGAGTCAACCGAAAATTTTATCAGAAATTCCTCCGAAAAAATCTTCCGGAAATTTCTCCATGAATTATACCTTACGTTCTTCCTGAGATTGTTCGAGAAATTTCTTCAGGAATTATTCCTCCGTGAACTCCTCCAAGTTCTACTGGGCAGTTCTCCAATTTTGAGGATAATTACAGCAATTCCTCTGATAATGGAAAAATTTCATTCACTTGTGGGAATTTTTTTATCGGTAATTCCTCCAGGAATTCTTTTAGAGATTCTTTTAGGAGTTTGTTCGTATTTTCCCTGGAGTTCCGTATAATATTTCTCCTGAAGTACAACCAGGAAATTCTCCTAGATTTCTTCCGGTTTTTTTTCCTGGAATTCTTCCAGAAATTGTTCCTAGAGTTCCTCCATGTTTTTGCAGGAGTTCCTTCAAAATTTTCTCCTTGCAGTTCTGACAGGAACACTTCCTGTAAGAACTCCAGATATTCCTTAAAAAAACCTATTTCCTTCAGCGAAATTCCGATTAGAATCCTTGCAGAAAGAATTTCTGAAGGAACTTATTAGTTCACTTCAAGATGAATTCCAGGAGTTCCTCTAGGAAGAACCTCCAGAGTTTTATTCAGGAAGAATTCCAGGAAGAATGAAATGGAGGAAAGATAGCCCAATTGTTTTGCTATATAAATACACCATAATCCTCACTTGAGAATTTACGATGCAGAATATTTCAATATAGTTACCGTTTCACAGGCAGGTGCCGTAGCACTATAGCCTACTGGTCATCTGTTGGATATAAAGAAGAAGCCTTTCAAACAGAACTATAAATTATAGATTACCAGAAATATGGCACCCTGGAGTTATTGAGTAAGTCTTGTCTTTATTTCGATCTCACATGGCTGCAATAAACGAATTAACCCCAGCTTTCAATGATAAATTTCTAGAATAAGACACTTTTCGGAATGTTCAGGGTGGTCACTCGGAGTCGATGAATGGTTCTTGCATTGATTTTGATCACAAATTGCTATAACAAACGATTTAGAACAATTCTCAGCTTTTTTATACGAATTTCTAGAACTAGTCATTTTTCGGATGGTTCCGGGACTTCCGGAGGACCACTTGATGTCCACCTGGGGTCAATAAATAGTCCCTACATTGTTTATACTCAGAGACGTGGGTCCTCTCCCTAACACGCATAATGGCTTAAAACCGATTATAGAACAATTACCGAAGATTACGTTAAAGTTACCGTTTCAAAGGCAACCTGCCATTTCCTGCCGTATCCTGAAGAGAAAATATCTTTTAAACAAAACTAAAATCAAGTTTTTATTTATATAAAATCAAAAATACAACATGATTTTGATTCAAAATAACTGAAATTCAATTCGATGAAAAAACATTCAAAAAACTTGGAACTATCTACTGTGATTCAGGATATAAGTATTCTACATTCTCGAGATCCTCTATTACCTTATGAACACGATTCAAAATTTCCATTTCCAGAGAACGAGCCACTTGAAGCGGAAGTGATTCCAATTTGTCACACAAATAACTGGCGAAAGAATCATGTCGGGACCTTTTCACTGGGGTGCACATAGATTCCACCTTATCCAGCATGTTACTGAATCTGGCATCCATTGTTTTTCGCTTTCGAACAGCTGGTGTTTCCGGCTCGGTATCCTGTATTTCGCCAGATATTTCGTATTCTTCGTTCGGATTTGCTTCTGAAAACGAAGTTGATGGTTCAGCTGGATTCTGTAATTGGCTTTGGTAATTTGAAGTCGTGCTGTATCAATTTTAATATTAATTAGGAAGGAAAATTATTGTTTTAATAGTAATGCAACTTACGGTTTTCTCTGACAGTGAGCCTTCAGAAATCGCAACTCGTTGAAGTATTGCCATGATGGATCGTCGGGTGCTGCAGATCCGGAAGACGACGCAACGTTAATCTGGCCCTGCTCGCGGACAAATCTGTCTCTTAAGCTTTTCCAACGATTTTTTGTGGTTTCAACTAATAATAAGGAAATTAATAATATACATTTCGATTAATACTACATTTTATGATAAAGATATGATACCTACCGGATTTTTTTATTTCAGTTGCTATTTCCGCCCAGATCTTCTCTTTTTTTAACAGGTTACGATAATCCTTACTTGATTTTGCCCACAAGCAATCATGCTGCTTAACTTTATTTATTAAATGGCACGTACTTTCATAATCCATTGTTTTATTTACCGTAATCTCGATAATTATTTACACACAAGCCGGGAACCAACGCGTTGATTATGATTTTATTCAAAAAAGAAAGCACCGGACGCGCGTGACGCGGTCAATTTAGAACATTTTTAAAGCATTAGTACAAAGAAGCGAAGCGCGCGACGCGTCTTTGTGATGGCTCATATGGTGAACAACATTTCCAATGTAACGCGTCAACGCGCTGTCAGCGCGACGCGACGCTCAGCGCGCTTTTGTGATCCAGCCTTCAACAAAATTTTACCCCCCCCCACCCCCCCCCCCCACCAAAAACCTTCAACAACAAAAAAAAAAAAAAACAACAACCCCCCCAAAATTTTTTATCCCCTGAAAAGCCCTCCCCCCAACCCACCCTTTTCCCCCCCCCCTCCTCCCCCCCACCACCACCCACATTAATTATGGTCGGAACATGCTATGCTATGCTATATTATGTGGATTAGAATCAAAATTACTTACATGTTTCTTTCAAACTGTGCATGAAAAAATATTTCAATTTGTTATAAGGCCTTAGGGCCGTAACTGGAACATTAGTGCTATAACGGGTACACTTACCTTATTGTCATTTTTTTCGAACAAACTAAGGGGCTTATTATGGTTTTCACTTCACGGGAAAAACAAAAAACCTTATTACGAATGTCACCCAAGTGAAAGAAAAAAAAAATGAGAAATGATGAAAGAATTCATCCGAGGTGACGATTCAAATGAACTTTGTGTTATTATGGTTGCCACGGCACCATCACGCCACCGAAAAAAGTGACGCAAACCGTAGATTTTCTGAGGGCTACTACGATTTTCACTTAACTATCACTTACACCTCACGGAGTTCATTTTTGATCACGGTGATACCAGTAATAGCATAAAAAAAGTGAGGTGATGTGTAAGTGAAGTGAAAGTGATAGTTATGGGTCAAACACAATGAGAACGGTAGAACGGCAAAACGGAAACGGAAAATTTTCCAATGCATGGAATGTAATGTATGCGCCCACAATGACAGCGCAACGGTAAAAACGGTATAGTACTAAAATGCGTTTTTTTCCAAAAATTTGAAAAAAAACGGAACGACAAAGCGGCAAAGCTGAATTGAAACATTGAGCGTATGTAAATACAGAGATGCTACCTCCGTTGATTTGTCAGTAAATATTTTATATCCCGCATAATCACAAACCATTCCTGGACCATTTCCCTTATTGTTGACGACCGTTTCCGTTATTGTTACTTCATTTGCCCTTATATTTGACAACTATAAACTAACAATCTCCTATATAGTTTTAACAATATTTCAGAAGGTAAAAGGCCAAATAACAATATGCTGAATAGGCGGTTAAGTTCAGTTACCATAAAAAATGGCAATTTTCACGAACAATTTTTTTGCTGCAGTCTATGCCAAAAAGTTGGTATATATTCCAGATCGAGTGCAGGCAATAAAAAACCTCTCAATGACAATATGGCATACATTAACAATATGTGTTAATGTAGAGGTTATATGGTGAAAACAAGATTAAACTATTTGATAACAATAACATAACATGTGATTATATATCTTACATTTGAAATGAAGTTTTGACTGTATAGCAAATTGTTTTTCGTTATGCGGAATTGTATTTGTTTTTAATTTAACATGGCATTTTATATTGTATATGTTTTAAATTTCACCTGGCATCCCTGTGTAAAAAAATCCCAGTATTGGAAAGCATCGGAGGTGCTGTTTAATAACACAAAAATCTGTTTGGAAAATGTCGAGTAAATACCGGAAGATGATTATTTCATCTTCCACTTTATTTCTCTGGTGAAAAACACCCTTCACTATACGTGAAAAGCAGCAAGGCCTACCGAAACGTCGTTACCAAAGAACAGATTTGGCTATCTTTGGCAAACAAAGTAAAGCTGACAAGTAAATAAATTATATTATTCTATGGTTTTTTTTTACTAAGTTTTAATCTATTGAAGATGCTAAGCGAAAGTGGAAGTATCTCCATGAGAGATACGTCAAGGAGTTACGAAATATTCAGAAGTCTTCTTCTTCCGGCGCTGGTGCTGGCGGAGTGCATGTTCCAAAATGGAGATTTTTTGAGCTTTCTTTTTTGATCACTTTTTGGGCTTTATCTGTTTTCTGTAGTAGTGCTGGGAACATTGCTATAGATAAAAAAGAATCGGATTTATCTGTCAAAGGAAGTCAATCGTGTAAACAAACGTTCTGAGTGAAGAAGAAATTGGTCCGATTAAATTATCATCCCAGTATGAAGGCCACAGGGGAGATTTTAGTTTCCGGTTTTATCGAGTTGAATCACGCGGAGCAGAAAAAGGAAGACAGTGCCGGATTTCGAGGTTCCCCTACCGGAGGTGTTGCAGGGTTTTATTCTGATTTTGGAGTGGGTGTAGAGAGGCGAAGTGGGTTATACTTTGATGAATAATTATGCTTATTTTTTACTTTTAGACAATGAACGAAATGAGCTTTCGCAAGAAGGTAATGCTGTTCGAGGGTTGACGCAAGCGAGAGCTTTACATTTGGTTGGCTAACGATGAAAAGGAACCGTCAGTTAAGTTCCTGGTTGAAGAAATCATAATAGGGGTGCTGAAGTGAACTGGAAGTTGTCTTCGTGTATCTCAACCCAGTTGTCAAGTTTACCAAGCAACCACATTTGGTAGTAATTAAAGAGCTCCTGATTCAGCTTTTTGGTGTCCCAAATCACCATACAAAAGAAAAAACAACCATTCATTTACACGATCGGTTCCATCCAGCCAAATATCGACAGCTGATTTGGAAAGCCAAAGATAAATATCTGCACAAGCAGAAGCAGAAACTGAATTTAATGCATCGAAAAAGACCCACGATTTTGTCAAATCTACCTCGTAGTTGTTTTTCTTTTTGTTAATCTTGAATCGCTTTATAAACGAGTCTAGCAAACTCCTTTCGCCCTTCATTGACATGCCTGAATTACGGCGATGTTTCTTTCCGTTGGTCGAATCTTTCTCGGAGAAGCGGAGATGGTCATACGATCACACATCGTTGGTTCAGAGCTTGACATATCCAAGACAAGCAAGCTCCCACTGCAGTTGCCCCCACTCCTCCACGGCTTGCACAATTCGCAGTAAATTGCAGACTTCTTCCATTGTATCAACTGAAAAATACACTAACTCTAGACAAAATAGTCAAAAGGTCGAAAGTAACATTTGTAAACAATGACTTCTAGCGTATTTTTCTGGGACCTGCTTGCTCCCACAAACAAAATAGCACCAGAAATAGATACAGGGAGTTATTACCTTCCCGTCGGTAGTGGATATAGATGTTAGCAACCCGGCATTTCCAGGAAATTTATGTTTTAAGTCATTGTTTACAATTGTTACTTTCGACCTTTTGACGATTTTGTCTAGAACTGATCAACAGTAGCAAACAAAAACAAACGCATGTGAGGCGATCACATTGTGGGTTACAGAACGGCAAAACGCAACGGCAGAACGGCAACGGTAATTTTAGTACATTGCGAATTGGTCGTTGTTACCGTTTTGCCGTTCTACCGTTCTCATTGTGTTTGACCCATTAAGGTGACAACCGTAATAAGCCCCTAAGACAACTACTGCCGGAAACATATGCTTAAATATGAATCTGTTGGAGCAACATGTGAACTACCACGTGCCTCCTTTGTTTGACGCTCTCATATGTATGCTAAACACGTGCGAACTTTACATCCATAACATTCCACAAAGAGACTGGAACACTGTACAAGTGACGAACCGCTTCAAGACCTCCCCGTCCTGCCTCCTTCTCGCATTTTCGGATAGTACAAAAACTACAAGCCTCAGTCTAAAATAGTATAAAGTTAGCATTTATTTGACCTATCGAAAATTCCTAGACTAAATTGTTTCAATATAAAAAATATACCAACAATTTGTTCGAACAACATTTATCCGTGGGGGAAAAAGTAAGGCAAAATAATTAATTACACTAACCACTTTTAGTCCTCATTGTCGATCATTGAAGTAGATATAATTTGTATTTGGTTCACTTACTATCCCTACGATCTGCTCCAAGGATACAACTCTCATTCGATCGTTTTGATTATCTTTGTTATTTACTTAATAGATACTCAGTTACGTAATTTTTAGATTTAAAATACTTTTATACAAATAAATCAGTACATAATAGCATTAAGGAGCGAATAAAATTCGATGGTTGTGATTGAAAATGAAGAAATAGATAAATTTTTAATTACGTGCTTCAATTGTTTGACAATTATCACACCGATACCTTCGGGATATAGTTTTGTTGATCAGGTTCCAACGTTGTTTCGATCTTTGATGGTTTTTTTGACATCAGTTTTTTACTCACTTGCTAAGTATTTTGTTCTCGACAGGTGGGTGCAAATACATTGGATTTGATGGGTGATGTTTCAGGAATAATCTCCACTACATATGCCATGATATTGATATAGTATTGTCTTGCGGTAATTCTACGATTGATAATAATTTACTGATTGCTTTGTATCGTTTGTAGAGAGATGATAAATTAGTTCAATGATTTGGGATTTAGTCTTCCACTGGTGATTGATAGTTTTTCTTTCGGAATGCTGCCAGCCTCATCCGTTCCATTTGCAGGGCCTGTTCTAGTTCGAGAACCTTGACCTGGATTTCCATCTCCTTGGTCTTGGCCTGATGAACTGTCAGCGATCCTAGGTCCATGTCTTGCGAATCCTCTAACCGTTGGCTGCAATCTTTGGCAGTTGCTACGACGATGCCGGTAGCTTGAGTGACATTCTTCGAGGCAGAACCCAACGCTGCTAGGTTCTGGCTTCCCCGTGGGGCCTTTACGCGGCTGGCCACTACCAGTTGTGCGGTACAAGCTGCAATTTCTTGCGCCGCCACGATTAGATCCAACTGGTGGCGAGCCCCTCCTGATACGGTTTTGTTGGCAGCCGTCCTAAAATTGGTGGTAAATTTTCGGCATTACTGGAACATTCATCGTAATAATAAAGGGAATTACTTACACCAAAAAGTTAGCACCCTGGGCGACACTCTTGGCGGCAGAAATCAAGCCCTCGGTCCACTGGTGGTTCCGTTTGTAGAACTCCTTCGCCGAGGCGGAACCCTTTCCGAGGGCAACGATTTCCGACTGCAGAAGACGCGATTTCTGAACCAGAATGCGGATCGCATGCATCAGTGTGGTACAGGCGTCCAGGATTTTTTCGTTTACCTCCAGCTTGATGCCAGAATCGGATGCGCGGGATTTCGACAGCATTTCCTATGGCACGATAATGAAAGGTTCGGGTCTGGTTATCGAGAATAAATGTGGGGGGGAGTGTGTTTGGTGGATTTTTTAAAGGGCAGCCCGATCTACAGGGTGATGGATCAACGTATTTGTCTTGATATGCAGTACGAATTGTTTTGCAAAGTGAAAAACATGTGTGCGAATTAGATATTTTGATAAGTGCTATTTCTTTGAATATATCAATACGTTGGTGAAATCTCAGTCAACAATCAATATTTATGGATCTGTCTACAAGACTGTCTAGTTTGTATGAAAGATTACAAACGGTTTTGTTGTTTCCGCTTGCTTTGGCTTACAAGTGAACGAGGGGTACTTTTACGCGTCTGTTAAAATTCATTATTTTTTCTGTGTAGTCCATTAGCAGAATTCATGCAGTGAGCAGCAGTGTCTGTTTTTATCTCTTTCTATTATACGCAATGAAAGGCATTTCGAGTCAGTGTAGATGAAATTTATTTGTTTTGAAAATCTCAGATGTCGAAATCAAGGGCGATGAACAAATCAACTCATTATGCTTCTATGACTACTCGTTTCTTGATACTCATTAGAGTTTGAGTTTCCAGGGCAGCTTTGTTAAAATCGCAAGTGATCATCAAACATCAAAAAGTCATTTTAAATTCAATCAACGTGCTTATTTCGAATAGTGTCAATTGCAGCGGTTTACTGCCTTCTATTATCATAATTACAACTTGTAGTAATTGTAACCTTTCGATCTGAGCCTTAAAACCTTTCGATCTGAGCCTCATATCCTGGGTAGCGTGCGTTGCGCTGCGCATACTGCTCAGCTAGCTGTCTGGAATGTAACAAAGTCGTATGACAAACGCAAAGGAAAAATTCAAAAGCTCGTTGGGAAGATGCGGCAACGTGAATACTATAAATTTGCGAAGCTTAACGATGCTTATCTCCCACCTATCAGCAACCAAACCCGATGAAACAGCATATTCGTCATGTTGAAATCCCTATTAACTCAGAAGTCGTTTTTCAACATGATTAAGGTATCATATCCAGAAATTGGTAAGTTGTTTTTCTACTTCCTTTAAATCATTAAAAAGAGACCGAAATTCGTAGTACTTATATGAAACACTATTTATCTAAACCTAATTAAAATACACAATCCATGCTTTACTTTATGTTGCAGACTTTACCTCGCACTGGAAGTTTATCGAAAAGTTCTACGAAGCCTCCGAAGCGCTTTATGTTCCTAATTTGCAGTTGCAAAGACATCATGTTGCTTTGAGTGAGTTTTATGCATGCTGGTTGATATGCCAGGCTAAGCTGACGAGATTAGCAAATAACCCTCTGGCCCAGAAACTGTTCAAAGCATTCAAATCGCGCTTGCAAAAACTCACCGAAAGCATGCAGTTTAAAGCATGCATCTTCCTTGATCCCCGGTTCAACTTCCTGGCATCTAAAAGAATTACTTAGCCATTGTTTACGTTTGGCAGTTAGGCCCTAATGAAAAATCTTTGTCGAATTGTAGTATTTTAAATGGTAGCATGAGAGTTCTTGCTTGCTCTTGCTCAGTGAAGCTTTAATCAAATGCGATTTGATATTGTTGCCTACAGAGAAAAAAAAAATTTTAACAAGCGCGTAAAATGTCCCCTCATTCAATTCCAAGCCAAAGGAGGCGTAAACAACGAAGTTGTTTGCAATCTTTCATGCGCCATACAACAATGTTTACAATCTTTCATACAAAAGGCTAGATTCAGGCATTATCTGGCGTAAATTTACATGAAATATCCCGTTATTTTCTGCCAAATCTAGCATTCCCTTTATGTGCATTAAATAACGCAGAAAATTCACTGTTTCTTTTTATCTGTGTATAACGGTTGCTGCCATATGTTTCACATACTCTCAATTAAGTACATCTAAACCAGAGTTGAAAATTGTTGAATTTCTATTTTGAAAATCACTTCGAAATACATTTCAGTGCAAACATGTTCACTTGTATTCATTTCCTTGTTTTCTGATGTACGTCACTGTGAGTTGGCGTATCCTCGAAATTCTTATTTGTGATTTGTTCTGTTGTTATTATTTTCATTCAGTATTCATTCAGTGTTCATCCAAAATTGTCAGTATTAGCTATCTCTTTTACCCATTCTCTAAACAGAATAATCAGCTCATCTTGCAACCAGTGAATACGAATTTAAAAAAACTCACAGTCATTAAGGCACCTGGCGTGGGCAGAGAGAAGCGGGTCTACGACACTTAACATTTTTGGCGAAATGTGAAGTGGAAGTGGATAGGCTTATGTCGGTGACTCTCCCCACGGTATGTGCAAATGTTATATGCTATTGATTTTTTTCACCAGTTTCGAAAATGCTTCCCTATTTCTTTGAATTCGTGTTAGACTAACTATTAATCCTATATTAATCATCCTTGCTCTGCTCCATCATCACCTTACAATGGCCTCGACAAGTGAACAAAACAACAAGAAACGTAAATGAATGCTCGTCGATATACAACCACGTTTTTCTTGAGGGATGGAGCATCATCTTTCTGCAACATCGATCCCGAAGGCAACGGGTAGCTGCAACTACGTTTAAGTTAGGTTCGACGTGAGAAATTGCACCCGTCAGTGACGGCTTCGACACGACGAGCTGGCAAACGCAAATGGCCTATTGAAAGACTTCGATCCAACGGCAAAGATGCCAAGAACCATTAGAGTGCGGCTTTGGAATCGTTTTAAAATTCATTGCCCAAATATTCAGTGAAATGAATGAACTTTTAATTTTCTGTGATATGGCGAGATGAACTTGAATTATTTTCTCGTACATTGTCATTGAATCGAAAAACGAATGAATGAAGAACGATTGCGTGGAATGGCGAGTGCAGAATAAGATAAAGCTAAAATCATTACCGAAATAGTTGTTCATTAGGTTGAAGTTGTCGACAGATGGACAATGAATTTTCTTATTGATTCAGTTCGTGTTGCGCAGTAAAGTAAATTTGATTTTTTTCAACTCTAAGATTCTAAATACTTAGAGGGCCGGCGAAAAATCCCACTAGGAATGTGTCTGCCTTTCCGCTTCCTCTATCATGAGCGGAGCTTTACATGTAGCCAAATTTAATTCCAACTTAAGGGCTTACGCTGAAGCATTCTCGACGGCAGCCATTACCATTACCTCAAAGTTTAGAATTGATATAACTCATAATCTGTGCTAGATATTGAATATTTCATCACATCAGTTTGTATGCTTACTTGCTGGGAGCAATCTGATGGAGTTCGATTCAATGTTCATTCACTAACAATCGAGATTTATCAATTTGAAATAGCGAAGTCAGTTTGCGAGAGAGAGATATACATGGAGCAACAATACACCTTAATGATTTTTATTTTCCTCTTGCTTAGCCTTCAAAGCTGCTTGTTTTGCTCGAACTATTTTATTTTTAGTCCACATAATAGTTGTTCCGAATTGTCTTTGGGGCTTATTACGGTTGTCACTTTCACTATCACTTCCACTTTACTTACACATAATCTCACTTGTTTTATGCTATTACTGCTATTATTGATCACAAAAGGAACTCCGTGAGGTGTAAGTGATAGTGAAGTGAAAATCGTAGTAGCCCTCAGAAAATCTACGGTTTGCGTCACTTTTTTCGGTGGCGTGATGGTGCCGTGGCAACCATAATAACACCAAGTTCATTCGAATCGTCACCTCGGATGAACTCTTCCATATTTTTTCACTTGGATGACATTCGTAATAAGATTTTTTGTTTTCACTCCGTTTTCACCGTGAAGTGAATACCGTAATAAGCCCCCCAGTGGTAATTTGCCTCGCTTGCAAATTCCTCTCCAAACCATCACTGACGCAGCAGTTTGGAACCGTGGAATATTCCTATCACTCCGTGGAACAGTTCTCGAAGAGAGCCCACAATCTGTCGTTCTGGACATTGTAGGATTGTTGCAAGACGAATAACTTTTCGTCGGAAAAGATAAATTCGACATGGAGTTTTCATAAGGGCCAATGTCGCAAACGTAAACAATGGCTTCTTCCGCAAATTTCTCGAGAATGCTAAGTCAATCATAGTGAATTACCACGATGATTGCAAAGAAGAGGAGCTCCCCTTTACAATAGAAGTGGAAGTTTACTTGAGCGAGATTGCATTTTCAATAAATTTGTGGAAGAAGCCATTGTTTACGTTTGCGACATTGGCCCTTATGAAAACTCCATGTCGAATTCTTCCCCACCGTGCCGCGATAACAGCAGACTTGCTCTTTCGAGTCGTTTCTGCTTGGAAGGTTCCGAAACTCCGTGAACCTTACGTTTCTTGAAAGCTTGGAATCCGAGGTCATTTTGCAGTATATTGTGCATTGACGATCTCGAAACATTCAGATCTGCGGCCATTTTGAGTACAGAGCGCTGTGATTTTCGTCTAATCCGATCCCTGACCACTTTAACAACTCGTGCAGTCCGCACAGTACGAGTATGACCGGATCTCTTCCGGTCATCCAACGAGCAGGTGTAACGGTACCTTCGGATGGTTCGGTACACAAAATCCCGCTTTACTCCGAGGTTTTTCAATTTTCTGAAAATAGCGCCCGGACGCTCACATTTCAAACACTTTTTTATCACCACAGCACGAAACTCCTTCATCGCTGGTAAAAGATAAACATCGAATGAAAACAATCGGACATAACCTAAAAGCATTTGTATAAACATAGTGCAAAACTACACCAACACATACGAGAAGCATGTTGAGTAGTTGCACGACACCAATGCAAGGAAAGGTGTATGAGAATATATTGGACACGGTGTATGTTTCAATCCAATACGTGGTTTATTTGTGATTCAGTCATTTGAGGATTGATGTTTCTAGAAGGGCTGTTGATATCGGTACGTTTTATACTCATGTTGTTGGAGGCAACTAAATACCTTGTGATCAAAAAGTTCCGGTAATTAAAAAAAACCCCTTTATTTTTTAAAAAATATATTAAAAAAAAACAAACTATTAAATACAAAAAGAAAAAAAAAATAAATTATTTTTTTTTTACACCCTTTTTTTTAAAAAAAAAAAAAAACCCCCGCGAATTTTAACAAAAAAAAAAAAATAGCAACAACGCGTTAGTGAAAATTTTGTTTCCAAAACGATTTTCCCCCACCGAAACCCCCAAAAATTTACAAAAAACCCTTGGGGAGGACCTATTCCACAAAATCGTACATTTGTTTGGCACAAAGACTTTAAAGAAGGCCGTGAAAGCGTGAGTGACATGCCGCGTTCTGGACGACCATCGACCTCAACTACCGATGAAAACATCGCTTCCGTGAAGAATTTAGTTATGGAAAACCGTTCAATTAGCATTCGGGAGATAGCTGCACTCCTTGATATCTCATTTGGATCGACCGAACACATTTTGACGGAAATTCTGGGCATGAAACGCATTGAAGCACGACTTGTTCCAAAAGAGCTGAATTTTTTGCAAAAACAGCATCGAGTTGAGGTCGCTAAACAGATGATTGCGAACGCAGATAGCGATCCCACATTCATGGAACGCATCATAACTGGTGATGAAACGTGGGTATATGAATTTGATATGCTCACAAGTCAACAATCGTCCGAATGGCGCGCCGAAGATGAGCCGAAACCTAAAAAATCACGACAAAGTCGCTCCAAAATTAAAGTTTTACTGACCGTTTTCTTTGATTTTCGCGGTGTCGTCCATTCTGAATTCCTTCCAGAAGGTCGAACGGTTAACAAAGAGTATTATTTACAAGTTATGAGACGTTTGCGTGAGGCAATTCGAAAGAAGAGGCCAGAATTGTGGCGCAATAATTCGTGGATTTTACACCACGATAACGCTCCATCACACACCGCGCTCACTATTTGTGAATTTTTGGCCAAGAACTCCACCAATACCATCAAACAAGCACCATATTCACCAGACCTTGCCCCGTGCGACTTCTTTCTCCTCCCAAAACTGAAAATTCCGCTCAGAGGTAGGCGTTTTGAATCGATTGATGCGATAAAAAAGAATTCGCTGGAAGAACTGAAAGCCATACATTCATCGGCCTATAAAAAATGTATGGATGATTGGATAAAGCGCTGGCATATGTGTGTTGCCTCTAATGGCGAGTACTTTGAAGGCGATAATAAAGATATCAATTAAAAATTGAAATAAATGCGTTTTTTTTTCAAATTACCGGAACTTTTTGATCACAACGTAGATGAATTTTAGGCCATGGCCGTCCGTAAGCTGATATACACTGAGCCATAATCAATTCCTCCGATTTCCGCTAGTAATTTAGTGAGAGTCACAATTTGGGCGACAATTCGATTATTGAAGTAGTCGCTTACTCGTTGCGGTAGTTCGTAGAACATGCATTTTCGTCACTTCGTAGATGCAGCCTAGTTAAGCTGCTTATGAAGGAACAATACCCATTGAAAGCTCAATAAGTTTTGACTTTTCTACATTTGTTTCTAACTTACATGAAACATTTACACAAATATAAAAACTCGGTTAAACATATTCTGGAAAAAAGAGAATAGCGTTCAATCTGTTGTCAAAGATTTTAAAACAATGAATATCGAATAAGAGTTGAACATCTCTGCTCACATGCAGTGTTCGATAGATAACGAAATATGGATATTATTTGCCAACCCAGTTAAACAAGACCAACTTCAAATCAAAACAGGAAATCAAGAAACATAGAAAAATTTACAAATTTACAGAATGGCGACATATCTCTAGTCATACGTCTTTAGAGAAAGAGAGCTTCAACCCAGAATTTCCAACTTCCCTTCCGTGTGGGATCAACACGGCTACTAGAAAGAGGGGGCTCACCACTGCAGATCTGGGCAGAACGAGGCTACAACGGAACTGGACGACGCAGGTTTCCACGTCGGCGAGCGTCCGTCTCATTACACCGACATTGAGAAATGTCGTTACCGAGGGAGTGTAGTGCTTTACCTCAATTTGCGCTGCCGCTTCCTCGATCGCCTTGTCCATGCTGGTCAGTTCGTTTTCGACCAGATCGCCAAGGTTCTCCGTTCCGTCGGTTTGCTTGCTCAGGTCACCGATCATGTCGGTCACGCCTTGAAGTTTTCCCCTCAGATCGGCAATCTTCTCGCTTACGGTGGCCGATTCGGTTGTCTTCTGCAGCGAGTGGAAAAGGCCTGTTATCAAGGCACTCAGTTCCTTGATCTCCTCGGCTATGCCTGTTGGCAGAAAAAACAGCTTAGAACATTCCTACTCATTTGAGGTTATGATAACAGAGTATTTTTTTTTCGAACGATAACAATACTTACACAGTGTAAAGATAACAAAAAATAGTGCATGCATTATGGATAAAATTCTCAAAAATTAAGCTCATTCACTAAACAATATCGATCAAAATTATACTCACGTTCACCACACTCAATATTGGCCGATCGGTTGCAGATGGACATTCCCTGCACGTGGGCCGATGCCAGCAGATGCGCTCCGATGATCACCTTCCGGGCCAGGGATTCCACGTTGGTCGAATTGTCCTTCAGGTAGTTCTCGTGCACGATCGACAGCTTCGAGAGGACTTCCTGCAACTCTTCGGCGATCATCAGGAAATAGGTTGGCGTTCCACCAGCCCCCGGCATCTCGTTTTCGCTAATCGCCCTGAGGGTAAGTTTCTCCGAAGATTTGATACAGGCTTCCAGCAGAGTGCGGAGTGCCGTTTCGCCGGAGATCTTCGTATCCACCAGTGAGTTTTCCAGGTTCTTGATCGTAGCCAATGCATCTTGGTACTTTTCATCCATTTCCTCCTGTTGGTGAAGTAAATCTTGCAGGTCAGACTCGATTGCTCCCTTTTCGGCCAGCAGTCGGTCCATATTTGCATCGAGGGACTTGAGAAGAATTAGGATAAGAATAAAATTTAAAGTCAATCGTTTGATTTGGGAAGAAATCGGTCGTATCAACATAGAGATGATCGGGTGATCTCTCACTTTTACCTTTAGCAATACCGAATGGGAACACAGTGATGTTTGGAGGTTATTGACATACACATAGCGATACACAGAAAAAAATAATCTTGGACAGAAGCTGGGTTATTTACGCATGAATCTCGAATGCAAATGTGATGAAGGGTTAACAACAGAGCGCATCCGAGATGGCAATTCTTAATTGCCATCACGGAAGCCATAACAAAAAATCGCTCATCCAAAACCACCTTACCTGATACTTCTCCTCCAGCTCCTGATACTTGACCCGCAGTTCCTCCAATTCGTGATCCTTCTGCTCTATCACATTTTTCAAATCCTTCTCCAACGACTCGAAGTCTGAACTCCGTTGGCTGGATTCGGTCTGCAGTGTGATCAACTGAGCGAATGTGTCCTCCTTGACGGCGAAGAGATCATCCTTCTCGGCACTCAGGGTCGAAACTTTAGCCGTCATTTCACTCTGCAGTGAGTCCATCCTGAGCAGATCTTCCTCGTGAATTCGGTTGAACTCCTGCTCCTGAGCGGCCTTGGCTGTTTCAAGGTCGGTGTGTCGTTGTTGCAACGATTCGTATTCCCGTTGTAGATTGTCCAATTTGTCCACCAATTCTGTTGTGGAAGTTTAAGTTATCATATTAGAATCACGATTATAGTTATGACCAACGATCTGACAACACCATCAGTTGCAAAACTCACTCAATTTGATAGTGTTAAAGTGTGCAGACATGCAAACAAGAGCGTGAACTTTAAGTAACCTAAGTCTAGAGAATCTCAAACAAAGAATGAAGCCTACCTTGTGCCTGATGAGCCTTCTGGCTGACGCTCTGCTGTAGAGTTGCCTCCTCCTTGGTGTACTCTTCCGTTTTGATCTGCAACATTTCCAGTTTTCCCAGCACATCCTCGTACTGCTGGTTCAATTCATCCCGCTCTTGTTGAATCTCACCCAGCGAACTCTCCAGAGCACCTTTCTCCGCCTGAAGCGTTTCCTTTTCACAGTGGAATGTTTTCAGTTCCTCCTCGACTCGTTCCTTACTGATGCAGAGTTCAGCAATCTCCGCCTGCCGGTTGGCTTCCATCTCTTCGTACTTACTCTGAAGGGTTTCGTACTTCTCGGTAAGGGCTGTCAGTTCTTCCACGACCGCTTCCTGTTCCCGTCGGGCCTCGGAAGAACTCTGCTGCAGTTGCTCCTCGACGATGGACTGCTTTTGATGGATTTCGCCCAGTTGGACTTGCAGCTCCTCTCTAGCCTTGGTGGCATCCGATGCGGCCTTGGAAGAAGCGGCCAACTGCTTGCTCACTTCACCGTGCTGTTGGAGGAAGAAGGGGGAGGTTTTAGAGGTATTGATATGAAGAAATTTTTATTTTGTCTAGCGAGACCTCGTTAAAAGTTACGTTCAATTTTTCGCCTTCAATGGTTTCTACAGAATAACGGCAAAATTTAGAAAACAGGTAATTTAGGCAGCTCAAACGGCGGAAATTTCTAAGACTGCAGAAAATATCTGTCACCCGTAAATTTAGTGTTGAAAGGAGATCCATTTTGTAAAATTTTGACCGGACTACTAAGCATGGCACATTGTGTTGTTGGATGATACGCTGTAATGAGCAGGCGATGAACTTGTCAAAACAGAGCAGTGCTTTCCTCAGAATACGTAGTTGCAACATGATACAACGGTTTTATAAAATGTTACTTGTCAATCAGTCACCAATATCTGAGCAAAGCATTACAATGTTGTTACATTATACAAGGCTATCTTCATGTCATATTGCTTGGCTATAATTATTATAACTCTAGCAGACGTTGTCTTGCCTATGATTAATTTACTTACTTCAACAAATAATTGGAAAAGAAAACAGGTAGGGGAAAGGGATCTAATGTGGGTCCATGGATCTAGAATTTGCAAATATCGATAAAAATCGCCGTCCTTGTATTTTCATCAAATTGGTGTGTCATATAGAAAATCATAATTGTAATAATAATGATAATCAGTGGTTTAAAAAGTCATTTTGGCTCAGCTGGAAGAATTTTGGCGAAAAACTTGTATCAGAAGTATGAATATGCTGTATGATGAAATTGTATAGCTATACTGCCGGTAGAAGCATAACTGTCCCATATGGCATTTGGATATTTTTGATTTTTTTATGCCAACCACAACACTTTGATGTGTACTTTCAAAATATAATTCAAACAGGTGTTGTCAATTCTAGAAAAATCGTAAATACGGTGAGTGATTTTTTACCACCTGAAATATGGACGCATAACTGTCCCACTAGGAGCAATTTTTGTTCTAGTGGGACAAATATGCGTCCAATTTTCAAGTGGGACAAATCGACTAAGCAGTTTTCCGAAATTGATTATTTGTAAGATGGGACAGTAATGCGTCCATCGGCAGTATTTTTTTTTTTTATTACATTAAAAATTAATTCATCATATTCTCTTCCTCTACAATTTATTTTATATAAATTATAAACACAATAATATTACCTTTTCAATGACCCCACCACAAGCGCGCGCGCCCCCAAACCCCAACCACCCCCCCCCCCCCCCCCACCCCCCGCCCCCCCCCCCCCCCCCCCCCCCCCCCTCCCCCCCTTTCCTTTTTCCCCCCCCCCCCCCCCAAAATTTCAACTGTTTTCCCACCGTGGCACTCAAAAACCACTTGCTCTGGTGTTTCTTCGACGTCTGTGCATTCTTGACAGAGAGGAGACACCACGTGTCCGGATCTGTACAGATACTTTCTGCAGCAGCCGTGACCTGACATAAACGTCAAGTGAAAGTCAACCTCGCCATGTTTTCCGTTAACCCTGGACGATAGAACCGGTATCAGCCTGTGTGTGTCCCTACCGTTCTCTGCCGTGTTCCACATTCGCCAAATGTTAAGCATAGTACCTGGAGTATAAGACTAGCTGAAAAGCTTAAAATAAAACAGTAACTTGTTAATGTTTCGTCACTCTAGAAAGAGAGTGATGCACTAGATGATCCAGAGGACCAAACAGTGGCCAGTCGAAATCACAAATGGGTTACTACAGTCAATTCGTTCTCACGTTACATGTAAAGTTATTTGGAAATAAAAAGCCAACTTTATCCACGTATCGTGAGATCTGACCATTATACACTTCCCTGGGAGTACTAGGAATACGAACCCGGATATGATAATTGTGGTCCTGAAAACTAGATATCATCATCATTGCACTTATTTTTGAGATATCATGTTATTTGATGGGTCGAATGATGAAGTTTGATCCAAATCCGAATCTGACCACTTTCCAGGAGTGGTCGGAACATCAATCCGGATGTAATCTTTGTGGTTCTGGACTTTTTGTAAGTCACCATTGGACTTATTTTTGAATTCTCATGTAATTTGAGATGATGCATGATGGGTTTTGTTCTAAGTCAGAAATTGGCCACTTCTCCGGGGGTATCTCCGGAACCAGTGGACCGATTCCAATAAAGTTCAAAACATATGGGATAACAATACCTTTAATTTGGCAGTTGTTTCATTCAAATCGGTCCAGTAGTTGCTTGGGAAACTGAGGTAGAAATTTCGTTACATTCATACACTACACACACACATACATGTGTTCAGATCATTGAGCTGAGTTCGTTATGGCCGCCACAATCGTGATCAGTTTCTGGTAGGCAGCGAACGATTTGACGTTTGTCTTGTTTCATTCGATCGTCTACTTACTAGTCGACACAAGCCAAATGTCAAATCCTTTGATCCTTCGTGAGTGTGAGATTGATTGTGGTGGCCATTGCAGCTCTTAAAAGCCTGGATAAAACAGTTACGCCATTATTTTAAATAGATACCAAAGTTCCAAAGTTGCCCACTAAATACAATCTGGTGGGTTTTCTCAGTTGCTTTAATTTTATACGGCGCTTTGAAATTTTCTTGATGATTGATAAAGCTTTGTGTTACATTTTATGTGTAGTATATAGATCCTCCCCCCAGACACGATTCAACGTTAGATCGGACTTGTATTCGCGTTGTCGCACTTATAGAATCACACCGCGCAATCAAAGTGGGCTAAAAAGCGCAACAACTAGGCTTGTTGCAAACTCGGCAGTCAAAATACCATTACCGCATCGCAAGTGCGACTTAATATATGAGCGACAATAGAAAGTGTTGTTTTTAAAGCAGCATAGGCCCTTTTAAAAGTTGTGTTAACGTTTGTATTTTTGGGTGTAGTAGTGGAGAGCGTTAACTTGTTCATATTTTTTCTTGATTAAAATCAGTACGATTAACATATGTACACAGATGGGATTAATGTTTTTCGTGATATTATTAAAATAGATACATAGCAGTGGCAACTTTTTCGTATTAAATTGGAAGAAAATTATCAGAAACGAATGTTTTGTGTGTTTCTAAATGACTGGACTGGTTGGTAAATGACTGGACAATGCGTACCATTGGTACTTCGCGTACCTGCAGGTATAAAATAGATCTTACTGCGATCCTTAGCCTCTTGTCCAGTAACTCCTATCCCTACCTCCCCGTGGTGCCGACTGGGGTATGAGTAACCATAGGAAAGATTGGGTAACCAACCCCGGTGGGACCTTGGTCATATGCTGACAGGGAAGGGGGGTAACGATAAGTAGTAACCATTCATCAGTACCACGAGCTGACACAGTGGGCGAAGAAAGAGATAGCAACACACCATCGGGTGTGGGATCGAAGACAACAAGTAAGAGAGTCAGTCGAGATCGTAGCGTGAGTCGGAGCGGACTACTACTTTACAATGGCGACGAGGATGAAAATTGGTAAGTGGAAAAAAAAATTTCTGGATCGTAAAACCGAAATACTTAGGAAATGAAAAAAGTTTAATTGGATTATGATTGAATTCTTCATAAAAGTGAATAAATTTATAAGTTTTTTTCGTACAAAACTAAATTTTTTACTGAAATTCAGTGACGCTGGCAAAAAAATGTGATGCGGGTGGCAGAACACCTTCCTTCTGGAACAAAATGGAGGAATATCAAGATTGATAATAATGCGGAAAAAAAAAAAGTCGATGCGTGGGCCGTAAAACTTTTGTTTTGTTTTTTTTTTGTTTCGTGAACAGAAAAATGGTGGGATTCGTGATATGAAAAGGAAAGTCGAATCACCACGTTGGAGGAGAAAATGAAGCTATCGTGCCGAGTTTATTTAATTTTTTCGTTGATTCATTTCATGTGCTTCCATATGCCAGGTAGCGTTCTGGGTAAAAAAAAAAAAAAAAAGCAAGGTGAACGCATTAGGCCGAAGGAACAGTAGTCTACGTACAGGGAGCAACTCCTGTTTTTTTTTCTTGTGTGTGAAATGTTTCCTACGTGGAATGAAAAGGTCTCAATTTCTTCGTGAAAATTTGCTACGTGCATGAAGACTTGCTACGTGCTGGGGATTTCTGCGTGAAGGTTTGCTTCGTGCAATAAGGTGTTTTCTAATTTTGTTTGTGAGAAGTTGCTCAAACATGAACTCGCTTGCTACGTGCTGGTTTATTTTTCTTCGTGGAGGATTGCTTCGTGCTGCAAAATTGCCTACCAAAAAAAAAAAAAAAGATCTTTGTGATTCTTTCTGCATAAAATAGTGGGGTTGCTTGTAAATCATAGTATGATTCGCGTATGTGGGATAAATTTACTGCATGCGAAATGTTACCTTCGTGGAATGCCAGTAGATATGAAAACTATTTGTGCTTACCTGAGGGGAGTCATATTTCTCAATGATTTTTCAATTTGTTGCATATAACTATAGAGAGGGTTTACGGATCCCTGAGAGATGTGAAGATTTGTTTTAAGAGTGTTGGTCAACCCGTTTTGTAATGAGGCATATGTATCGTGTTTTCTTCCAATTTCAATAGATGCGGCTGTAATGCCACCATTCAAAGCGGGAACGGACCCTCGAAATGACTGGCTCAGGTGGAAACGCGCTTTTGAACGATACACAAAGGCAAATAAAGTGGAAAACGACAACGATAAATATGACTTATTGTTAGTCCTTGGTGGCTTAGATTTACAAACGTATTTCGATAAAATCGCAAAATGGAGAGTACTTGCCGAGACAACAGACGGTAGTGAATCGACAGTAGAGCTTCAGTACGAATCAGCGATTATGTCCTTGGATTCATATTTTGCACCACAGACCAATAAACGATTTGAACGACATTTGCTGCGCGCTATGAAACAAGAAGAAAACGAAGGGTTCGAAGAATACATTTTCAGACTTCAAGATCAGGCAAACAGATGTATGTTTGCAAATACTGATGATGTCATCGTGGATCAAGTGATTGAAGGTTGTCGATCATCTGAGCTGAGGAAGAAATTACTCACAGATGATTTGACACTCAATGAGACAATTAGATTGGGAAAAACCATAGAAGAGGTTCAAAAACAAACAAAACTGTACGACAAACCTTCCTCGTCGTACACAGATGGAATTGTACAGCGGGTGAATGGGAAGTATACTCCAAGGGTAAATAAAAGTGAATCCTCTAGACGGTGCTACAATTGTAATCAGACGGGTCATATTGCAAAAAATGTGGATAAATGCGCAGCGAAAAATGCTATTTGTCATGGATGTAAATCGAAAGGACATTTTGTTGTATGTTGCCGAAAACGGAAGCGAGATGTCTCAATAGCGTCGGATCAAAGCGGGCCGATTCCAAAGAGAATTCATGCTATAACTGAGAGACCAACAGACAGAGCTGTATTCTTCGTGGCAACTGATCAAAAACAAAATGATGTGTTGGTTTTGGATGTTGGCGGCGTAATGATCAATCTGTTGGTGGATTCTGGCTCACCTGCAAACATTATCAATAACTATACATTCGAACATCTTAAACATCAGCGAGCTAACATGATCAACGAAAGGGTTCCTGGCAATGAAGTTTGCCTCCAGTCATTTGCATCGGATAAGAAAATCGATTTCAATTTAGCATTTGAGACAGAAGTCAGGATACCGGGAGAAGATTCCGGAGTATGGACCCATTTCTTAGTAGCTCCAAAAGGACAAACAAATCTACTAAGCAAAGGCACAGCTTTTGCCTTAGGGGTACTGAAAATCGGATATGCAGTTAACAACCTCTCGCCGGAACTACCCAATAAGGAACAAATAAGTTTTCCAAAAGTTCCAAACGTACGTTTGAAAATCCAAGTCGATGACTCGATCCAGCCGGTCGTCCAACTGGCACGAAGACTCCCTGTTATGATGGAAGCTGACGTAGAAGAAACTATCTTGGAGTTACTGGAGAAGCACATCATCGAGAGAGCTGAAGGACCTTCAACCTGGGTCTCTCCGTTAGTTCCAGTGCGAAAAGCAGATGGCAGGATTCGTCTATGCGTTGATATGAGGGCAGCAAACAAAGCGGTCATAAGAGAAAACTACCCGATGCCAAACATTGACAATGCGATGTTGTCAATAAGAAAGGTAAGATAATTTCGTTGATCTGTTTTCAAAAAAAAAAAAAAAAAAAGGACACATAATAATGAATAAATTAACCATTTGTTTGAAAGGTTGCCAAAGTGTCGAAAATCGACTTGGAGTCTGCTTATTACCATTTCGAACTGGAACCCGAAAGCCGTAACATCACTACTTTTGTAGCAAGGAGTGGTGTTTATAGGTTCTGCCGACTAATGTTTGGAATTAAATCAGCCCCAGAGCTATTCCAAAGAGAAATGGAACATTTGCTCAGAGGAATAAAAGGTTTAGTGATATACATGGATGATATTATGATCTATGGTGCCACCGACGAAGAACACGATGAATCACTGAAAGAAGTTTTGAAAAGGCTCATGTCTTTGAATATGAAAATTAACGAAATGAAATCAATGCTATCTGTTAGAGAAGTTTCATTTCTGGGATATCTTGTTGGTACTGATGGTATTCGTCCTACCAACGAAAAAGTTCAAGCAATTTTGAATCTTAAACCTCCATCAAATGTCTCGGAGTTGCGGTCACTATTGGGACTCATCAACTTTCTGGGGAAGTTTCTACCAAACTTGGCAACAATTACGTACAACATGAGAACGCTTCTGAATAAGGATAGCACTTTCAAGTGGGAGGCTAACCATTCAGCTGAATTAGAACATTTGAAAAGAATGCTTTCGAAAGTAGAATCTTTGGGATTCTTCGACCCTTTAGACGAAACACTATTGATTACCGACGCGAGTCCTTATGGTTTAGGAGCTATTTTGATGCAGGTTGGTAATTACTAAAGTTGTTAAAACGATGCAATTTAGAATTAAAACACATTTTCATTTAAACATTTCTCTATGCTAGGTCAAAAATGGAGAATCACGTACTATTTGTTGCATTTCAAAAAGTTTGGCCGATCATGAACAAAAGTATTTTCAAACGGAGAAAGAGTGTTATGCTATAGTCTGGGCTATAGAAAAGTTGTTTGTATATTTATATGGTTTGCATTTCACTTTAATAACGGACTGTAAACCATTAGAATACTTGTTCAACCGCATACAGTCAAAACCATCTGCCAGGATGGAGCGGTGGATCCTTAGACTCCAAAGTTTCGATTTCACCGTGCGGTACGAACCAGGTGATCGCAACATAGCGGATGCTTTGTCAAGACTATCACAGACGAAGTCACAAAATGATGGGGAGACAGACATGATCGCTTGGATAACAGAAGAAGTAAAACCTTCTGCGTTGACCATGGACGAAATTGAGAGGGAGACTTTGGCCGATGATGAATTGCAAACTGTTAAAGATGCAATATTTTCTGGAATTTGGGATGAAGTGCAAAATGAGTACAAAACTGCGACTATCAAAGATGATTTAACGACATGCGGAGAATTAGTTTTACGAGGTGACAGAATTGTTATACCGAAAAGGTTGAGAGAGAAAGTGGTATTATTGGCACATGCGGGACATCAAGGATGTACATCAATGAAAGCCCAGTTGAGAGCAAAAATATGGTTTCCTGCCATGGATAAATTTATCGACACGTTTGTACGTAGCTGCAAACCATGCAAGATGACGTCATTACCAGACAAACCAAACCCAATTCATCGACGGATTCCAACGGAACCGTGGCA
This sequence comes from Aedes koreicus, assembly GCA_024533555.2. NCBI lineage: Eukaryota > Metazoa > Arthropoda > Insecta > Diptera > Culicidae > Aedes > Aedes koreicus. The sequence continues at coordinate 46,103 of JAHHFK020005302.1, read as the reverse complement.
GGACTTAGCCATTGATTTCAAGGAAGGTTTACCTGACGAGATGTCATTATTGGTAGTCGTCTGTTATACTACGAGGTTCATACAAGTTGAACCTATGAAGCCAGCTACCACTCAACAGGTAATCAAGGCACTCCTTAGAATGTTCAGCGCATTTGGTATTCCCAGATCGATAACTTCTGACAATGGACCTCAATTCAGATCTACAGAATTTCGAAACTTTTGTATCAGTTACGGAATTCATCTGAATCTGACCACACCATACTGGCCAGAACAGAATGGGGCAGTGGAACGACAAATGCGTACTCTTGGAAGACGTATAAAGATCAGCTCGATACAGAAAACCGATTGGAAAACGGATCTGTATGAGTATCTCACATTATACCATTCCACGCCACAAGAAGCTACGGGAATATCACCGGGTCAAATGATGTTCAATCGTGAACTCCGAAATACGATTCCCTCAATCCACAGTCCACCTAACCTAACATTGGAGACTGCTAGAGACAGGGATATGGCTAAGAAAGAGTATCACGCGGATCGAGCCAACCAGCGGCGCCAGGCTAAAGAACATGATTTGGGTAGAGGAGATACTGTACTAATGAAAAACTTAAAGAAGGGAACATCTGAACCGAATTTTAGAGAAGAAGAGTTTAAAGTAGTTAACGTGGACAACGGGGCAGTATTTATAAAATCAAATGATTCGGGTAAGGTTTATGTGAGGAACAGTACACACTTGAAGAAACTGGATAACCATCAGAGCATTCCTGAAGTAAACACTAACTCTGAGACAAGAACATCAGGAGAACATGTAGCCGACGCAGATACCGAATCAACATCGGAAGCAGCTAATACTAGTGTTAAAACGCGTCAGAAACGGAATCGTAAGCGACCTGATAGATATGACGATTATGTATAATTAAATGTAGAAGCAAACAAGCATAGTTGAATAAAGACACAAACCATTGATAAAATTGTGTGAGATAATATTCATCTTTAAAAAAAGGGAGAGATGTAACGATAAGTAGTAACCATTCATCAGTACCACGAGCTGACACAGTGGGCGAAGAAAGAGATAGCAACACACCATCGGGTGTGGGATCGAAGACAACAAGTAAGAGAGTCAGTCGAGATCGTAGCGTGAGTCGGAGCGGACTACTACTTTACAGCGCCACAGGCCCACCATCAACTACACCCCACCGGACCCCCAAAAAAACGCCCCCATCCCAGACCCCCACAAAGTCCGCAACCCACCCGGCAACACCCGAAGGCACCCCCCGACCAAGCCACCCGGACTCGCCCCGTTACCGACCTTCCCCCGAAACCCCCCAACCACTTGAGATCACCTGACCAACGAACAGAGAATCAAATCGACCATGTTCTAATCGACGGGAAATTCTTCTCCGATATCATCAACGTTCCCACTTACCGCAGCGCGAATATAGACTCGGACCACTACCTAGTTGCAGTATGTATGCGCTCAAAACTCTCGACGGTGTACAACACGCGTCGATTTCGGACGCCACGACCAAACATTGAGCTACTACGGGATACCGAAGTTGCCCTACCAATGGAAGAGCAGCTTGGCGCAGCTACTCTTAAGGTTGGCTGGAGAAATATTCGAACCGCCATTGGTAGCACTGCATTAGTGACACTAGGTACTTCTGCACCGAATCGAAAAAATGACTGATTTGATGGCGAATGCAAGCAGTTAGGAGAGGAGAAGAATGCAGCACGGGCGAGAATGCTGCAACACCGTACGAGAGCGAATGTGGATCGGTATAGATAGACAAAATTCTATTCTTCGAAGGAAAAAGCGCCAGAGGGAAGATCGAGACCGCGAAGAAATGGAAGCACTGTACCGTGCTAACGACGCACGCAAATTCTACGAGAAGTTAAACAGCTCGCGCAAAGGCTACGTACCACAAGCTGATATTTGCAGAGACCTGGATGGCAACCTTCTCACAGGAGAGTGTGAGGTGATTGAAAGGTGGAAGCAGTGGCTTCTGACGAGCACCTGAACGGTAATGTTACAGCGAACGAAAGTGGCACGGTAATAAATCTAGGAACACGCACTGAAGATGACAGGACCCCGACCCCAACCCTTCAGGAAGTTGAGGAGGAGAATTGGTCTGTGGAAAAACAACAAAGCCGCTGGTGTTGACCAACTCCCAAGCGAGCTATTAAAATACGGTGGTGAAGCACTGGAAGCCAGAGCGCTGCACTGGGTAATTACCAAGATTTGGGAGAAGGAATGTTTACCGGAGGATTGGATGGAAGGAATAGTGTGTCCCATCTATAAAAAGGGCGACAAGCTGGATTGCTGCAATTACCTCGTGCGATCACGGAATATTGGCACGATAAGAGCCGAAAAGTAATGCGCCTCAGAAATTATGCCAATTAACAACAACATAAATCGAATTAAAACAAATATATTCGATCAATTAATCATGAATTTCCTGAAAAGTGCTTAGAATTGGATGAGATTATCTAAAAAAAATGCCGAAATTAGTCTCCGATCTACAGTTTATTTGTATACCATTGAAAATGTGATACATTTATTTTTCCACATTTCAATTATTTCTTATATTTTAATATGGCGATTGGAAAAAAATCCCAGTTTTGACATAAAGCCAATTTATCTTCGCAATGACTATTATAAGACTATTTGGTCTTATGGTGACTTCCTTCAATGCCAATTTGCCGTTTAATGCATTTACTGGAGGCAAAATGGCAAAATGCTTTTTCAACTGACCATAATAAGATAAAATCAATGAGTCCTAAAACGGCACTTCAATACAGCATTTTACGAGTTCATAAAGTCAAAATAAAACCTTTGATAGGAGTAAATGGAATTTGAGAAACAAGGTTTTAAGATTGTTGTAAACAAGCCGTGTAGGTTCTCATAAACCTGACTAAACTATGAAACCTATTGGCACCTCTTGGTGCCTTAATAAAACCAAATTGATTTCAAGTGGCTTTCATAAAACTTTAATGAAACTTAATAAAGCAGGATGGTGTTAGCAATGTTACGTGGGCATTAAGGCGGGGTGTTTAAATTGTTAAAATTATATTCCAGCTGACAAATAGCCTACGCTAACGCTGTCAATTCATCTAATACGTGCAATTTGCCTCATTTCATGCTTAATTTCAATTATCGATTGTTTGTTTTACTATATCCATTGTATCATCAAAAAGTGACGACACGTGGGTTTTTAAGGCGGTGAGGGTGGTTGCGGTGGAGCTACTTTTAACAGCTGAACATAGCTCGTTTTTTATACCGTCGAGCTGTGCCTCAATACGGTCAAGAACTTCATGGTTTTTGGGTCGCACGATGATTCACGTCAGTCTGAAGCTTAATTTGATCGGAAAGAAGCGCTTGCTGCTGAATCAGCTCCTTTAAATTCAGTTCGACGCTGAGACGCGATTGAGAATTTCCCTCATTTTGAAAGTAGGTATGTGCGTGCAGATTTATGCCTCTATTTTGATTTTTCAGTTTTTTCCCTCTTTAGTTGCTCAAAATGACGAGAGGAGCATCGCATTAAAATGCTATTTTTTTGTTATACTTTCGATCATCGACAGTGAGGCTCAAGATTTGAGTCAGGAAAAGTAATTAAAAACTGAATTTACATTTGCAAAAGGACCATACATTTAAGGCGTAAGAAGTGAAGAATGGTTCTTTAGCGTTTATTTACATCATTTACTTGAGTTGCAAATTATTTCCAGAAAAGACATCTAACAATTTTCCAATATATTCATGATTAAAAGGGTTCAGATAGCACAGTCAGAGTTGGCAAGTTCGATTCTCGGGTCGCACAGTGGTCGGAAAAGCCTTTTTTCACGGCGAAATTAATAACTTCTAAAGGTTACGTTTCCGAGTCATGATGTCTTCAACAAAGTTGTATTTAAAAAACATTTCCATCTTGTGGTGATCTTTTCGTAGTTCCAAAGTTTACCGTTAGGGCGGCGCTGTTACTAAATTTTTAACAAAGCACAATAGAACGGTGATGTCAAACACAAGTTTGTAGAACATACAATTTCAAGCAACTTTGCTCAAGACAGCATTTTTCTAGCTCTTTATTTGACCATGATAGAACTAATTTTCTGCTTTAACTCAGGGTGTCTCTAAAAAAATGAGTTTTTTTATTCTAACTTTTTTGTTTCTCATTTCAAGAAAAGGTAATGTCCAAACAAAATATAGAAAACATTACAGCGCGCATTTTTGCTGAGCAAAGTTTTTAAATACAACTTATCATTCAAAAGTTAGGGGTAATTTTAACTAAAAATATGCGTTTTTTCTTTTCGACCTTGTTTAGGGGAGAATTGGTCAGAAAACCATCAAATTATTGTTTTAATGCATATTAAGGAACATAATGCTATATAAATGAGCCCAGGTACTCTTGGGGCACACGAGCGGGGACTGCTTAGAACCGGACATGTTTTTCGTTAAAATCACCCCCAACTTTTGAAAAATAAAATATACGCAAACACTTAGTTCAGCAAAAACATGCATCATAATTTGCTCAACAATTGTTTTGAAGATTATTTTTTACTAACATTTCAAACTAAAAAGTTAGAATGAAAAAACTGATTTTTAAGGGACACCCTAATCTAAACCAGCAAAATAGCTCCGAACTAAAGCAGTGTGCAAGCGCCGAACGCTCCAGTCCTGAATGAGCAGCTTGTAGCGTGTTTAAGTAAAAGTTTGGAACTACGAAAAGATCACCACAAGATGGACATGTTTTTTAAATACAACTTTGTAGAAGACACCATGACTCGGAAACGTAACCTTTAGAAGTTATTAATTTCGCCGTGAAAAAAGGCTTTTCCGACCACTGGGCCACAATGAAAAATTAGCAGGAATAAATTATTTTCACTATGAAGATGCAACTTTAGAACAAAACTGTCTTGCACAAAGTTGCAGTTTATAATTAGGGCTTTAGTTTGACGTCAGTTTCAGTTAGGGTGGTCCTTGAATATATTGAAATAAAAATTCTATCTTTCACATTTCTTGACATAAAGCAATACAGTGCTCTACAAAGTTGTTTCTTATTGAATTTAAAGCAACTTTGCCGCAAAAATCATAGTCGTAGGTCTTTTGTGTCAAAAGTTATGATCATTTTTACGCTTAAGAGTAGGGTGGCCCTGAAAAAATTAGTATTTTTCGCTTAACTTTTTCATTTCAAGTTTTATGAAAACGGTGTCCTGAGCAAATTTTTAGAACTTGCTTGAATACACACTTTGATGAAAAAAGAACGTAATTTCATAAATTCCTTCAAAAGATATCGCAATTTTAGTCTAAAAATTACGATTTTTTCAAATCAAATTATTTTTTAAAGGGGGAAAAACGGGGATACAAATACGATTGCATATGAATGGTAAAGATAAGAGGTTTCTTTTGTATATAAAAACTCAGGTGAATTTAGGAGAATTTTGGGTTAAATGGTACTATGAATGTATGTCCTTTTTAAAATAAAATTCTTTCTCCTTTTTTCTTAAATGTACGAATAAATCACCATATATATAAATAAAAAACTAATATATGCATTATTTTCAATTTAAATCGATTAATTTGCATATTTTGCTTATTTTTGTTTTGATAAAATTTGTAGTTAAAGTGGTTTTCCAACATATAGAGATGTTAAAGTTGTCTTTCGTGATATATCAGTAATATATCATGTTTGTCAATAAAAGATATTCGATGCTTTTGTTTGCAACGTTTGTTTTTTAAATATCAAGTTTGATTAATCATTTAGAAGTACTTACATTAGACTTTTGATTCGTGCATGTGCTTTTTCCGGCAAATTGATTTCTCTTGTTTTGCCAATTTTTTTTTGTAATCATTGAAATGAATGGATCAGATGTGATCAGCAGTCGCTTAAATACATCCTCTAAATTGGCTTCACGACTGAACTGTCTTGCATGATGCTCCCGAAAATTTCGTATACATTTGTTTCTAGTCTCTTGCGCTTCCTCGCTTGGCATACCGACTGGCAAAATGGCATGTTCAATCACATCACCACCATGAACCAACAGTTTATGCACTGTTGGTGTCATGGCGTACCAGCTGTATAGCTTATTGTAAAGCTCACGCGTTTCTTTCGCATACGTTTGGAAAGCTTCTACGCTAATATCAGCCCGACTGTTGTTGGTACTTAAAATTATATGAAAGTGCTCTAATAATTCTTCATCCAAGCCTGTAATATTGGAAACTGTTTTCCAATTTGCAAAAAAAAATCCTGGCCGTATTCCCATCGTTTGAGTTACCACCAGATGGTAATGGTTCACTTATACGGAGTCTAATTTGCCTTCGGAACTCAGTTTTGTTTTTCACTTCACGCTCTTTAACTGCAACGTTTGCTTTACTGACTCTCCAGCAAGGTTTTTCCATTGCCAATCGGTTTGCTATTTTTAAAAACATGTCCCTGCTTCTAATGTAGGCGTGCAGCGGAGAAAGTCCGTATTTCAACTTATCGGGATCAATTGGCTTATTTTCATCGCTGTGCGCGTTAAGCTTAATTCCTAGGTTTGTGTAAAATGATATAAAAATAAAGAAATGCTAATAAAAATTAAAGACCAACCTGATTTTCCGCAAATGTAACACGCTTGAGAATTAGTCATTGTAACGTCGTTGACAACTTTAGTATCGATCATACAAAAAATCATATCAACTTTAACGAACACTTTGTTGTCTCCTGATTTGCATTCCGTAGGTTTCAAAGCATTAATTTGCTGTTCTACTTTTTCAACTTCACTTCTGGTCAAATCAGCCTCTTCTTTCTGAAAAAAATCAGTTTAATTGGTTGACAGAGGGAAATTGATGAAGGTAGATTGTTATTCTAAATGATTTCCTTGACCCCCGAATTTGTTTTGTGGATGGTCAATCAAAGAGGGACCATCGACAATGCGAAGATATGGGAGTCACTGTATTCTCCAATGGCACCTTCCTCAGTATCATCCTTATGAACAAATGGTTGCTTTTAACGAGCATGATTCGAACTTCCATCGCATCCCCATTTCACCATCAAGTGAATATCATCATTTGACGAATAATAAATCTTTGAGTTTAGGCCCAAGCTTTCCCACAGCCGCTGAATAGTGTGATCAACCAAGTTCTGTATTGAAACCTGAGCAACAGACTGTTGGATATGGATGCCTGTAAACAATCAATTATGTATTACTTCACTATTATCCAAATGAAAGGAATATTATCATTGGGATAAAAATTCGATTTGGCATCTCTCACATGATTATACGCTGGATACATTTTAATGCCTTTATGTAATGACATCATGCGAATGTTTGTTGCCTTGGAAAATCCGTTCTGGCATAGAAAAGCAAGTGCTTCATCTGGTGTGAACAAACTATCTCCAGGATCAGGATCGTTAGACGTTGTATCCATATTCTTTATGGCAGTTGGATCTGATGCAATATTCTCAACTAATTTCCCTGCCTTTCGAAAACCTCCAGAATAAAGGCTAGAACCAGCAGCCAAGCCCAGTTCTTGAGCAGAATATTCCTGTGTCAGATTGCGTATTTTAACTTTCTTTGCTTTTCTTCCGGAATCCAAAAACGATTTCGAAGGACGTCCTACCCTGTTTTTAGGAGTCAACGATGACTTGATTTTGAATGAGGACAGAGATAACCATAATTTATTTTTCGAGAGAAATCGCTCTTTCATATAGTTACTGCTGCTCCAACGCTTTTTAAATTCGAACCGTAGCTTGTATATCTGTGTTAACATTGAATCTTTGCTTATTTGACCAACCGTATACTTGCAAATTATGTAGTGAAAGATCTCCGAGCTACTTTTCCCAGAAAAGAAAAGCTGAACTAAATCACCATTTGTCGCATCTAAAACAGATTCTCGTTAAACAAAAAACAAACAAAGCTTGGATTTAAAAAACCTCTTTCCATTTTTGCGAATTGCGGTGGTAGAACTTCAAAACTATTACACAAAAAAATCAAGCCGTGGCGAAATTCATTAATAAAGATTTAAATTCAATACAATAAAACACTAGGAAATGACTGGTCATCCGCAGACAATCCGGTAACAATTTGACAGCTCTAGAGTAAAGTCAATGTACCTCGATAGTCGTGGCTCACTAGTCTCTGAAACCTTCAGCACAATGAAAAACCACCGAGGCAAAGACAAAATATCGCTTTACTAAGGGTGCACTGAGAAAAATGATTGGGAAACGCAAATATATTCTAGTTTTATTTAACAGGAACTTCACGTTGAATTGGGCACAAACATCAAATTAGTTTGATTTGACTACCTACGGTGGTTAAAAGAAACTTAAATTTTGAGTTATTGTTACGGGAATTAAGCAGTTAAGTTCAACTGACATCCGTTTGAATTTACCATTATGTTGGTTCCAAGCACACGCAAACACAAACGCATACACGTTGATGCGCTTTATACCTGATGTTTTTGAGAACATTATTCCAATTTCGAAGATTTTTCTAACCCTTAAACGTGCATGGCGTTTTTTTTTGTTTAATGTTGCTAAGTGGTTCAGTAGTACAATTTATAATTTTGGTACATTTTCGCATATATGTTTATTATAAAATTTAATGCATTGCAAATATTAGTTTTTTTTATATATGGTGATTTATTCGTCGTTGCCATCAACATTTAAGAAAAAAACGAGAATTTTATTTTAAAAAGGACATACATTCATAGTACCATTTAACCCAAAATTCTCGTAAATTCACCTGAGTTTTTATATACAAAAGAGACCTCTTATCTTTACCATTCATATGCAATCGTATTTGTATCCCCGTTTTTCCCCCTTTAAAAAATAATTTGATTTGAAAAAATCGTAATTTTTAGACTAAAATTGCGATATCTTTTGAAGGAATTTATGAAATTACGTTCTATTTTCATCAAAGTGTGTATTCAAGCAAGTTCGAAAAATTTGCTGAAGACACCGTTTTCATAAAACTTGAAATGAAAAAGTTAAGCGAAAAATACTATTTTTTCAGGGCCACCCTACTCTTAAGCGTAAAAATGATCATAACTTTTGACACAAAAGACCTACGACTATGATTTTTGCGGCAAAGTTGCTTTAAATTCAATAAGGAACAACTTTGTAGAGCATTGTATTGCTTTATGTCAAGAAATGTGAAAGATAGAATTTTTATTTCAATATATTCAAGGACCACCCTAACTGAAACTGACGTCAAACTAAAGCCCTAATTATAAACTGCAACTTAGCCCAAGACAGTTTTGTTCTAAAGTTGCATCTTCATAGTGAAAATAATTTATTCCTGCTAATTTTTCATTCTGGCCCAGTGTGCATCCTCCCCCCCCAGCCCCCCTCACACACAAAAATAATAAAATAGATAAAATACAATCCACAAAAAAAAGAACAAATATTAAATTAAGAAAGAAAAAAAAAAAAAAAAACAAAAAAAGACAGAGACAAACCAACATCACAACACACAAAAAAAAAACAATACAAAAAATTTATTTGAATTTAGATATAAAAAATATCAAAAAAAAACAACAAAAAAAAGTGAAACCCAAAAAGAAGAAAAATTATTTTTTAATTTTTTTTTTAAGCCCCCACCCCTCCCGTGAACAAATCAGGAAAAAAAAAGGAAATCCCAAATTTTTCCCCACCTTTATCACAACCAAAAAAAAAAAAAAAAAATACCTAATTAAATTTCATTTGTATTACAATTGTAAAAAAATTTAAAAAAAAATTTCAATCAACAATCTTCCTCATAAAATACAGTTCATCTGCAGCATCGCTCAAACACTTCAATTCCATCGTAATGTGTGACCAAATAAATCCACACTTCTTTTTTTACCCCCGAATTTTAATGGTCCATACAGGCGATAATAGATTGCTTTTACGAGCCGACTTCCAACGGGGCGTCGGCAGTGTTGACCGAAAAAGGTCATCAATCCCCTCAGCTTCCGATAAGCGAATTCCCCTCCAAGCTTCACCCGGCAACGGAGGCTCATTATCAGCCGTCCCAAAGCTATTTCTAAATTCGATTATTTGATGGGCCCCTCTCTTATCGAAAGCGGAAAGTTGTTTTGTTTTGATTGTTTTCTAAAACTCCCGGAGAATAACGACCGTCGTCACCTTGTCCGAGCGCGCACCGAAGATAGTGCCTTATTTTGTAGTGCGGCGCAGAGCCATAAAATGAGACTTTATCGGACTTTCACGTTGTTTCGTCCCCGAATGGAATCTGATTTTTCGATTGAATTTGACAAACAATCTCTCGTGTTCCCCTATTCTAACGGCGCGGGAGAAACCTAAAAAAAAAACAACCTTGCGAGTGAGCAGAATAATGATCGGAAAATAATAGCAACAGTGAGTCCGGTCACTGCTCGGAAGGGCGTGAAATTGGAAAAGTTTTTAATGAACTCGGGGCCATTCCCCAAAGGTGAGTTTGCTTGTAGAAAAAAAAAATAACAACGCTAATGTATTGAATCGGTCTGCAATCATCTGCTCGAATTCGATGGATTCGGTACAATGATAATCACGCAATCCGGGGCCATTTGGACTTCCTCACTCTTCATCGGAATTCGTACCCACATGAACAACCTGGCTTCTCTTCGAGGAAACACATCATCTAAAAAGGCACATCTTTTTGCTCGTAAATTTGGCCCGTATAAATTTCCGCTTCCGCCTAGCGAGAATCCTTTCAGTTCGCTCCTTCATTCCATTCACGTACGACGTGCAAATACGGAAGCTTTTTCTAGGGAAAAGAACTTGCTGGGTGCTTTCATGTTTAGGGTGTACGTGTTGAAGTAAAAAAAAATATCCTTGAACACCACTTTGGCGGGATCGAAGTCTCGGTCCCCCGGCCGGAGGATGTGAATAAATTTTATTATGTAGATTCTTCCATGTGAAGACGCAGACGGGGGTTTTCGCCTACGCTCGTCAAGTGATTCAGCTATCACCTTACTTGTTGTGCGGGATGAAAATACGTCGACTTTGGAGTCCATATTTGATGGCATGGGGCGGAAGGGGGGGGGGGGGGGGGGGGTTCACTTTTCTTAGGGGCACTTGAACAATCAAAACGTGAAGCTTTTTGGGAGTGAAATGAAATTGACACCTTCGAGAGAAAAGAAAAAAGTTTGGGTGGAGACCCTCGGGTGATGGGGTGCCATTCTTTGTTCAGTATTTGCTGGAGCAACTGGAGTAAATGGAAATGTTAACAAGGATTTCCTGGGAATTGCTAGACGGGGCTGATTTGGGCCAGTTTTTGAAGAAATTTGATGGCGTCGCTTTTTCATTGTGATGAAAAATCCCTAGCGTATCACTAGCGCATAAATAGCACTGTGAATAGCTACTTTACGGAGATGGTGCGTTTCGCTTGCCTTACGTGAAGATTCACACAAAGGGTTTTAGTCCCGATGCCTGGCCTATTAGTACAGTTCTCCTACAATCATGTCTCACATAATAGTTAGTCACTTTTGACTTCAACTGCTGATAGCGGTTTGATTTAAAATTGTGGATTGATCAAATATTTTATCACAAGAAGATATATTTATAAGTAGTATTTAAAAAAATCATTTGTTTGCTTGAACGTCTAAAAAAAGAACGTGCTTTGAACAAGGGGTGAGCCGCTTAGAACAATGTGCGAGGCACGCCGTAGTAGGCAATCTTACACCATAACGGAAAGTGTGTGGCAATGACGTTGGCCCTGTAGCCACAACAAAATTAGTGAAATGAGCAAAATTCGCTCATGACACTAATACCACCGCACTCTTTGCGCACGCTACACAAGAGCTCGGAAAATGCTACGTCATACTATTTTTTTTTGATTCGTTCGTTCCTCGATTCTTTATTGTGTGCGCTATAAAACTTAATTTTTCAACCGATTCCAGTCTATGGATGATGGAAAATTGGCTCTATATCGCTACTCGATTGTCAAGTCCCAGCGTTTGAAAGTTAATGTGGCAAAAATTCACTTAAATTCAGTTAAGTTCACTATAAATTACCCATATTATCGACAGGAAATGCTTCTGCTCAATAAATGGCATTTGTATTATAATTATTTTCACAATTCAGCATTTATAATACACGTTTGAGCCGTTTTTTTACGTACACGCTAAGAAAAAAGTACCCAAAATTAAGTAAAAATAAACTCAACGTTGAGTTCTGTCAAGTGAGGTTACCAGTTGGGTGAATTAAAAAATTGAAGTAGGTATAATTCACCCATCTTGTCAGTAATGATAGATATAATCAAATTTAAGTTTTTTTTATGTTCGATATTTTATTCCAATTTTAAAAATTTTAATTGGCACACACCTGCCGTCGTGTCGTGAATTACAACATCGTCATTCGTTATATTGTTGGTTTTATGCTTATATATCTATGTATATTATCAACAATTCTTGACAATTTAATCAGGACCATTAACTATTGTAAACTGGTATTTCCAAACCTAATTTTTTTATATTTTAATTTGAAGACCAAAACAACTCAATTTTAAGTTGAAGCTACTCAACCATCCCGTTCTCTTCGCGCATTGAACGGTTGAGTATTTTCAACTTAATTTTGGTTGAAAATCGTAGCACCCGTCGGCGGTGTTGACGATTGTCATTTATTTGTTAGTTTGGTCGACTACGAACGCATTATTTGTTCGTCGCAATTGTCTTAGGTTATCGGATAACCTTTCAAATCCACAAAATGGTAGCATTGTTAGCAACGCTATTACTTATGGATTGCCAACGTATTTATGAGGAGTTTTATTGTTTTATTGCACCAATATTGACAAAGGCAGCAGGGTAAATGCACCCTTCTTTTTGGGGAAAAGCTCCTTAAACTTTGGAAAAATGCTCCTTAGATGCGTTTGCCCAGTATAATGCAATCGGAGATATTTATCTTTTGGTTGGGGCTTGCCGGTTGTTTTGACGGGTCTTAAGTTTCCTCAAGGTTGTATAGCGGAGCCTCGCTCCGCAATCTTCGAGGTAGTTTTGACGGGTTTAAATTTCATTTTGACGAGTCTTAATTTCATTTTGAAGAGTCTTAATTTCGTTTTGACGACTCTTAAATTCAGAAACTTAAAACCCCTCAAAACTTTACAATCTTGAAGAAACTGAAGACCCGTCAAAACACCCGGCAAGCGCTAACCAGAAGGTTAATACCTCCGATTGCATTATGCCGGGCAAACGCATCTAAGGAGCATTTTTCCAAAGTTTAAGGAGCATTTCCCCAAAAAGAAGGGTGCATTTACCCTTTGCCATTGACAAATAAAAATGATCGATTTAACTATTTGTCCGTGTGTTTTAATATTCTGTTCGAAAAAAATGATCATTAGGTATCTATGTTTATGTATAAATTTCTCCCATTTATTTCGATAATTCATTAGGTAAATTTTACCCATTGGCACTTGAAATGTGAGTACCCAAAATTAGGTAAATTTTACCCATTGCTATTTGAAATGTAATAACCCAAAATTGAGTTTTCATCTTATACCTAATTTTAACTTAATGCACAAAACATGCGAGATGGGTGCAAAAAAACTTAATTTTGGGTACTTTTTTCTTAGCGTGTAGACTACGTCTTACGGCAAGGGGAGGGTGTATATTGAAAATCTAAAAATAAGCGACCGAACAGTGGGATGAAATGAAAACAAGTGGGACATGGATATTTGCGGCGAAACTATTTGGTGTTGCCCATTGATTGCTTGTAAAATGTTTCTACAATTTTGAAGTTCTTTATTTTTGTGTTAAGAAATTTGATTAAGGGGTGTTTACACCTAGATAAAAAGAAACTAACTTTATTATTTCTGGTTCAAATCGATGGCCATGTATGAAGACATTGTAGCTTGGGTCATTTCATGAAACTTTGTACGAAACAAAAATTTTCTATCTCGTAACTGGACAAAATTGTAGGGTGAAAAAGGAATGAAAAATGTGATGCCGCCTTAAAACTCGTTTTTTACAATAACGTTTTTATTTGAATTTTTCTATTTTTTTAATGTTCTACAAAGTTTTTGGTATTTCAAAAATACACTTTTTTGTAGAAGACTGTCAATCATTATCTCTTAATTTAAAGGATTGACGTCAGTTTTAATACATTTTTTAAGCTATCTTTGAGGATGTGTAGATTACACGTTAGCAAGTATTAGCAGATAAACTTATCGTTAATTTGTTCAGCAACTTATACCATTTAAAATTATGTACAACTTATAGCGGGGCCCAAGAGGGCACCTAACAAATTTTCAAAAAAGTAACTAAGCTTCTTATTATGTTATGTTGCATTTATTGTGATTTACCATAACGTTTTTAGCACATGGCATCAGCACATGCAACAGGCAGCTGGCAATGGTATGAACTCTGGTGGCAACCCCGATGGCATGAAACCTGTAGTACGGACCGGCAAAGCACCAACGTAGTAGGTGGTGGAATATACCACAGAAGTTGCACTGGCGACCAACCAGTGCCAGTGGTGAGCTAGTTGATTGCTCTGAGACTGTTGCTAGCAAGCCCTTGGCTAGGCAACCGTTGTTAGGCAGCCATTGTACAGAGGATAGGCAAAATGATTGAGATAGGCAAAATTTTGCCCAAATTCAATTCCTTATAACTTTTTGAAAAAAATTTCAATTTGGACAAAACCGGAAGCGTTCGATGGAAAATTTAGTCAAGATTCAAGAACATGCATGATCACGAATATTGGCCACCGGACACCGGAGATGTTCCGGATTTTCAGAGGGCATGTCAAAAAGACATTTTTTCTGCTGCTCGTATTTTTGTGTGGTGTGAAGTAACATCGATGACTTCTATTTTCCTAGAAACTAGAACTCATTGAAAATTGAATGCCGGCGGTTGCACTAAGATCTGTTTAAAAACTTCCGAAATATGGCCATTTTCGTAAAACTGGTTCCGGATACTATGGTCAATCATGTATATCCTTCCAATCATGTACATATCACCAAAACATCAAGATTTTTCGTGAAAGTGCTTCAGGGAGCATATTCAGGTGGATCAGTTGCCCTAAACACTCTGTAGTAGGTTCCAGGTGCCCCGGGGGAAGTGGCCAATTTGGAAAATGTCCGGAACCATATCAATATGGGTATCAAACTTCAAGATTTTTCGAGGTGATACATATAAATGGCCATCATCAATGGTGCCATGTTCAATTTTCATTAGTGTCCCCTCCGCCTCGTAGCATATTGTCACAAATCCACTAGACCCCCCCTCTCCCCTAAAATGCTACGTCATTGATGGACGACCTTTAATAAGCTCATAAATAACCATATGAATTTTATCTAGGTGTGTATGTAATCAGTAATCATCTTAAAAAACCAATACATTGATGAAATTTCATTTTTGTATTTTTGTTGCCTTTTTGCCTTATGTTTTTCTTTATAGAATTCGCATGAGTGTGAGTGCGCTTTCTATTCAGTGGTCACGGTCAGAACTATGGATTGTTTCGTCTGCTTCTTTTGTTGTCATGGGATGGTGTGCAGAAGCTTTGTTGTTGTATAAAAAGTCGTCTTCTTGTTGTTCGGTTCGTAATGTCGTCCGCATCAAAAATCTTGATGTTTTGGTGATATAAAGGGTGATACGGTCAAAATTTGGTCAAGGGAAAACGCGTGTAAATCGGTGAAATCGTTTATTTAAAAAATCAAATTAAATTTCTTTTTCAAGTTCAATTAGTATAAAATTCAGGAAAAATATTCAGTTAGGCTTCCGCTTTTCCAAATCCGAATTGCCGGGCCTTACGCTTGACCCCTGCCATCAGATTTTGTACAGCCACCTTGTCCACCTTCTTCGCCGCAGAAAGCCAGTTTGCCTTGAACTGCTGCTCGTCCTTAGCAGTTTTGTTTGGTCTTCTTTAGGTTCCGCTTGACAATAGCCCAGTATTTCTCAATTGGGCGGAGCTCTGGCGTGTTGGGAGGGTTCTTGTCCTTGGGAACCACCTGCACGTTGTTGGCGGCGTACCACTCCATGGCCTTTTTACCGTAATGGCAAGATGCCAAATCCGGCCAAAACAGTACGGAACAACCGTGTTTCTTCAGGAAAGGCAGCAGACGTTTATTCAAACACTCTTTCACGTAAATTTCTTGGTTGACAGTCCCGGAAGCTATGAAAATGCTGCTTTTCAAGCCACAGGTACAGATGGCTTGCCAAACCAGATATTTCTTTGCGAACTTTGACAGTTTCGTGTGCTTGAAAATATCTGCTACCTTTCCCCTTCCTTTTGCCGTATAAAACTCCTGTCCCGGAAGCTGCTTGTAGTCGGCTTTGACGTAGGTTTCGTCGTCCATTACCACGCAGTCAAACTTCGTCAGCATCGTCGTGTACAGCCTCCGGGATCGCGCTTTGGCCGTCGTATTTTGTTTATCATCGCGATTTGGAGTCACTACCTTCTTGTAAGTCGATAGTCCGGCTCGTTTTTTGGCTCGATGCACGGTTGTAGACGATACACCCAGCTTATTTGCGGCATCTCGGAGAGATAGGTTAGGGTTTCGCTTGAAACTACCGGCAACTCTCTTTGTCGTCTCAGCGGCTTCCGGTTTTCGATTTCCCCCCGATCCAGATTTCCTGGCTGTCGACAAACGTTCCCCAAACACTTTAATTACATTTGTAACGGTTGATTTGGCAACTTTTAGCGATTTTGCCAACTTTGCGTGCGAGTAGCTCGGATTTTCGCGATGCGCGAGCAAAATTTTGATACGCTGCTCTTCTTACTTGGACGGCATTTTGACAACTGAAGAGTGAATTCCAAAATCAAAATAGGAGCAACATTCTACACACACACACACCTTCAAAATGAGGGGTGTTCAGGTTTTTTAAATGCAAAATTGAAAGAAATACGTCAAGTTGATATTGACCAAATTTTGACCGTATCGCCCTTTATACATGATTGGAAGGATATACATGATTGACCATAGTATCCGGAACCAGTTTTACGAAAATGGCCATTTTTCGGAAGTTTTTCAACGGATCTTAGTGCAACCGCCAGCATTCAATTTTCAATGAGTTCTAGTTTCTAGGAAAATAGGAGTCATCGATGTTACTTCACACCACACAAAAATACGAGCAGCAGAAAAAATGTCTTTTTGACATGCCCTCTGAAAATCCGGAACATCTCCGGTGCCCGGTGGCCAGTATTCGTGACCATGCATGTTCCTGAATCTTGACTAAATTTGCCGTCGAACGCTTATGATTTTGTCCAAATTGAACAATTTTTCAAAAAGTTATAAGGAATTGAATTTGGGCAAAATTTTGCCTATCTCAATCATTTTGCCTATCCTTTGTATATGCAGTGGTGTGCTAGGCAGTCGGTTGCCCAAGCCAGTGATGATTTGTAGCCAACTGGTGGGCGCCATCACGAGAAGCAAAATAACGTGCTTGAGTGTGTGATATACTTGGTAGCCATCTTTATTTTAAGTGCAACGTGCACGTTTTTTTTTTCATTAGGGTGAATCTAACATTGAGAGATTCTCTCCGGGCTCACCCGCTTTCATTTATTACAGCGCCATTATAAAACTTTCGAGGCATTCCTTAGTACAGATTGAAATACAACAGTGCTGGCTAGCATACTCTACAAATAGTAGAATGAAAAAAGTAACGGTGATTGGAATATGAATGAAAGAGAAAGTAGTCAAAGAAAGTCTCTCAATGTTAGATTCACCCTAATGAAAATATAAACGCTAGAATTAATCTTATAAAAAAAAAAAAATCACTTAAAGCTATTAAATATCATACTATACTTCTCTGTCCTAATTCAATTTGCAGGGATGGCAATTTAATTTTATTCTTATAATATTCATTCAACTGGCTGATTTAATTATTATATTTTTCATTACAGTAAATATATCTTAATATTAATCAGTTTCCCCCTCATGTATTACGGATGCTCTGTTGCATAATTGGTTTTTTTACTATTTAGATAGACAAAATGTTGGCATCGGATTAGCTGACTGTTCTCGGCAATCACTTTCCAAACCATTTATTCTGTGTATTCTTCCATCAAGATATGTCACTGAATTTATACACATGATAGTTTTTTATTATTAAGTTGATACAAGGAAGCTTAACAGCACATGGAAATTTTAGATATACTATTCCTTGTATGGTGTTTTATTTCAGATCATCCAAGGAATCCCCAAGTTTTGTAAACAAAAATTAATTAATTTTTTTTCTGTAGCCATGATACTCGATATTTTCAGGTTCATTATGGATACGCAAATCCTTCTACAATTACTCAAGGACAACAATCTTCAGCCATGGAGTAAATCATTTAATTGTTATTATCATTTTATATCATAATATTCCTTCACTGTATTTTATATACTATTCTCTTTAAAATTACATATTGGTTTTACGTATTTTATCACTACTCACCTTTTCATGCTTTATTTTAATAATGTTTCATTATTTTCATATCACAGATTATATATTTTATTAACGATTATGTTTTATACATCCAACGATCATTTTAATCCTTTCTGCTTCCTGCTGGGATTAAGAAGTATATAGTGCCTTCACAACAAGAAGCTGCAACTAAATCTGCATTGCACTTTTGCACTTATTACTGAATGTATTTTTCATTTTCTGCTACGCAAAAAAAAAACATTTAACCAAATCTGAAATGACCTCACTCGTGCAGATCTGTGTAATGGCACTAGCTTGTTACTGATTCTACGGTTTTATCAGTATCACTACTGAATCATTACTATTGTTGATGATGTTAAACAAAATGCATTCCGTGCATGTGAGAATACAAAAGTAACAATCATTATTACAATTGTTATCAATATTTTTGTCATTATCATGATATTAGTTTTACTTGATAGATAATTTATATTGTTAATTATTGTTTCATCTGTCCAATAATCCTTTAATCCCTTTTTCATTCTCCTCTTATAAGAATGTATATAGTGCCTTCAATACATGAGTCTTCGACTAAATCGGCAGACATTCGTACTTATTACTAAAAGTCCAATAAGGTTTCCTGGTTGATTTGTTATTCATCTTCACAGGCTTGACAGTTGATGTTACTAAGCTACGAAGCTAGAATTTTAGCAACTATTGACCAGCATTTTCATAATAACTATTAACACCGAGTGCTTCTCATTATGATGTTTACAGGTTCTGAAGTTAACTGTTACATGTTATTGCTCCAGAAAACCAGCAAGGAAAGGAAATTGTGACATGCAAGTTATACAATTTTTTTAAAGATTATCCGGTACAGGCTACCCACTTGATGTATACTTATTACCTTTATAGATATATTAGATTTGATGTATTTCTTAATCATAAATATAATATTGATTTAAAGTATTTAAATACTGGGATGGGAGGGTGCATCAGGGCATCGTTGGAGTTTCAATTGGACAATGGAGTGGACAGCCAACCGGAGTCTAGGAGGGGATATCTCTATAATTTATGATTGGTACATTCCACTCCAACAGTTGTAATGAGTTTGACGCACCTTTCTCAAACAAACCATCTAGTGGAAAGGTTAACTGAATTACGTATTTTGTTATTCGTTAAATTGGATCATACTGCTGGAAGTAGATTCTCTTGTTCCCGGAGGAGAATCTGGAGAATCCTTCGTGGTCTGCCTCAAAAATAGCAAAAGTGTTAAAATTCCCAAAGTCAACGGTGTGTCATCTAATCAAACGTTACAAAAATACTCTGAGTGTGGATAGAGCACATCTAGAGCATCTATTATAAAAGTGGCACTAGGGACAAAGAGCTGAGGAAGGAGAAATGTGTTGAGGTACGTGAAAGGCAACCTAGGTGTCTCCATACGTGATTTGGCAAAGAAATACGACTCCAACTTTTCCATCGTACGTAATATCCTTTGAAGAGAAGGATATAAGTTTTTTAGTGCCAGTAAACATCCGAATCGCTCCCTGAAACAAAATTTAGTGGCCAAAAAGCAGGCACGATTACTATACGATCAATTTTTGACGAAATCTGATAGCTGTATTTTAATGGATTACGAAACATGTGTCGAAATGGATTATAAACAAATCCCCGGACGAAAATTTTCCCTATCAACTGGTCGTGGGGATGTCTCTTCCAGGTATAAATTTGTTTTTGCTGTTAAGTTTCCTTGGAAACTAATGGTTTGGAAAGGAATCTGTAGTTGTGGCCTTCAAACCAAGGTTTCCATCACATTTCACACGATGACGTCGAAGGTTTACATTAAAGAGTGTCTGAAAAAGCGGGTTTTAACCTTCATTCGGCAACACAAGACCAACGTTATGTTTTGGCCGGATCTAGCCAGCTGCCACTACTCAACGGAGGTACTAGAATGGTATGCTGCATACAATGTTAATTTCGTCGCCAAAGCGATTCATCCTCCGAATTGATGGAGGAATGCGTTCAATAGCGCCAGTTGGGTGACTATCGCCGACTCGCTCCAACACCTTCAGGTTCCTGGGTACCTGTACAAGATTTTCGGAAGCTACTTCCAGAATCGCGTACTGGTATACAATACAGAGGCAGGCCAGAAACGTGTGCAGATCACCGCAGGCGTCCCACAAGGTTCCCGATCCTGGGCCCGGTGCTATAGAACACGATGTACGATAAGGTATTGCGGCTTGAGTTCCCGAACGGGGTGAAGATAGTCGGGTTCGCGGACGACATCACCCTAGAGATATGTGGTGAATCCATCGAGGAGGTCGAGTTGACGGCCTCACACTCCATTGGCATTGTGGTGAGATGGATGAGCTCCAGGAAATTGGAGCTAGCCCACCATAAGACCGAGGTCACGATGAGGAATAATCGGAAATCGGAGCAACATGCGACGATCAGTGCAGGTAACTGCACAGTAGAATCTAAGAGGTTCTTGAGGTATCTTGGGGTTATGACCGACGATAAGCTGTCCTTTGTCAGTCACGTCGATTACGCCTGCAAGAAAGCCCCTATGGCTATATCGGCATTATCCCGCATGATGTCGAATAGCTCGGCGGTGCAAGGGAGTAAGCGTAAACTCCTGGCCAGTGTCGCCCTGTCCATACTTAGGTACGGCGGGCCGGCATGGATTTTTTTTTAGAGAAGTTAATGGAAATTCTTTAGAGACATTTGGGGAGCTTCATTAGAGAAGTTCAGGGAAGTTCTTCGGAGAATTCTTCAGAGAACGTCAGATATTTCTTCAGAAAAGTTCGGGAAAGTTCTTCAGAGAATGTCAGGATGTGTCAGGAAAGTTCTTCAAAGGAACTACAGGGAACTTCCTCAGATGATCTTCGGGGAAGCTCTTTACCGAAATCCAGGGAAGATCTTTATAAAATTTCTGCAGAGAAATTCGGGAAAGTTCTGCAGAGAACATCGGGAAAGTTATTTAGAGTACTTCAGGGAAGTTCTTCAGAGAAGTAACGGATTAAATTCATTCGGAACATTCATTGCGCCGCCATCTGAGCTTCTTTCAGTGAGAGTGTCTTTAATAGTCCACCAGTTTGTGCGCTTTATAATCCTTCATTAAACAAAAGCTCAAAAGTTTCCATTTGGTACAAAAATACAAAAAGTCGGTCAAACGGTTCTACTTTAAATTAAATTAAAAACATACCAAAATTTTCTAGGCTTATCAACATAGGGTACGGGACGGGTTTTAAGCAGTTTAGTCAGCACCTGAGACATTTGATGAAGCTGTATGTAACCTACAATTAGAACTGCCAATATTCGGACATTAATCCCTCTGCTTACGTCTGGTTCATCGGAACATACCTTCAGCAACGATTATTAGGCTCAGAAAATGTCATAGCCATGGAATAAAGTTCCCAATTTCAGGGACTTCTTAAACGCATGCGGATTGCTTTCCGATTAAAAAAATGTTTTCTTCAACTCCTCAATCTGTACATAAACTACCCGCATAATCACAAACCATTCCTGGACCATTTCCCTTATTGTTGACTACCCGAGCAGAAGCGAATAACTTGATAACTGGCCTTGGTATTTATGAGCTCAGATTAAGAGGTAAAATACCTGAGGATAATACCATCAAATTGTTCCCACAATGTCATGCGAATACCGAATTGAGGTAAGACAATACCAAAATAATACCTCTAAGGTGACCAGATACTTACCCAGGTATCCGGAATATCAAGTTTAGTTATTCTAGAGACATTTTCCTTGCAATTCTTAGGTATTTTGCTTAGGTATTAAGCAAAATGTCTCTAGAATAACTATACATGATATTCCGGATACCTGGGTAAGTATCTGGTCACCTTAGAGGTATTATTTTGGTATTGTCTTACCTCAATTCGGTATTCGCATGACATTGTGGGAACAATTTGATGGTATTATCCTCAGGTATTTTACCTCTTAATCTGAGCTCATAAATACCAAGGCCAGTTATCAAGTTATTCGCTTCTGCTCGGGTACCGTTTCCGTTATTGTTACGGCATTTACCCTTATAGTTGACAACTATAAACTTACAATCTCCTTTATAGTTTTCACAATATGTCAGATGGTTAGAGGCCAAATAATAATATGACAATAATATAGCTTACATTCGAAATATAGTTTTGACTATATAGCAAATTGTTTTTCGTTATGCGGGTAACCATATTGTATGAGTGCGATTCTGTGCATGTGTGCGAAGGCGAAATGAAATAGGCCAGTTGACGATTTGCTACAAACGTCAATTTCCTCAACCCGCTCCTTCGTTTTACCCATCCGCTCTCGAAAACAATCAACCAAAACATGTCGACCAGTCTGCATTGTGCTCTCATGCCGTGCGGTTCTATTTTCTATTTGCTGAAGGAAGTGCTATTGCTACCTAACGCTACACCAAATCTTAAACAGCACTTTTCAGTGCTAAATAATACCTACAATTTTTAGATTTCCTCTTATTCCTTTTCGATTTTCGGCTTGGATATCGCATTGGAAAATTCCTCTTCGGTCCCTCGGATTCTTATAGTTATCTGCTTGGACGTCGATTTGGAGCAAATAAGCGGAAACGAAAAGGGCAATCTATTGATTCGCCTGCAAATCAAATTAATGTGAGTAATCAATTTGATATGCTCACAGATGATGAGAGTGATCCATCATCTAATCAAAATTTGAAAAAACTTTCTCGATTGAGAAAGGAAAAAGTTCCCCCTATTGTGGTGACAATTTCGGATTTCTATGCTTTTCGCAAGGAAATCTTAACATTTGATGAAGGTGTGAAATATTCCCTTCGAATCTCCAGGCGAGGTGAATGCCGTTTGCATGCAGAAATCTTGGACGGATTCAAACGTCTTCTTGAGTATCTTACTCAGAAGAACCACAATTTCTTCACTTACGACAACAAGCAGAGCGCCTTTTCAAGGTTGTCTTGAAAGGACTGCCCAGTGGTGAATCTTTGGAAGAAATAAAAAACGAGTTTATAAAATTACTTGGAATTAGCAACAGTCCAAGTAATTAAGATGAAAATGAAATCCCGGCCTGGTGATTCTCGCAAAGGGATTTCAAACGATCTCTACTTAGTTCACTTCAAGTCAAGTGAACTTAACAACCTTAAGGCTTTAGAAAAAGCAAGCCTTTTGCTCCATGTCCGAGTGAAGTGGGAACATTTCAGGAAGACTGGAGCCAATTTCCAAAGCCTCACCCAATGCCGTAAGTGCCAGGGATGGGGTCACGGAACAAAGCATTGCCATATGATTGGTAAATGCATGAATTGTGGTGATTCATCACACACTAAGGACGACTGTCCTGTGAAGGAAGATCCTCAAAAATTCAAATGTTCAAATTGTGGTGAAAACCATAAATCAAATTTTTGGGAGTGCAAGACTCGCAAAGCAATTTTGCAGTCGCGCACTAAACGCCAGGTAGGAAACAATGCACGTTCTCGACTACCCATTCTGCAGCTGGTAACATCGATCAGCAAAGAAGAAATTCCTACTAAACCGTCGGTAGAAACAGCGGACAGGTCTTTCCATCCGCAACTGTTACTTCAAACGCTCAACGAGGAGCAAATACTATTTCGATACCTGCAGGCACCAACCAACGGCAATCTGCAACCCTTACATTCTTACCTAACCGTGTTGTTAACAATGTTCAACATGTAAATGGACCTACCTAAGCTGCCGTTGCAGCGGGTAGAAAGCAAAACCAAAATTCCCACGGGACTTCTGATGAATTTGATTTAGGTAACATATCCGCTCCTAAATTAGAATTTTTACAGCATTTTTTTCCATGTTTGAAGCTATCCAAACTGGTATTAAATTTGCCAATAATATTGTCATGACATTGAAGTGCAGTAATGGATTTTAAGTCATTAAACATTTTGAATTGGAATGCTCGATCCATCAGAGAGAACGAGGATGAGCTATTTAATTTTTTAAGAGTTCATAACGTGCATATTGCTGTTATAACTGAGACTTATCTCAAACCTGCCCATAAGGTCAAAAGAGATCCAAATTATTTTGTCTACCGAAATGATCGCATTAATGGAGCTGGTGGGGGCGTTGCCATCATTGTCCATAGGCGTATCAAACATCACATTTATGGAATACAACTTTGATCCTAATGTTCCATTGCAAACAAAAAATGAAATTAATAATGCTCTTGAATCTCTGGCTTTCTCAATAAATAGAGCAAGAGCTGCTTCAGTGCCAAAATGCGAGGTTAAATTCGATTCAGTTATAATTGATGACGATCTTCAGCTCTTGATTCGTCTGAAAAATGTACGTAGGCGTCAATATCAAAGAACACGTGATCCCGCTATGAAAGTCATATGGCGAGATTTACAAAAACAAATTAAAAAACGCTTCTCTGCCCTGAGGAACAAACATTTTGAAAATAATGTGTCAAAATTAGATCCGAGTTCCAAACCTTTCTGGAAACTCTCTAAAATATTGAAAAAATCCCAAAAGCATATACCAGCGCTTAAGGAAGGTGATCAAATTTTGCTCACAAATGCGGAAAAAGCTCGAAAACTTGTTAAGCAGTCTGAAAGCTCCCATAATTTCAGTTTGTGTCTTACAAGTCCTATTGAGGGTCAGGTTTCCAGGGAGTGTCTGAATATTTTCTCACAAGAAAATATTTTTGATGATTCTTAGGGAACTGATTTGGATGAAGTAAAAACTATAACTAAAAGATTTCAAAATATGAAAGCACCAGGTGATGATGGAATTTTCTTTATCCTCATCAAAAAACTCCCTGAGAGTACTTTGTCTTTCTTGGTAAAACTATTTAACAGATGTTTTCATCTGGCATACTTTCCAGATAAATGGAAAAATACAAAAGTCGTACCTATCTTGAAGCCAGACAAAAATCCGGCTGAAGCTTCTAGCTACCGACCAATCAGTTTGCTTTCTTCAATAAGTAAGCTTTTTGAAAAAAAAAAATTTTGAATAGAGTGATGCTTCACATCAATACAAACTCAATTTTTGCTGATGAACAGTTTGGATTTCGCCACGGGCATTCAACTACGCATCAACTTTTGAGAGTTACAAATTTAATTCGTTCAAACAAAGCTGAAGGCTGCTCCACTGGAGTTGCTCTTCTAGACATAGAAAAAGCATTCGACAGTGTTTGGCATGAAGGTTTGATTGCGAAACTGAAAAAGTTCAATTTTCCGCTTTATATCATGAAATTAGTTCAAAACTACTTAACTGATAGGACTTTGCAAGTAAATTATCAGAATTCTAAATCTGATCAATTGCCTGTCAGAGCTGGAGTTCCTCAAGGTAGCATTCTTGGGCCAATACTTTATAACATTTTCACTTCAGATCTCCCTGATTTACCTCAGGGCTGTCAAAAATCTTGCTTTGCTGATGCCACAGACATTTCCGCTAAAGGAAAAAGTCTTCGTGTTATATCCAGGAGGATACAAAAAAGCTTGGACATTTTTACAGATTATTTTCAAAAATGGAAGATTTCTCCTAATGCTTCCAAAACTCAACTTATAATATTCCCACACAAGCCTAGAGCTGCATTTTTGAAACCAAGTAATAGTCATATGGTCACTATGAACGGAGTTCCGATTTCTTGGTCAAATCAAGTAAAATATCTTGGACTGATACTTGATCAAAAATTGACTTTTTAAGATCACATTGAGGGCATTCAAGCCAAATGTAATAAATATATAAAATGTTTATATCCTCTTATAAACAGAAAATCCAAACTTTGTTTGAAGAACAAACTTCTAATATTCAAACAAATTTTAAGACCGGCCATGCTTTATGCTGTGCCAATATGGTCTAGTTGTTGTGCTACTAGGAAAAAAGCACTTCAAAGGATTCAGAACAAAGTTCTGAAAATGATTTTGAAGCTGCCACCCTGGTTCAGTACTATTGAATTACATAGAATTTCAAACGTTGAGACTCTAGAAGAAATGTCCAACAAAATAATTCATAATTTTAGACAAAAATCATTGCAGTCTTCAATTGCAATGATCAATTCTCTCTATAGATAAGAACTAGTTTTAAGAAATTAATAATTATTCTTACACGCAGGCAAAAGGAACCCTGTTAAAAATACTGTATAGACAAAGTTAAAATAATATTAACACAATTAGATATAAATGATTGCATATAAGGTTGAAATGTTAATAACTTAGCAGGATCACCTAGGTTAATATATGAATGTAAAAGAATGTAAAATATGGAATTATTTATTTAAGAGTTAAAAAAAAAAACATGTCGATTGCTACGATCGTAAACTCGTCTATGAGACAGACGTACACGACGAAACTTTTAGTTTGTCATTGATCTTTAGATTGGCAATGTGTATTTCTTATTTCATTTACTCTCACGCAAATGTTAGACAAAGCGACTGTGGCGACAAATGGGATGCTTCGTTTAAAAACAAACAAATGCAAGAGACAGCAGGATTCACGTTACATTACCGGTGTGCTATATCCAAACATGAAATAAATAGCGATTTCAGATTATCTAAACATGTAATAAATTTAACTCAATGTTCAACATCACATTCTGGCAACAAGCCCAGTTGTGAGAGAGAGCTGATGAAAACATGCTCTCCGGTACATGCGATTAAATGCAAAATACACAAAGTCAAATCTTGAGCGAACTTCTTCAGCAGGTAGGCAACTGATGGTTTCTAGATGATGTATTTTAAATCTTCAAAATGACAGTAATAAATTGGTAATCAATCATAATTCATACATCGAATCGTTGGCCTAATAGATAAAGCTTATGATCGTTTCATCAAAAGTGAAATAATTTGGAAAATGTAGGAGTTATAGACCTATTTCCTAACAACTGATTAAAATAGCGACCCCTGATTAAGCCGTTCCGTACCCTATGTACGAAATACATACATACAATACATACGAAAAATTTGACCATCATAGAAAGAATAAACTTAAACGAATACATATTTTTTTTTATTTTTTATTTGTTTCATTTCTAGCAAATAATATTTTTCTCTACCAAAATACGAATGCAGGATCCTTGGCTACTGAGATGCCTGTTTCGGATCCAATGGTTGGCTAGAGTTATATGGCTCACCTGACGCCAGGACGATTAGTTGCTCTTGAGACATTCTGAAAATTATTTTCTCTTCATAGGCCTGCTCAAATTTGTGATTCAAGTGCCTTAAAGCCATCGCATATTTGTTATACAAGGCTGTACTCAGGCTATAACGTCTCCAGCAACGAACTGGTCGATTCACCCATAATTTTTGGTTTTTTAAGTTTCGTGGTCTCGGACATGATTTTGACGCACTTCGAGAGAAGCACCATCTCATCATATAACTTTTCACGCTTCAAATTGCGCACAGCTGGCTTTGGTATCGATCCAGTCAGTTTTACAGGTTCCAAAACGGGTGATTGTATGTTGGAGTCAGGGAGTCAAAATCAAAGGTTGAACATCGGAACTGGTGGAATCGTGATCTGCCTTAGTTCCCTCTCAACGTTATCATCTTGAAAATTACTTAGTACTTAGCTAGTAATCAAAATCCCCTGATCCAGACTTTTTTTCGGACGAGGAATTGCAAAGCAGAATAATACACCCACTTTGAAATAAACACTTCGCTTTCGCTTTTCCCGCCTTCCCCAACTTTTGTAAATTGTCCTAAAATAAATTAAATTGAACAAATCACTGTTTAAATTGCCTACTAGAGTTTATTTTAAGCGAATTTAGATTTTACCTGAAAGCTGCTCTTTCAACCCGTTAATTGTTTTTTTCATCGTCTCCTTTTTCAAACCCAGCTCGGCTGCAATAATATCTCGGGCTTTATTTGTGGGCACCCTTCCTCAGACGATCGGGACTAGTTTGGTCACACGATACCGGATGTTGCCCCCACAGCTCAATCAAGCGGAATTTTTGTCTGCCCCATTTTGCTTTATTATTACCTCGAGAAAATCAAACGAACTGTCAAAAAACTTCGACCAACAAACTATGAACTATTCCGTCCGGATGGAATAGTTCATAGCCTACTACTATAACATAGACAATAGCGCTAGAGTGTACACACGACAACGGGCACGGTTCTATATCATAGAGTCAAACTATCGCTTACAAGTCATAACCATGAGCTATCACTACATAGTTTAGGTGTCCCTATATAGTTTTCTAGCATATAGCTCACTATATACTAGAAATAGTCGCCGTGTGGCAACACCTTAAGCATGGTCATAAAAGAGGACGAAGAGTGCTTCGAACAACGTGGAACAAGAGGTATTCGGAAGACCACTAGAGCCGCATCCATGGTTAAGTGGAAAGGGAATGGAACAACTCCACCAAAGGTCGGTGGACCCACCGACTAATAACGGAATTAACCGGGTGGGTTAACACGGCGACACGGTGAAGTGAACTTCCACTTAACGCAGATATTGTCTGGCCACGGCTGTTTTAGACAATACCTGCACAAATATGGGCATGCACAGTCCTCCGCATGCAGCGAGTGCGCGGGAGTCGAGGAAACTGCGGAACATGTGTTCTTTGCATGTCCTCGCTTCGACGGCGCGAGATCCGGCATGATTGCCGTAAGCGGTCACGACACGACTCCGGATAATTTGGTCCAGAGGATGTGCCAAGACTGGGACGTCTGGGACGCGGCATGCGTAGCAGCCACCCAGATCGTCCTCGTCCCCAACAAAATTGCCGAACCCCCAAGCGTCCCGGACCACCTAACTACTAAAGCCCTAAGTAGTTGGACATAGTGGGTGCTTAACAAGCCCAATAGCCTCCTCCTCGAAGTAATACTGAAAGGTGGTCCCGGGGAGGGTCCAGGGCTTAAGGCACGGGTGGGTTTTTAGTGGGTCGAGGAGCTGGCACCCTCATCCCCACACCCTGAGTTCTTCAGGTGTCTGGTTGCAGATTTTCCATCCCGCCTAAAAAAACTTAAAAAAATAACAAAATACACACACACACACACGCACACACACACACATACACACATGGATATCCGGGCCTTCTATAAAAATATAAGACTTGGAGTGATCCTATAGTCTTTACAGTGCACCAGAAAGCGAAACAGTTAAAAGCGATAAGTATAAGGAAATGTTGAGGGGATAATTTATGCCCGCGCCGATTCACGCCGCCGACGCCATTTGAAAATATCATACACGCCGCCGCCGATTCTAAATAGATCGGCGCACAGGTCTAATCAAAACTATGTTTGTTTCAACAAACATGGATATTCCAACAAGTTTTTCTTTGACTTTCCCACGATTGGACTAATAGTTTGAAAGTTATGCTACTTTACATATGTTGTTCTTACCTCTTAAACAATGGCTTTTTAGTTCAAATTTTTCCAACGCAGTTTAAAAAAAAATTGAAAATAGATTAATATAGGAATTGAATTTTAAGTTTTAATTATGATTTTTTCATGTTAAAAAAATGTTATTTTCAGTGTATATTTTTTCCATGAACATTTTGATTCCCTACCATTGCTACTCAGACACTTTTTCTCTGAAACGAACGATTTCCGAGTTACTGTTTTCCTAAAACTGTTGTATCAAAAACACATAAGCCATACCAAATTGAGGTAAGACAATACCAAAATAGTACCTCTTAGGACAAGTTTAGTTATTCGAGAGATATTTTGCTTGCAACCTGAGCAGAACACAAAAGCATATTAATACCTTATTTTGATCTTGATAACTGGCCTTGGTATTAAAGAGCTCAGATTAATAGGTAAAATACCTAAGAATTGCAAGCAAAATATCTCTCGAATAACTAAACTTGATATTTCGGATACCTGGGTAAGTATCTGGTCACCTTAGAGGTATTATTTCGGTATTGTCTTACCTCAATTTGGTATTCGCATGACATTGTGGGAACAATTTGATGGTATTATCCTCAGGTATTTTACCTCTTAATCTGAGCTCTTAAATACCAAGGCCAGTTATCAAATTATTCGCTTCTGCTCGGGAAGTCTTGGTTATTTTGTTTAGGTATTTTACCCTCTTAATCTGAACTCTTTAATACCAAATTCAGTTATCAAGATCAAAGTTAGGTATTCAAATATTATTTTCTCCTGCTCGGGTACTCTTCCCAACGTGATTCAAAATGCTCCAGGGCTACCTTTTAAGTGACTTCTCCCTGTTTACCTGTCTGTGGCTTCGGCAGCTTCTAGCTTCGAAATCTGCCTTGCTCGTATGTCCCTATCCCTTGCTGAATGGAGCCCACAGACGAAACGGAGGCCCTTAAATTAATCCGATTGAGATTAAACAGTTTGAACGCTTCACCATGACATTGTATAATGTGAAGTCATCCGCGACACACTTGGTGTACTGTAGGCACTGGCAACAAGAATGGAAAACCGACTCTGCCGAATGAACAATTTCTCCAATTTATAGACGGTTTCGATAAGCGTGTAGTTCCGAGGATTAGAAGAACGGTCTTCACGTACCTCTTGTGCAGAATGTTTTCAGCTCGCGTAGAAAACCTCACATGGGTGGCGTCGTGAAAATGTACTGGAAATGTTGAATCCTGCTTGCTAAGGACTCGACCATTTGCTAGCCGCCGACAACGGATTGACAATTTGTTGTTCATTATCATCAGCGAAGGCTTACTACTATATTCTAATAACGAGCAAGGCCTGCTACAACTTCAATTTTTGTGAGGCACGTTAAGCATCTCCAACCAATTCGTTTAAAGTGATTGAATTGCTTGAGATATTAAGTTAATGACAGCCGTTGAAAATCTAGCCTAAACGTAGTGATTATCTTAAACAATAATTCCATCCTTTACCAGATGTCTTTTTTTCCAAACTGAAACGATCAATCACCATCGGCCAATCAATACTGCTCCCGAAAACCAATCCCCGTTCTCATCAAAAATAATCATCCCGCAGAAAATTCCCGCCCCTCAAGCGTATAATGAATTCACAAGCGCTCTTCCGACACAATGCCATATCACTTAAATAGCATTATATCATCGTCATTAAGTGCTCCTGTCGTTCCATTCCGCCGAGGTACCCTTTTTCCTCCTGCCGAGCAGAGCAAGCGTTTTTCCACAAAGTAAAACAAATTAAACTGTAATCAATCAAATCCCGCTGCTTTCTCGCATTATATTTGAATGCACACACACTTGCTGCTCTGGCAGGACAACTTTTCCCCACTGTCAGAGGAAGATTTCACGGACACGGACAATTGAATCGGGCCCTGATGGCCTCGGTGAGTGCTGAAGAGAACATCGTTCTTGACTAACGGTTCCCGCCTCGTTCGAGAATGCGTCTAGGTTAGATGACTGTCCGTCGTCGTGGTTTGAAGTTGAAAACAGACTTTTCAATTAAATGTCATTATGTAAATTATCTTCCCCTTCGCATCGTCCCCGACTTGTTTCCGACGAGTGCAGTTGAGAATTACTCTTAGTTTGCAGGGAAGATGGCACCGGTCGACTGCCCGAGATGACGAGATGAGATGAAAGCTTCCGCAGAGGAGAAAAAAAGATCTCCGTCGGCGGTGCACCTCTTCAGATCGAGTGGATGGTCCTAGGATGAGGACGCCGAAGAATCAAGATCCAATGAAGAGATAACCTAATGATGCTTAAGAGTTGATTGAGCTTTTGTACTGTCAATGAATCACTGCCAACCGGCGACCAAGCTCTCTCTTTCTCTCAAGAGTTAAAGACCGAGACCTATCTGTTGCATCCCACAGACGGTTGTTATTTGGAAGCTAGATTGTGCATTTATAATTATGCACATCTTCCGGCGTCGTGGTCTAGGTCATGGATTGTGCAGAGCATCGCACAATCAGCGTGATGCCATCTCCGCACGAGCACCGTCCGTCGTCATCGCCATGGTGATGATTGGGAGAAATTCTCTGCTCGGTCGGTTCGTTCGTTATCTGTTGAGAGATACAATCGAACGAAAAATCATCAGTCATTTCGATCTGAGGCATTCCACGCCGCACTGGAGCATTTTCTTGGGCTTTTTAGCAGCATTTCCAATCGATTCATGATCTGTCACTGAAGCTGAATAGACGAATCGATTCGGTATGCAAAGAAAATCGTGCTCAATTATTTTCAAAAAGTTAAATTTTATGCGATTCGATCAAGAAGATGCACTTTATAAGATAGTCGATTCGTGTGCTTCGAATGTTTGAAGATTGAAGATAACTAATCTATAAGGGACGAGCCGGGCGTAGAAACTAGCAATCTTATCTCCAACAAGTCACGAATGAACTGAAATTGTTGAAATGACTCCACTAACTAACGGTAAAAAAAAAATGAAAATTATCACTCACGAAGGACCATTTGAAAGCTTTGGGAATTAGTGAGTTATTGGATCTTGGAACGTCAAAACAATTTTTAAACCAAATCCAACCCAAATCATCAATGCCTACATCCTAAATCAATAACGGCTCTTCAGCTCTTATTATCGAAAAATTCGACTTGACGAGCGGAAGGGTTACTTTTGCATCAAAATACACTCACTTAAGGAACTGTTTCCTCAGAAAATTGAGATCGACTCATCAATCGTCGAAATCAAAGAGAAAATCACTTAGGCCATCCCTAATCAATCATCATTTCCTATTTTCAAATCCATCGAAAGCTGATGAACCGCCGTCAAAAATCGTCCCACAACGGCCCGAGAGCCCTGTAATTAAACATCCCCCGCCCCCTCCTTTACACAAGCATCCCGAGCTAGGCATATATTCAAAACCGAATCCTTTTATTTGAACGAACCCTTCGCATTAATATCCCCGTGGCCCTGATTGAAATCCTAGAGCGCCATTGTTTTCGGCTGAAACCCCCTACTTTTGTGCGCCAGAGCGAATTTTCCTACAACAAACAGTAATCATCATAATGGGGCCCTTTCCCCTCGCCCCTGATGTATGCAACATGTGTTAATGCATCAATTAAGTCATTGAAACGGAATCCTGTCAAATCACATGCAATACAATCTCAAAATTGGAGAAGCCGGCCCGGGAGAACATCGTCATCACCATCATTATCATCATCATGGAAATGATGATGGATTGATTGTGGTGCTCAAATTTGCAGGAAGCATTTCGCAAAATAGGAAGGCAAGGAAGATGTGTGGTAGTTCATCTTCCTGAAACCATTGTTCCCGAGAAGTGCGAGCAATCTCATTACCCTGGCACGCTGCTACAATATTGCACTCGAATGGAAGATGGGAGAATGTGCTGATGGGATAAGGACTCTTGAAGGAACAGATCCGCCAAACCAAACTGATTTCTGAAGAGGCCTTTGACGAGAGTAAGGGTATGCGTGAGTTGATGAGATGGAAATTACTGCCACGATGCTGATGCTATTTGCTGCTGGGCTCTTTGTTTGAACGAAATATGACTTCATTTGAGTTATGTTATATGAGGAGGAACAAAGGGACTTACCGTCAATCTTGAGGGAACCGGTTTGAAGCTGGGTGAAACGGGCGGTTGATGTCGGGGATAGTTCGAAACCGTTCCGTTCCCAGGTGATGCGGCTTTCGGCTGGATTATTGGTGCTGCTCACAGAGGAAGACGGACCAAGGCGGCATGGCAGAACTGTGCTAGATCCGGTCGGGAGGGATTGATTCGATGGAACTAGCTGCAGAAGGGGAGGCGTGATGGAGTCCAAAGAAGAAGTGACCTGGGAATGAGTATTAATTAATAACATAATAGATTAGACATCTGCTTTGAACGTTGAATTTTTTCACGATATCATTTTCATTTCATTTTCATTTCATTTTCATTTCATTTTCATTTCATTTTCATTTCATTTTCATTTCATTTTCATTTCATTTTCATTTCATTTTCATTTCATTTTCATTTCATTTTCATTTCATTTTCATTTCATTTTCATTTCATTTTCATTTCATTTTCATTTCATTTTCATTTCATTTTCATTTCATTTTCATTTCATTTTCATTTCATTTTCATTTCATTTTCATTTCATTTTCATTTCATTTTCATTTCATTTTTTCATTTTCATTTCATTTTCATTTCATTTTCATTTCATTTTCATTTCATTTTCATTTCATTTTCATTTCATTTTCATTTCATTTTCATTTCATTTTCATTTCATTTTCATTTCATTTTCATTTCATTTTCATTTCATTTTCATTTCATTTTCATTTCATTTTCATTTCATTTTCATTTCATTTTCATTTCATTTTCTTTCATTTTCATTTCATTTTTTCATTTCATTTCATTTTCATTTCATTTTCATTTCATTTTCATTTCATTTTCATTTCATTTTCATTTCATTTTCATTTCATTTTCATTTCATTTTCATTTCATTTTCATTTCATTTTCATTTCATTTTCATTTCATTTTCATTTCATTTTCATTTCATTTTTTTCATTTCATTTTCATTTCATTTTCATTTCATTTTCATTTCATTTTCATTTCATTTTCATTTCATTTTCATTTCATTTTCATTTCATTTTCATTTCATTTTCATTTCATTTTCATTTCATTTTCATTTCATTTTCATTTCATTTTCATTTCATTTTCATTTCATTTCATTTTCATTTCATTTTTATTTCATTTCATTTTCATTTCATTTTCATTTCATTTTCATTTCATTTTCATTTCATTTTCATTTCATTTTCATTTCATTTTCATTTCATTTTCATTTCATTTTCATTTCATTTTCATTTCATTTCATTTTCATTTCATTTTCATTTTCATTTCATTTCATTTTCATTTCATTTTCATTTCATTTTCATTTCATTTTCATTTCATTTTCATTTCATTTTCATTTCATTTTCATTTCATTTTCATTTCATTTTCATTTCATTTTCATTTCATTTTCATTTCATTTTCATTTCATTTTCATTTCATTTTCATTTCATTTTCATTTCATTTTCATTTCATTTTCATTTCATTTTTCATTTCATTTTCATTTCATTTTCATTTCATTTTCATTTCATTTTCATTTCATTTTCATTTCATTTTCATTTCATTTTCATTTCATTTTCATTTCATTTTCATTTCATTTTCATTTCATTTTCATTTCATTTTCATTTCATTTTCATTTCATTTTCATTTCATTTTCATTTCATTTTCATTTCATTTTCATTTCATTTTCATTTCATTTTCATTTCATTTTCATTTCATTTTCATTTCATTTTCATTTCATTTTCATTTCATTTTCATTTCATTTTCATTTCATTTTCATTTCATTTTCATTTCATTTTCATTTCATTTTCATTTCATTTTCATTTCATTTTCATTTCATTTTCATTTCATTTTCATTTCATTTTCATTTCATTTTCATTTCATTTTCATTTCATTTTCATTTCATTTTCATTTCATTTTCATTTCATTTTCATTTCATTTTCATTTCATTTTCATTTCATTTTCATTTCATTTTCATTTCATTTTCATTTCATTTTCATTTCATTTTCATTTCATTTTCATTTCATTTTCATTTCATTTTTTCATTTCATTTCATTTTCATTTCATTTTCATTTCATTTTTATTTCATTTTCATTTCATTTTCATTTCATTTTCATTTCATTTTCATTTCATTTTCATTTCATTTTCATTTCATTTTCATTTCATTTTCATTTCATTTTCATTTCATTTTCATTTCATTTTCATTTCATTTTCATTTCATTTTCATTTCATTTTCATTTCATTTTCATTTCATTTTCATTTCATTTTCATTTCATTTTCATTTCATTTTCATTTCATTTTCATTTCATTTTCATTTCATTTTCATTTCATTTTCATTTCATTTTCATTTCATTTTCATTTCATTTTCATTTCATTTTCATTTCATTTTTTCATTTTCATTTCATTTTCATTTCATTTTCATTTCATTTTCATTTCATTTTCATTTCATTTTCATTTCATTTTCATTTCATTTTCATTTCATTTTCATTTCATTTTCATTTCATTTTCATTTCATTTTCATTTCATTTTCATTTCATTTTCATTTCATTTTCATTTCATTTTCATTTC
Organism: Aedes koreicus; assembly: GCA_024533555.2. Taxonomy (NCBI): domain Eukaryota; kingdom Metazoa; phylum Arthropoda; class Insecta; order Diptera; family Culicidae; genus Aedes; species Aedes koreicus. Next base: position 9,855 of record JAHHFK020005302.1, on the reverse strand, counting down.
ATTTTCATTTCATTTTCATTTCATTTTCATTTCATTTTTTTCATTTCATTTTCATTTCATTTTCATTTCATTTTCATTTCATTTTCATTTCATTTTCATTTCATTTTCATTTCATTTTCATTTCATTTTCATTTCATTTTCATTTCATTTTTTCATTTCATTTCATTTTTCATTTCATTTTCATTTCATTTTCATTTCATTTTCATTTCATTTTCATTTCATTTTCATTTCATTTTCATTTCATTTTCATTTCATTTTCATTTCATTTTCATTTCATTTTCATTTCATTTTCATTTCATTTTCATTTCATTTTCATTTCATTTTCATTTCATTTTCATTTCATTTTCATTTCATTTTCATTTCATTTTCATTTCATTTTCATTTCATTTTCATTTCATTTTCATTTCATTTTCATTTCATTTTCATTTCATTTTCATTTCATTTTCATTTCATTTCATTTCATTTTCATTTCATTTTCATTTCATTTTCATTTCATTTTCATTTCATTTTCATTTCATTTTCATTTCATTTTCATTTCATTTTCATTTCATTTTCATTTCATTTTCATTTCATTTTCATTTCATTTTCATTTCATTTTCATTTCATTTTCATTTCATTTTCATTTCATTTTCATTTCATTTTCATTTCATTTTCATTTCATTTTCATTTCATTTTCATTTCATTTTCATTTCATTTTCATTTCATTTTCATTTCATTTTCATTTCATTTTCATTTCATTTCATTTCATTTTCATTTCATTTTCATTTCATTTTCATTTCATTTTCATTTCATTTTCATTTCATTTTCATTTCATTTTCATTTCATTTTCATTTCATTTTCATTTCATTTTCATTTCATTTTCATTTCATTTTCATTTCATTTTCATTTCATTTTCATTTCATTTTCATTTCATTTTCATTTCATTTTCATTTCATTTTCATTTCATTTTCATTTCATTTTCATTTCATTTTCATTTCATTTTCATTTCATTTTCATTTCATTTTCATTTCATTTTCATTTCATTTTCATTTCATTTTCATTTCATTTTCATTTCATTTTCATTTCATTTTCATTTCATTTTCATTTCATTTTCATTTCATTTTTTCATTTCATTTTCATTTCATTTTCATTTCATTTTCATTTCATTTTCATTTCATTTTCATTTCATTTTCATTTCATTTTCATTTCATTTTCATTTAATTTTAAGTAGAATTGGTAATGAGTATTGAGATGTGGAAAGAGAAAGCGGAATTGAAAATTGAAATTAAGAATTGTTAATTGTTGCCCGTCAATTTTAAATTTTAACTTAGAAATATGAAATTTTAACTATTTTAAATTTTAACTAGAAATATGAAAAAGTCAATTGGTAATTGGAAATTGATGATTGGAGATTAATTGTTGGAAATTAATTATAGGAAATAAATTATTGGAAATTGGAAATAAGAAAATTGAAACGAAAATTTGAAAGGAATATTCAAAATATTTTCGAGTACGCCTTTCCGATGAAGAAATTGGAAATGAATATTTGAAATCCAAATAAAAAAATCAAATTGAAAATTTAAAATGGAAACGTATATTATAAAAAAAAATATAACATTGAATAAATATTCGAAATAATTTTAATCGAAAGGAAACTCTGGAATAAAAATTGGAACGAAAAATGTAATAAATGCATATTGTAAATGGGAATAAGAGTTTAAAAAAAACCCAAGTGTGGAAATTTAAAATAAATAAATAGAAAGATACAAACTAAAAATTGAAATAAAAAATTCAATAAAAGCGAGAAAAAATAATTAAAAAATCAAAGTGGAAATGTGAGTTAAGATACAAGAGAGTCCAAAATTTTAATAAAAAATAATGAGAATAGCTCTTTAACCTAATAAATTTAACAAAATATATATGAAGAGAAGCTCAAAAAGATACAAGAGAATCCAAAATTTTAATAAGAAATAAAGCGAATAGCTCTTTGACCTAATTAATTAAACAAAATATTAGTTCATGTAACTAATACTTACATGAAAACAGAAAATCATTATAAGAAATATGAAATTTTTGAAAAAAATGAGAACACATGGAAGTAAAAGATAGAAATTGGTCCTATGATCGTAAGAAATCGAAGAAAAGTAACACAATAAATAGGAAAGGTTTGAAGCTTGCATCAAAGATTGATAATAGATCTACAAAATTGAACTAAAATTAGATTTGACATATAATATAGTTTCTCGAAACCAAAAAAAAAAAGAATTGAATGGGTTAGTAATAAAATGAATAATATCAAAATTGAAAAAAATTATAAACAACGTCAATGAAAATGGGAATTCATCAAAATAACATCAGATAAAAATTAAAAAATACGAAAAACACTAGATTAAGAAAAAAACTGGTGAAAATGTGTACATAATTCAAAAATAAAAACTTCAATTGACAACGATTTTTAAGACAAAAAAATTGGACATTGGAATCAAAAATTCTAGATGAGGATTCGAAAAAAATTTTGGGATGAAAATTAATTAAGAAAATATCTTGTAAGACAGAGATAAGAAAAAATCTGAAAAAGAGAGAAAATTGGAACTCAATTCGAAAAAAAAGAAAAGAGTTAAGAATGAGACTGGTAAACACAAATTAAAATATGGATGAGAACAAAGAAGGGAAATTAATGAGAAAAACAAAACGAAAAATATTAAAACAATTGAAAGTTGAAAATTGCGAACCAAAATAAAAAAGATGAATGCAGTGGAGAATCGTGAATAAAAAACGAAAAACTTTTGTCAATTTAAATGAACTTAAGAAATTAAAACAGCAATATGAAAATAATTAGAAGACAAAGAAAACAAAATCTTGAAAAAAAAACCACAAAACATAGAATATATTAAACCTTATTTTGAAAATTGAATTGATAACTTGAATTAATAGCTAAATGAATAAATAACTGAACAATGAGAAGATTATTTTTTAAGATAAACAGTGAGAAGATTATTTTGTAAGATAAACGTTAATAAAATAAAAATCATATTGAAAAAAAAAACAAAATTTAAAGAAAAGAATACTTCAAAAGAAATTGGGTAACAAATACGAAACGAATATTTCAACAAATTATGGTTTTAAAAAACAATGAATGATTAAGACTATTGATAAAAGTCATATTCAGTTTGGTCAGCGGAACAGAAGAAAAACAATATCAAAGAAGTGAAAAAAGAAAGTCGAGAAATACTTGAATTTAAAAATTGTCAATGGAAATTTGAATCGAAAGTGAAAGTGATGAATAAAAGTTTAACGACAAACGAACATGAAATGGAAATTGGAATAGAAAATTAGAATGCAATAAGGTGAAAAGAATTAAACACAAATTACAAACGAAAAATTGAATTAAAGGTGCAAAATAAAGTTAAATGTTAATTGAAGCTTGAAATTGGATTGGGAGAAAAATTCGCCAATAATTCAACTTCAGGAAGAGAATCAGAATTGAAAATATTTGAAAACATTTATGAAAATAAGAAAATAATAACGGGAATTGTAAATTGAATGCTATTTATAATACTTCTTGAGAATGGTGAATAAACAAGAGATAAAATGAAGAAAACCTTTTGAAAATAGTTGCAGTTCATAGTACAGAACGAAAAACAGGAATCGAGAAAAATATCAAACAAGAATGTTTAACGGTGATTCATAAAAGAATTGAAAACCGCAAACTTACATTGTAAATAACAAGAAAGGTTAAGAATACAATACAAAAATAACCAAATACTTAAGACGAAATCGAATAATCAAAGTAAAGAGAAATGGAAAGAATAAAAAAAAATATCAAGAAAGCTTGAATCAGAAATGAGCATACGAAAAAAAGCTGAAAATCAGAAATGAAAATTAAAATGGATAGTTCAAAAATAAGCCTAAAACAAAAATTGCAAATAATAAAACAATTGGAAATTTTAAATTTTTAGAATGTAATGCGGAAAAAATATGTTTCTCAAATTACGACAATTTAAAATAATATCAAATACAGAATTTAATGTAAACACTGGCAATGATAATGAAAATGTTAAACCGTGAACTCATGTTGAAAATTAAATACCAAACCAAATACAAAAAGAGCACCAGCAAGAAAATTTAAAAACAAAAAGACAAGGGGGAAAAATAAGAAAAAAATGACACAAGAATGTTTTTCGGAAATCCAGAACCAATATATTAAAACCAATTAAGATAATTGAAAATAATATCAAGTACAGAATTCAATGAACACTAATATAAAATAAAAAATACATAAAAAAATAAACAAAAAAGCAAAAATAGAGAATTCAGAGACGAAAAACAATACAAAACTCCACGTACGGAGAATACAAACATTTCAATTAAAGAATACAATGTCGCAAACAAGAAATATTTGGAAATCGAAATGGACAGTTGAATTGGTATAAAGTGGGAAATGAAAATTTATTAGTTTCTGAATGTGAAAATTTGAAATATAAATAAAAAATAATATTGAGCACTACTAAAGAATTTGAAATAAGAAAATGGTAAATTGAAAATGAGAGCTTAAAAATAAAAATTCAAAAAAAAAACAGTCGGAAAAGAAAATTACAAAACAAATTAAAAAAAAAAACAGTTGAGCGTTGAAATTAAAAATCAAATTGAATGTAAATGAGGAACAAAGATAGAGAATTACATTGAAAACTAGCAAAAAAGAGTGAAAGAGAATTAAATTGAAAATTGCGTGTTATAGTTAGAAAGAATAATTTCATCGAAAAGATTCGTGAAAAGGAAGGAAATGATTAATTGAAATGGAAATCAGTGGTAAAGTGATAAAGTAATAAAAAAGCAAAGATTGTAATATAAAATCCAGAAAAATAAAACTACATTATTTGAATTAATGTAATTTCAAAATGGAAACTTACAGAGATACATTGCGAATTTGAAAAATAAAAATGCAGAACGTTCATAAGATCAGAAAAATGTTGTTAAAATATGAAAAATAGTGATTATTAGAAATTGAATATGGAGAAGTCATCAAAAACAATGAAACAAAAATGCCATTATTAATACTAAACAAATGACACAAAACCTAAACTAAGTGAAAAAAGTATACAAGTCGAAAAACTTCAAAATTATCAATGAAAAAAATACAAAAAAAAAGATTAAGCTCAAACGAATATCCGCAATGAAAATTTGAAAATGGAATAAGAAGAAGAAGGGGAAGAAGAACGAATTGAAAATTAGACATGTATAGTCGAGAATAAAATTTGGAAAAAGAAACAATGGAGAGTTGGTATTAGAAAAAAAATTATAATAACTTGATTTGGGGATGAAAATTTGGTTAAAAATTAGATCGGAAATTGTAAATAAAATATTAATTAAAATAATAATTGAAACTGCTAATTTTTTGTGAAAAACATATTAGAAAGAACAAAAACATCAAAACAAAATTTTGAAAGCATAGCAACAAAATATAAAAAAAAATTGAGAAAACTTTGAAACTAATTTATTAAGGAATATTTGAAACGGAATTGAAAAATGCAAATTGGAAATGAAATTAGAGTAATGAACATTGAATTGAAAATGAAAATTGGATTTCGTTCGTCTCAATTCTGCAAACCAATAAAATCATCAACATTTTCTCACCTGCAAATACACCCGACTGGTCACGGATCCGGCCACACTGAGCGCCGAGCATACGTAATAGCCCTCGTCCTCCCGCTGCACTCCCCGTATCTGCAGCGACCCCTGGCCGGAAATCTGCAGACTGCCGTAGGTATTGTTCGGAAACATCAGCGTCTGCGAACCTTCCTTGGTCCAGAAAACGGACGGGGGTGGACTTCCGTTGGCTCCACAGCGAAAAGTGGCCACTCCATTCGGTACGACCCGTTGATCCTGTGGTCGCACGGTGAAACTCGGTGGAGCTGTTTTGGTGATGGGAATGGGAAAGAGACAGAGGGGGGAGAATCAGAATAAAACGGTGACATGATCATAAATTTCCTTCGCACCCTTCTTCGGGTGCTGGGCTGAAGGGTTCTTTTATTTGGTAAATGTAATAAAAATCGCGTGAGTGAGTTCCTTGCACGACCGACGGGAACAGAAGCGGGCGGAAGCCGAAATCAAATATGTCTCACCGGTTGTAAAAATTGGCGGCAGTGACTGTCATGATTACGGTTCGGGACTGATTCACTTTACACGCGGACAATCGTGGGGACCGGTTGCTCGTAAAAATAATGTTTTATCGCGAGAGGGGGATTATCGACAGTAGAGCAATAAAATCGCTTCTAGATAAGACAATAATGGGGCTAAATATTTGAACATGTTAGATTGAATCGAACGCAATGACTGAGTAGGACAACGAACGGAAACAGGCTGGCAGCTGCAATTGCTTCGATAACTGAAAAATAAATACTCACTATTGACAGCCAAATTCGCTCGAGCACTGATCTGCCCGACACTGTTATGTGCCTCGCAAATGTACTGTCCCCGATCGTCGGGCGTTGCATTCCTGATGACCAAACTCCGATCTTCCTCCAAAATCTCCGCCCGGCCCAACGGAATATGACCATTCTCCTTGCTCCAGAGCACTTGCGGAAACGGATCTCCTCCGACGGCACACTGGAATTGAACACGGTTGCCCTCCAGCACGGTCAGATCACTCGGTTTAGCAATGAAGTATGGTTTAACTAAAGAGGGGGAAAAAATCGGAAATTTTAAACATTAATCAACCTGGGTGGATATTATGGTGGTGACCAAACTGATTAAAACTGTCGTAAATTATCCCCACAACGGGATTGGAAAATAGTCCTCACCAAATTGTGTGATATACGACCGCTTATTGGCAATCAAAGATGATAATTCAATTTAATATGCTGATTAGTAAACGGTGCGCCTGGACTTGACAAAGCTTATCGTCTTTGATCATAACACATTTGGCGCTGGTTTTATGGCCGCACGCTCAAGAATGCTTGGGCCAATAATTAAAATCGAAAATTAGCACCGGCCGATGTGCGCGGTCGTAATTCATTTTAACGGGCCTCGTCGAGAATTTGAATAGAAATTGGAAAGTCACGGATCAGATTTCCCCAAGATGAAATGATAAATCATCACCCGTTTAACGGTTCTCGTTCTTCTCACCTTGTACGGTTAGTTTGGCGTAGATGCTTTCCCGCGAGCCGACCATGTTCTGAGCAACGCACTGGTAACGACCGGCGTCACCGGGGCGGACATCGCTGATTAGCAAGTTCCCACTGTCGACCACTCGCACTCGGGCTAGGTCTTTGCTGACCCGGTAGTCGTCCAGGTCTAGTTGGATGTCGTCCTGGTGGGAAAAATGAAGTTTGTTTAATTGGCATTGGTAATTCGAATAACTGCAAGCTGGTTAGAACGAACCTTTTTCCAAATGATCGTTGGTTCTGGATTGCCTCTCGGTGATCCACACTCCAAGAGGGCAGTTTCACCGGCTGCCACTCGGGTGTTTTTGGGCTCTACTCGGAAGTCATCTCGAAGTACTGAAAAGAAATGGGGAAAGCATGAATTTGATGAAATACGTCAACAATTATGAGTAGTAAAATACACCGTGACTAGCTGAAATGCGAGAATAGTTAGCAAGTAGTTAGCAACATTGATTTGCGAATAAAGGAGCGAAAAAAAAAAAAAATAGTATTTTTTATTTTATTAATTTCTTGTTTTTTCCACTGCTCCTCCATTTCTCACTGCCTGTTTCGTCCCGCCGTCCCTCGCCACTCACCTCTTCTTTCCTTTCACCCACCCCCCCCCTCGGTGTGTTTTTGATCCCTCTAAACCCCACAACCAAATTAGCTCGCCATCGCGAAAATCCGAGCTACTCGCTAAAAGTTGCCAAATCAACCGTTCAAAATAATTGACTTGTCGACAGCCAGGAAGTCTGGATCGGGGGGAAATCGAAAACCGGAAGCCGCTGAGACGACAAAGAGAGTTGCCGGTAGTTTCAAGCGAAACCCTAACCTATCTCTCCGAGATGCCGCAAATAAGCTGGGTGTATCGTCTACAACCGTGCATCGAGCCAAAAAACGAGCCGGACTATCGACTTACAAGAAGGTAGTGACTCCAAATCGCGATGATAAACAAAATACGACGGCCAAAGGGCGATCCCGGAGGCTGTACACGACGATGCTGACGAAGTTTGACTGCGTGGTAATGGACGACGAAACCTACGTCAAAGCCGACTACAAGCAGCTTCCGGGACAGGAGTTTTATACGGCAAGAGGAAGGGGAAAGGTAGCAGATATTTTCAAGCACACGAAACTGTCAAAGTTCGCAAAGAAATATCTGGTTTGGCAAGCCATCTGTACCTGTGGCTTGAAAAGCAGCATTTTCATAGCTTCCGGGACTGTCAACCAAGAAATTTACGTGAAAGAGTGTTTGAATAAACGTCTGCTGCCTTTCCTGAAGAAACACGGTTGTTCCGTACTGTTTTGGCCGGATTTGGCATCTTGCCATTACGGTAAAAAGGCCATGGAGTGGTACGCCGCCAACAACGTGCAGGTGGTTCCCAAGGACAAGAACCCTCCCAACACGCCAGAGCTCCGCCCAATTGAGAAATACTGGGCTATTGTCAAGCGGAACCTAAAGAAGACCAAAAAAACTGCTAAGGACGAGCAGCAGTTCAAGGCAAACTGGCTTTCTGCGGCGAAGAAGGTGGACAAGGTGGCTGTACAAAATCTGATGGCAGGGGTCAAGCGTAAGGCCCGGCAATTCGGATTTGGAAAAGCGGAAGCCTAACTGAATATTTTTCCTGAATTTTATACTAATTGAACTTGGAACTTGGCCGGAAATTTAATTTGATTTTTTAAATAAACGATTTCACCGATTTACACGCGTTTTCCCTTGACCAAATTTTGACCGTATCACCCTTTACTGTCCAATTTATCTGGAACTCCTGCATGTTTTGGGACACTGTACCCTCCTTCCGAAAGTGCCGCTTGACAATCGCCCAATACCGTTCGATAGGCTGAAGATCCGGACAGTTCGTTGGATTGATGTCCTTTTTCCTGAATTGTACATTATTTTTTGCCAACCACTGTAGAACCGACTTGGCGTAGTGGGCGGAAGCCAAATCAGGCCAGAAGAGAGGAGGAGCCTTATGCTTTCTGTACAGTGGCTGCGATCTCTTCTTCAAACATTCTTCCTCATACACCTTGGACGTTTTTGGCAACTTCTGCTTCTTCCAGGGACGCTTTTGTGAGACTTCTGCTTCTTGTACGTTTTCAAGGAGTTCCGAGCTTTGATCCATTGAACCGTCCCAGTGGGTTTTTCTTTATGTACGCAACCACTTTCAAGACCCGGCCGGACTGGCTAGGGCCCGGTTTCCTGCCTAATCGGGGCAAATCTTCCACGGAAAGGGTCTCACTGAACTTTTCGATTACATTTTTGACACTGGCGTGGTTTACTTTCACGTGTTTCGCAATTTAGTTGTATGTGACACCCTTTCCGAGCGCCAAATGTGCAGAATTTTCTTTTGCGTATCCAAATCAATTCGACTCATCTTTAAACGATCCACTGTACTGAAACCAATCGATTGCACAACTGTTATTGATATGTAAACAAACATGTCACCGCAAGACACATTAAAAAAATTCAAGCCATTCTAGAGTAATTACTGTTTGGATGTTGCTAGCTACTTTTCGATACACTCTTTAATGTACTCAAAAAACTATGATCATATTTGCGCGAATCGATAACGTATAGCCATAATAAAAATCGTGACTTTGCGTTTCTACGTCAACTCGTGAAACAGTTAGATTTGCCCCAATTTACAGTCTACCGAGTATTGTCAACATTTTCTGAACGTTTAACCATCGAAAGGAAACCAAGAAGTGACAAAACTACAGACTGTCTCAGAAAGTA